>RXPK01000360.1:0-175213 GCA_004143645.1 Protaetia brevitarsis
TTAAAATTATATTGCTTTTCAAGGACGCAAATTATGTTGCTTATAGAACAGCAAAAACTTTTGCTTTAATGCACTTCCTTTTATTTAAAAGGAATTTAAAAGGATATTTTCTCAGTGCAGTAAATAAGCACCTGACACCAGTAATTAAACAACCAAAATCCAATAAGTGAACATATACACATGGAGTATTTAACGACTATTTTGTTGCTAATAACAAAAAGAGAACTTAGTAATTCTAATTAAAATATATAAATAAATAAGAAAAACTAACATAAATTCTACTAATGTATCTGAAAATAGGTAGCCCATATATTTCACGTGTATTTGCGCATTTATAACAATTATGCTTAACAAACTTTGGTGGTTAAATTGAGTCCATGACTTTTTCTTTTAGTGCTTATTATCCTCCTTCGTCTTTTTTGCGGACTGTATTGCGTCAGAATATTTCTTCAGTAGCAGAAATAGCATAGCGATCGCTGACTTACGTTTGGTGGTCTTTGTTTCTTAGGCCAATGGATGTTCCGACCATGCACTTATTACTTTAAGACGATTCAAATCATTTAGCTTATTATTTTGAAAAACCATATTGGTGATGAAACTTCTCTTTCCCAGAATTTGAATTCCTCATTCTCATGTCTTTCTCGCATGACATCGATCTACATTTTGATCAAAGTGCTGTGAGTTTGCCTGTGTTTATATGCCATCTAATTCAGTTGCTTCTAAAAGATTGCCGTCCATTTCAATGAGAATTATCCAGGTATCACTAAACACTCTGGGTAATGAAATTCAATTGGAAAATTTTCAAATCATTAACATTTTCCACACTAATGCTGATATCGCCTTTATCAGAAGTTTGAATTACATTAAACTGACAAACAATTTCCTCGCCACTGCCTTACTTGCAAATTGTATAATTGTCTTAAATAATTCATTTTCAATTGTTCTACCTTGCAAGCTGGCATTTTTAGAGAAGGAGAGAAGAAAAGGAGAATTAAAGGAGAAGGACAGATTGGACATAGTTATTACAGTTATTAGTTCATTTTTACGGCCGACGAATTTGATGAATAAACGCTATGCCGGCGGCCATTCATTTCTGGACAGCATCAGATTTTCAAATGACCAAGCTGACAATTTTACTACACCATTTAAACATGTGTTATTTAAGAGTGAACTAGGGATCACTTCCCAGTGATAAACACGATGTTCATTTATTGGGTATAACACTGGCACCAGCAAATGAACGAAGGCATTTCGTGTTTTACACATTACAGATCTAGCTTAAATTTTGACGTTATGTTGGTAACCAAACCACGCAAAGCATTAGAGAACACATTATCAATCAGGAACCATAAAGATTTAGAGGCCGGTTTTCTTATGACAGTGCTTCTTACTTATACGTGTTTCCTTACTATTTGCGAAGAAAATAGTAAAAACGTATAAAGCAAAGGTACAAAGAACACCTGATTTTGTACAAAATATGTGCTACACGTTTATCTAAACAAGGACGCAATATTGGTTACAAATCTTCTACCTTATAATCATTTTGGAATATATTAGGTATGGAAAATTACATGATTTTTTTTTAGTGTGTCAGAACTGTTGCTGGCTGTAGAGGGTTACTAGTTTCTCGTTGTTTTTTTTTTAATACTGTATTATTACTTTCAAGATCCTCCATAGGTACCTACTGTCACTTGCGCGTCTAAAAACTTTTAATGTATATGTCTCCGAAACAGCCTTCGTGAACTTATGAACAGCTTCGCCGGTTTATTTGTGTTCCTTCTAGAATTACATCCGAACGAAGACCGCATCGCCACCCCCTCGCCGAATCCCATTAAGGGAATGACGCATCTAGCGTCCATAACGCAGGACGCACTCCCCGCGTCCTCCACTATGACCGGCCGCGCTCCAAACGACCCATAATAAAAGCGTAAAGGCGGCTGTAGCGCTAAATTTCATCCGTCGTGCACAAAATGGAATGTCCTACGGAACATTTTTAGAATCGCCGCCGTTCGTGCGATTCCGGCGACGATCGCGTGACGTCAATAGCGATCCCGGCACCTTATTGGATTGGGCGTGTCCACGCTCAGGCGGGTCGACCATCGAGACGAGCCGCCGTGTATCGGTTAGTGTTTTACCGGAACGCGAAGTCGTCGTACCAGCACGTAGCCGTTTCCCGGTCGATTTACAGCGGAAAAAAAGGTCCGATCGCCGCTTTTTTTGCGGTTACGGACGGGGCGAAGGACGCAGGACCGGCTGTCCGAATTTCAAACGGATCGGAGAACGGCGAGGCGACGATTTCGCGAAGAGAATCGGTTCTATTTTAACATGCAATACGCCGCTGTATGTAGGCGATGGGCGGTGTTGCCGCGTCGACGGTGAGCAGGCGACGTTGCCGGTTCTAGTGGCCCCGCGCGCCGCTGCTGTCGCTTTTTTCCGACGACGCAATGTGTTGTTGTGCCTATGGTCGCGGCTCGTCCGTTTCCGTGCGATAATATCGCGTTTTTCGGCAGCGTTCAAGCTGGATTTCACCAACAGGTAAGTGGAGGCACGTCGGCAACCCCCTTCTAGGGGTTGTCCCGCCATTTAATTATATTTTAATCCCGAATTCGATACATATTCGTCGTATTTTTGTTGATAAATCGATTAGCACATCGCATGAGCGACGTATTAGGAATATTTCGAGCTAAGTATGGTGTAATTTGAACAAAATTTCTCAAGATTTCATCGAACTACAATGAAATTTTATTTAAGTCAACGTTATTTCTTCAAAATTCGTTAGAATACAATACAAAAGAATTAAAATTTTGCTTATTTTTGGAATTATCAAGACTTAAATCACTCAATTCTCACAGCTTATAGAAGATTGTCATTAACATTTGCCTGCACACAAAACATTACTATTTAACTCCTGAAGCCCAAAGCAGATCCAACAAATCCACTTGCAGATAAGTTATGTCAACTCACACACGCACATAACATTAGTGGAATATTTCACAGCTAAATATGGCGTAATTTTAACAAAATTTTCAAGATTTCATCGAACTACAATGAAATGTTATCTAAGTCAACGTTATTTCTTCAAATTCCGTTAAAATACAATACAAAAGGATTAAAATCAGCTTGGGACAAATCAAACTTTGCTTATTTTTTGGACTTACCAATGACTTTGCAATTCTCATAGCTTGTGGTAGGTTGTCATTACATTTTGCCTGCAACAAAACATTACTATTTAACTCTGAAACCCAAGCAGATCCAACAAGATCCACTTGCAGATAAAGTTATGTTCAAAATCACACCACATAACCAGATATGAGACATACCAGGAGCTACATACGATGTAATTTTAATGTATTGGGAATATTCACAGCTAAATATGGCGTAATTTTAACAACATTTTCAAAATTTCATCGAACTACAATGAAATGTTAATTAAGTCAACGTTATTTCCTCAAATTTCGTTAAAATGCAATACAAAAGGATTAAAATCATCAGCCTGTGACAAATCAAACTTTACTTATTTTTTGGACTTACCAATGACTTTACCATTTTCATAGCATGTGGTAGGTTGTCACTGCATTTTGCCTGCAACAAAACATTACTATTTAACTCTGAAACCAAAACAGATCCAACAAGATCCACTTGCAGATAAAGTTATAGTCAAAATCACACCACATAACCATATATGAGACATACCAGGAGCTACATACGATGTAATTTTAATGTATTGGGAATATTCACAGCTAAATATGGCGTAATTTTAACAAAATTTTCAAGATTGCATCGAACTACAATGAAATATATTTAAGTCAACGTTATTCCTCAAATTTCGCTAAAATGCAATACAAAAGAATTAAAATCAGCTTGTGACAAATCAAACTTTACTTATGTTTTGGACTTACCAATGACTTTACCATTTTCATAGCATGTGGTAGGTTGTCATTGCATTTTGCCTGCAACAAAACATTACTATTTAACTCTGAAACCAAAGCAGATCCAACAAGATCCACTTGCAGATAAAGTTATGTCAAATCACACCACATAACATTGGGAATATTTACAGCTAAATATGGCGTAATTTTAACAAAATTTTAGATTTCATCGAACTACAATGAAATGTTATTTAAGTCAACGTTATTTCCTCAAATTTCACTAAAATGCAATACAAAAGAATTCAAATTAGCTTGTGACAAATCAAACTTTACTTATTTTTTGGACTTACCAATAACTTTGTCATTCTCACAGCTTGTGGAAGGTTGTCATTACATTTTGCCTACAACAACATATTGCTATCTTGCTCTGAAACTAAAGCAAATCCAACAAGAACCACTTGCAAATGAAGTTATGACAAAATCACAGTGCATAACCAGACATGAGAAAAATCAGGAGCTATAATTAATATGTAATTTTAGCAAACTTCTCAAGATATAGTTGAAATGCAACGAATTTTTTATCTAAATTAACGTTATTCTCTGAAATTTTGTTAAGGTACAGTAAAAGAATCAAAGGTAGTTTGTGACAAAACGAATGTTCATTTATTTTTGGACTTGGTAATGATTTTACCATATTCACAGTTTGTGGGAGGTTGCCATTACAACAAGAAATTACTGTTTAACTGTAAGTTTGAGCAAGTTCAATGATTTTCACTTGCAGGTTAAAATTTTCTAAAACTTCATAGAATTTCTCTGACACCATGTCTTTCTTACCAAAGAACTTTTCTTGATTTATTATTGGGGATTATTATTACGTCCTGATCACAATAAAGCATGGCTACTGCAGAATTACGCAACCGTTAACAAATCATTCATAATTAAGATTCCTGTCTAAAAGTAGGCATGACAAAATCTCATACATTGGCACATCTATATCAAACAACTATTTGGTCAATTTAGTTTTTCTTTCTTTATAAATATATGTTGAACTATGCAAATTAAAGATATGCATATCTGACCCTTTGCTTTGCAAGATTTCATTACAAAATTTACAAATATTTGCATCTTCCCAAGGTCTACTGGAACTGTCAATACAACATTGCAACATATTACAACGGAATACATTAGGTATTACTAATCACCGAAGTTTCCAAATTGGAAAAATCCAGACAAACAGAACATTGCACCATTATGTTTTAATATGTTTATTATAGTGTTCAGTTGTTTTAGGTTTCATTTATTACTTTTTATCTAAATACCTATAACACAATTGGCTAAACTTTTGAGTTTTTGTTAAATTTCCATTGTATTTTGGGAATTTACCGCTTGTGTTACCACCCGTATAGTTTTCCGGAGTTCACATTACCTTGTGACCACCACAAACCACTTGTAATAACTCCACGTTGTGAAAACAATATAAAGATTAGAAACTATATAGATGTGGTTGTAGGTAAGTATTTTCTTGTTAGTTCAAAATCAGCTCAGAAGATCCATCATTCATGTATTGTTTCATCAAATATTTCATCACCTACAAGGTCTGCTTACGTTGTTAAGACCACATTGCGACTATTGCAGCAAAATATTCCTAATTAGATACAAAGTTGGAAGAATCCACCAAAACATTGCACTTGTCAGTGCAGTTATAAGAAATTCAATGTGCATACCCTCATATTCACTTCGATTATATGAGTGTATGATATTTAAAAGCCTACGGTATATTTAAATAACCTTTTCAGGTTTATTACGGTTTCCAAGGGAATTTAAACAACAATTTGCCCCATTTATTCAATGAATTCGTTATGTATTTTATCACTCATTGAAACTACAGGAATTGGATGCAATATCATAACCTATTACATTAAAGCTATTGCTAATTAAATTTCAGACAATCCATTAAAAACAATGCAGTTTTGAATGGAATCATGTTGAAATTGAGCTTAAAATGAATTCGAGCTTAAAAAGTTGATTATGGTTTCGGGTGTAATTTGTTGCTTTCTATTAAATATATTTCTGAACATTTATCTAATGCATAATGATCTTCTCATTATTACTTGGTATGAGTCTCTCAAGTTTCATCATTTATTCATTGAATCATCAAGTCTTCAATCAGTCCTAAAGTCTACTAAGATCGGCATGACACAGTGTTGCAATACATTATAACAAAATCTAACTAATAAAAGACAAAGATCTTGACAAAAAATAAAGCTAAAGCCGTGAAAGGCAATCATAAAACTGGTTGCTACATGCGCAGCTGAAGCTTTGTACCTTGTAGCAAAAAATAAAACAGAGACTAAGAATTTATGAACGAAAAATTGTAAGAAAGCTCAGAGAAACGATCAGAGTGGGAAATGAAAACTACAGAGAATTAACTAACAGAATGAAAGAAAGGAAAGAAGCATAGTAAAGTTGATGAAGGCAGAAGAAAAGTACATGGACAATCTAAAAAGCTTACTAGTGAAGATCAGCATTCGAGGGACCGATAGCAAGATGGGAAGATCAAGCCATGGGAGTTAGCAGAATCCATAAAAGCGAAAACTGGAGAATATTATGGAAGGATATTGTATTTAGGACGAAGACTCACAAACTTTAAACATTCAAAAATAAAACAGTAAAGTAGTTCATTAGAAATGAGAAGTATATGGTAAAATTTTACCATTTAAGTCTCAGATTGGAAATATTGCGCTTTTGTTATGATGGTTTTTCGCATTCATTTTATTATATTTTTCCTTAAATATTGTGGTAAGAATCTATGGTGTATTTATGGTTGAATGATCCTTTGATGTTCATTGTTAAAATTTCAAATTCAAAATTACAAATTTGGATGGATCATCATGGTACTCCTTTGTCTTATATTAGATCTACTAGGATTATAGATATACATTCTTCTGCATATTTAAAATCAATGAATAGATGGATGGTCCTTTTGATATTCGTTAAATATAGTACAAAAATTGGTTCGATCAAGTTTAGTAACTTTAATTGGCGATTCAACGGCTATTTTACCATCACCATAGCTTATTAGATTTGCCATTATTAAGTTATCGTATTTGAAACAGCAAAGCATTACTAACAACTAAGTTAAAATTGTAAGAAGCTAAACAAATAAACTGCACTTTTAAGCGCTACAACAATTTGTAATAAATGTAATAAATCACTGTAATCCTTTCATGGTGAAATTTATCACTTTTCATTAAAATATCGTTTAAATATTGATATTTTATGATAAAGTGAATCATCATGAAATCCTTAGTAACACTTCACTGGAAAATAAACGTAAGTATATTGAAATTCCGTATTCAATTGTTGAATTCTATAGAGCTATTTCACGGCCTTTTTTCTAGATTTACTGTAGCTTAAATTACGTTACATATATGACAGCAGAAACAAGGAGAAAGTTTGAAAACTGACACATTCGAACCAGACGTAGCAGTGCCATTATGAAAAGATATGGAGATATTACCGTCTTGGGAATAGTCTTGAAACTTCATAAACAAATGAAAAGCAATAGAAACTCGGGCGAAATCATCCCAAATTAGCTTTAGAAGAGGAAGGAGTACAAGTAAATTGTTTGAGGAGAAATTTAAATTATAGACGCTCTTCTTACACATTTAGAAAAGGTTTTAAACAGATTGTTAAAAAACGAATATGGAAAGCTGATATACAACAATGAAATATTGACACTATATTATGCAGGGGTATCGAGAGTGAATACTTTATATTTATCATAGATTTGTATGGAGTAATAAAGAAGAAGTTGATGATAATTAAGGTGCATTCAATAAATGTTGGATTATGCCAAATATAAGTTCTTACTTCTCAAGGAAAAGCTCAGAAAAAAATATCATAAATGTAGCAAGGAGTACCTTTATAAATACAAAATTTGAGAAGATAACATTTATAATTTCAATGCAAACATGATGATACAATATAAAGGAAGTATAGTGGAAAATAACTTAGATAGAATAAGAACGTAGCAATGTGTAATAAAACATATTTAACGCTAACATGATAGCAAAATCTGTAGATACTTAGGTAAACTGGATAGTGAATCGTAATCCCAGAACAATGAATTGTGAATGTCTGAGAAAAGTGAAGACCATCCCAAAATGTGGCAAATTGACTTCTGCTCTAACGCATAGTGATAACAAATGATGCTACATAGTTTCTCTTGTTAAATTCTTTTAAATTTCGTTGAACCATTTTCACAGCAATAATTAATGCCTCCACTAGTTGAGACATTGAATATTTACTGTGAAGGGTGAAATTTGCTGGACATTTGTAGTTTCTTTTGTTTTTAATTTCTTAAAGCGACTAAAATAACGTGAAATGGTAAGTAAACAACTATTGTTTCTATTAATTTACTATTTTACGTTTAGTGATATTTCTACAATAAATTCTCAAGCACAATAAAGGGTGCATCACTTGATACCTCCACGCACTAATGCCAGATAAATAACAATTACAGTACACAAAAAAATGATAAAAATTGCAGTAAAACTTATATTCAGTAGCTTCAAGGGGATATAGCAAAAATTTGACTGAAACTAATCAATGAAGTGCCATATTGCTGTTTGAAGCAATCACTTCGAGATGTACCAATATTGAAAATAAGAAGAAAGTATTTATGGAAGGCGACATATCCTAAGAGCTTTTGAAATTCTTCTATCCGAATACTTCGATGGAACAAATACCACGTGCAACCTTCTTAAATACGCTGCAGAAGAAGTTTTCGATTAAGAGCTTGCGAGTATTTCTCAAAATAAGTGCATAAAAATGATCTTCATACGATTACGCTTAGCCTTGATTGCTGACATCATGACTGTAATCGTTTTAAGAAAATAAGACATGTTCTACATTTTGTTGATAATCGGAATCCAAAGCGGATTTTTGTGGACGAATTTCCATTTCACTTCAGAAGGTGCACTCTATTCAAGTAAAGTAGGAAGAGTAAACCCGAGAGGTGGAAAGTTAAAGAGAGTTCACTTATTAGACTACTTCTAAATTATTTAAAGGCAATCTTTTGAGTACTGTTGCTGTGATGTGCCACCTACGTGAGAGCCAAATTTTCGCAACTCGTATCTTGCCGAATAAATTAGCTTCCAGAGCCCATTGCCCAAAAAAGTCACGAATCTAAAGCTTTTAGCAATAAGCATGTTCAGAATCGTTACAACATCAATTGTGTTCGTACATTATCTACCACAGAAAACAAAATGAAAGGGTCAACAATTAGTAAATCAAGTGTCAAGATAATTTAATGTGCTGTACCAATATAATCCGTTGATGAGCAGACTGTACTTAGTAGACAGAATAGTCGCTCACTATTCCGTTGATACTTGAGACATTTAGTTTATCAATTGTCTTCTTGTAAATGCTTGAACGTTGTATAAGAAAAAAAGAAATAGAAAGAAATAGCTTTTTTATATTTAAGCCGACAATTGCGTCCTCTATTATTTATTATTTTGATCATCTAACACGCAAGAAAGAGTTGATAATGTCGAAAAGCAGGACCACCGTCTGCTCCAAAGTAAAATGGAAACTTGCAAAATTAAAAAAGACCTTTGCTGATCAAGTTTGACTAGATTGGACTCTCGCCTAGGAAGGTTTTAATATCTTAAATATAATATACAACTTAAAGAAGAAGTGTCTATTTATTACAAATGATATTTTGTGTAAATGTTATTTGTCTTTATCTGGACACTATTGGAGGGCCAAGATTGTTTTGTCAGTTTTTCGTGCATATATACCGCACTGAGCAATTAAGAACATTCTTTTAACAAAAATAGATCTTGCATGAAGAGGCTAAGAAATGAAATAAATACAGAAGCCGATATTTCAACGTATAGAGACCCAACAGATGAGATCGTTTAGAGGCGCTTGATGAATGAAGAAAAATTAACATACCTAATATTCGAAAAACTATCGAATACTTAATGCTAGAAAAAGAGAAATACTCAGGAAAATATGGCATATATTCAAATAGCGAATGTTGTTAGGAAGAAGTAAATTCTAGGAATAAAAATAAGAAAATTCTACAAAAACTAGAAATCTTCTCACAAAACAAAATACTAGAAACGATAGAAGTAGTCTTCTAAGCCTGCCCAGCGTTATCAACATTTCCAAGTAAACACTAATTCTAACAAACATTTTTGGCAAAATTAGATCTTTAATCCTTTCCGTTCTGGTGTTTTTACCTTGAACTAAAAAATTGTTATAGATCTACGGTGTGAACGAATGATCTTCCAATGATCTTAGAAATTTCTCTTCCTGTCTATTTTGGATTTTCAGCTCATTTTAGGTAGCTGAAAAATGAATAAAATGAGAACAGTTGAGAAAGGATGGACACTGAAGCCGCCTTCATTGTCTACAGAGGATCGAGGAAGTACCCGAAGACGGCACAGTTATCAGAACTGGGAGAAACAAAGACTAGAAGGATAACAACAATAATTTGCTAGCTATCAATAATAAGGCCTAGCGCTGTTTTCCAGGGCCTGCACCTAGAGTAAGGTTTTCCATGGTTTTCCCTTAGTCCTTGGCGAATGTTGAGAAAAACTAAAGTCGTTCCATGGACGCAAACACAATAATAATTGATAGCTGACCGATTTATTATATTTTTTTTTGTCACAGAATCCATGTAGTACTTAAAATAGGTAGCCTCGTGCATTACCTTAGGTGGAGTACGGGGTTTAGGATGAATTGTGATTATATAATTTAATATTGTGATTATCTTTAATAAGCACAGCCATGGCAATTTTTGAACAAATACTACCGAAACACCTGAGAGAAGCAATTGAGATACCTTTGAAAAATCTCAAAAGTGGATTCAGGCGCGGTAATAGCACACAAGATCATATTTTTTTCCATTACACAAATTACAGGAAAAGCAATAAAAGAAAAGCGGAAGGTGCTATTGGTTTTCATAGGTCTCGGAAAAGCGTTCGATAAAGTCCCAAGAGAAAAACTATGGAATACTTTAAAAGAAAGGAACATAAACGATAAAACTACAAGAATAATTACAAAAGTGTACAAGAACAATGTTAACGCAGTAATAGCAAATAATAATGTATCAGATACCTTCACAAGACAATCAGGACTAGGACAAGGAGGAAGCCTAAGTCCAATATTGTTCATAATTTTTATGGACGATATTATTAAGAAATGTACCAAAAAAAGTAAGAAATTTTATGTTGGATATTACAACTTACAAAAAGTAGAAATCTTGGAAGGAGTGTTTGCAGATGATATCGTTATAGTTGCCGAAAACGAGACAGATTTGCAACACAATATCAATATATGGTATAAAGAACTAGAACAAAATGGAATGAAGTTAAATATAAACAAAACAAAAGTGCTGGCCATAGGAAATGAAAACATAGAACTTAAAATAGAGATTGACGGAGAGAATATACAAGTTAATACATTCAAATATCTAGGAGTAACACTAGACGAAAATGGAACACAAGAAGCAGAAATAAATGGAGGGGTTGAGAAAACAATGAATTTATACTATACTATGCAAAATAAATTCATAAATAAAAAAGAAATATCACAAAAAACCAAAATTAAAGTATTTAAATCAATTATTAGACTCGTACTAACTTATGGCTGCGAATCATGGATACTAAATGAAAAAACAAAAAAGTAAGATACAAGCAGCCGAAATGAAGTTCCTGACAAAATCAGAAGCATAGATATAAGGAAAGACCTAAACATACAATCGACTTTAGAATTTATAGAAGAAAAGCAGTTAGAATGGTGGGGAGCTCTATTGAGGATGGAAGCATCGAGGCCAGTAAGAAAGATATGGGAGGCGAGAATACAGAAAAATAGGAAGCCGGGAAGACCTAGGCAAACTTGGGACAATGTGATAGGAAAAATATTACAGGAAAGAAACAAAGAATGGGTAGAAACGAAGAAGATGGCAGAAAATAGGAGAGAATGAAAGAGGTTCGTCCATAGTTGAAAAGAAAAGAAGTATTCCTACAACTTAATTGAGGTAGAAGGAGTTATTGCTTATGAGATATATTGTGATTATTTAATAATTATAATTCATAAATAAAGTGTCTATTATGAAAGTCTGTTATTTATACAGGTTGTTCAAAGTTATTGGCGCACTATTGCTAACTTTGCTACTATTGTAGGTACGATGTTGGTTACATTATCAAATATGTAGATTTTTTTTTACGCTGATTATAACCATGTTATCAGAAAAATAATTGAAAATCGCATTTACGAGATATAATAGATAACTTTGTTTTTTTTTTTAATGGATCAGCTTATATATTTTGTCACCAATTGATAGAAAACTCGGTTTTGCGCACAATATTGTTATAATAGTATGCCCCAAAATGAAAAACAAAAGAGCTACGACTAATATAATGATGGATTCGATATATAACAGCCTAAACTTCGTTGTTTGGAAAAGTAGGAATCGGAGCAAAGTTTGGTTGCTCAGTTTTAAAACATAACGAAATTATTTTAACAGTTCTGCGAAGCTTGTTGCCTACTGTTATTAAAAAAATGCTTTATTGATTCTAATTGCTGCTTATTTTGTTTTATCTCTAAAGACTGCTAAAGACTGTTTACTGCTGTGTCCCTTTTTATCGTTGCCTTTTGTTCATTATCTATTTACTTATTTCAAGTTGGAGAAATATGATATACTTGAGGCATATTTTGTATCTAGAAGGCATAGCAAACAGGATAACACCGGATAGAAAGTATTTTTTACTATTATTTCGCAAATACCAAGAGAATGGTGCGAAGTTGCAGAAACACAAGTTTGTACCGTTTAAATATTAGCCAATGCGAATTTTGCTTGATACGGACTAACGAAGACTACCGTTTTGTAAGCAGTTTTTGGCACAATTTGAAGAAAATAATGGATACAAATACATTTTGTGGAACGACGAGATAAACTTTTCAAGTAGAATGTACAATATAAAAAGTACGCATCATTGGTTTATTTATAAACCCTCTTCTACCAATGGCTCGTAGGCCACAACACCGCTGTAGCTCCAATGTTTGGGTGTGGCACTTACAGTAATAAAATGCATACTTTTATCAAAGTACACTCATTGCAGAATGATATGTTGACATTATACGATCTGTAATGGATGATTTCGTAAATAATTTGAACTTGGAAGAGAGGAACTTTTTCATTTTCAACAGGACGGGGCTGTAGCGCATAATTGGGCATTAACAGCGGAGGTTCTAACAGAAATTTGAGGAAATAAATGGATTGATACCAGGGAACCAGTTAATTGGCCTGCACGATCGCTCGACTTGTCTAATGATTTTTTCGCTGTGAAGATATCTAAAAGACAAAGTATACAATCGAAGATATAGAATATACACGAGTTGCAAAATGCAGTAAGAGAAACAATGCTTATATTTTGTAAATCTTGACTAATTTTAAACTAATTTTAAATTGTAAGTATTTTTTAAATAATTTTTAATTCTTAATTTTTCACTTTACTTATATCTCTTACTTATACAGGGTGATTATCAATATATGCGCAAACTTTAAGCGCTGATTCCTGGGGTTATTTTGATCATAAAAGTTCATAAGAACATATGTCCAAAATCGCTTAGTTCTAAAGTTGTATAATGTTTAATAGTAAGTTAACATAATTAATGTTTTATTATAAATTAACAAATAATTAGTAAAACAAAATTAACTTATACTAACTGTTGAAAATGACCGACTGCAATACAAGCTTCTATCCTCCGTCGTATTGACTGGCGAGTCTGTTCTAAAATTCCAGGGGTATTTCGAATTGTTTGAAAAGCTGCGATAATGCGATTTCTCAGTTCATTGACATTTTCAATGAGAGTCGTATCTACTAATAGTTTAAGGTGACCCCAGAGAAAAAAGTCCAAAAAAATTTAAGTCTGGAGACCGAGGAGGCCACGGTTGTGGACCTTCCCGTCCTATCCACCGACCTGGATACGTATTGTTCAAAAACTCGCGAGCAACTAAACTAAAATGCGCTGGAACACCGTCATGCATAAAATACATTTGTAATCTTAATTGCAACGGAACTTCTTCCAGCAGTAGTGGTAGCTCCTTTTCAAGAAAATTGCGGTATACCTCGCCATTTAAGCGCATCGGTAAAAAATGTGGACCTATCAAGTGATCTCCAACAATTTCGGCCCACACATTGACAGAGAATTGATGTTGATGACGGGCATTCACTAGTTCGTGCGGATTTTCTTCGGCCAATATGTGATTATTATGAAAGTTAATAATCGCGTTTCTAGAGAAAGTAGCCTCATCGGTGAAGAATATTTGAGCCAAATAGTCAGGATTTTGTGTTGAATCCATTGACAAAAAGCCACTCTTTGCGGAAAATCTGCCGGCAAAAATGGCTGCACCCGTTAAATGTGATATGGATACAACAGTTGATCTTTCAATATTCTCCAAACTGTGGCCTGACTAATGTTTAAAGCAAACGCAATTTTTCCGGTGCTTGTAGTAGGATGTTCCACAATTTCATTTAGTACCATTTTTTCAACTTGTGGAGTTCTCACTGTAGATGGGTGTCCGTTATCAGTCGTCCGTTTTTTTAAAATTTCCCGTTTCAATAAGACGTTGGTGAAGACGGGCAAATATTGAATGATGCGGGATGATACGGTTCGGGTATCGTTCTTCATAAAGACGTCTAGCAGCACGCGAATTACCATTGGCAAGACCGTAAACGAAATGCATATCACACATCTCAGCATTCGTGTAATTCATTTTAGAAAACAGAAACTGCAATAAACTGAATGAATACTCTGACAACTATTGACAAATATTGAAATTACAAATAAACAATTCCCTCTCAACACAATTAGTTGAAGAACCAACTGTGATATTATATCGTATTAGTCATAGTTCATAATTTATTATTAAACATTCAATAACGTTAAAACCAAACCGTTTGGACATATACTCATATGAACTTTTATGATCAAAATAACCTCAGGAATTAGCTCTTAAAGTTTGTGGCATATATTGAGAATAATAATAATTATAATAATGAGTTTATTCCAATAACTTTTACATAATACATTTATGTAACAGTAAATTTAAATTTAACAATAGCATAAGTAATTAACGTTATTGGAACCTTAGGGATTTGGTTCAGAAGAGCGATATAAATCGCGCTACTGTTCTTCCACCAGATCCCTAAAAGGAGTCAGCCTGTATATGTCGCTGCGGTATTCAACTGTTTTTTTCTATTATTTTTCATTAGAAAGAAAAAAACATTTGATTAATATTTAAGATTTATGATAAAAATGAGGCGTCGTCTGACTTTTATTACATAGAAGATAAACAAGCCAATCTAAGTAGATCGAGTTTGGCCATTAGGTGTACACGTCGTTATTGCAATTGAATGTCAACATTACCATTGATGACTATTACGTGATTATTTTGCAATGTTGTATCGTTTATCTTATTAATCCCGATAGAGTTTTATCAATTTTATCATTTACAAAATCAGCCATCAAATCAAATTTGTTTGATTGTCATAAAGTAATTGCTAATTGACGTGTTACTCTATGTGTTCATTGTAAGGATTAACACCATCAGGAATAAGTAATTTGTTATTAGCAAAATACAAGGAGTGAAAATATTCAACCTGTAACAATGAGTAAGCTTGTTGTGTCATTAACTAGTGAACAAAACATATAGAGGTATTAGTCACTTCGTGAGGGAAATCTCCAATGTTTCACAACATTATCCCACATGTTTGTTTTATTCTTTTACCATTTAAAACTTTTGTCCAGCAAAAAGAATAAAGAAAACAAATATTGAAATCTATGCGTAGATGCTAACAAGCCATTTTGAAAATGTATCCGAAAATTGATGTAAATATATATTACTTATAATATCAACGATCATTCGTGTTAAAGGTATACTTTAAAAACAGTTTGCACTTGTCGATGGAGCTGTAATTTTGGTTTATAACATTATATATATTATACAGGATTGTGTTACCGTTTTTATGCTAGCCCGAAATAAAGTAGGCATTGTCGAGGAAACCCGCTATTATATTTCGAATCGACAATATTTAGATTTATATTCATTATGTCCGCAGATTGATTAACATAACACAAAAACGGAGTATTTATGCTAATTCAAATGTTCATGTAATTAGCAAAAATGCTCGGGTTTGTCCAATCTATGTTCAGTTAAAAATCTTTTATCGCTAGATGCGTTTATATGGCCATCTTCCGGTGACTAGCAATCGAAATGTCGTGCTGAATCACATACACAAATTTGCTTTGTGCATCATTAACAAACTATGTATTGTCGCTCTTCAAAAATTCTCGACAAAGTGATTGCCTCATTCCCATATTCCGATTCCTAAGTTGCTGTGCCACTGGGTATTTATAAGGAGGATTCTAAACCTTCATGAGGGATTCTCTAAATACTTCTGTTGGATATTCCTAGAGCAAGTGATTGCCTAGTAGGTCTTCCTGTGGAAGCAGTTCTCACTTGTTTAAGATTTAGCTAGGCTCTGCACAGAATCATTTATTTGTTGATGATAAACCTCAATTATGTGTTGTTACCAAAGTGCCGCCAATGTGCATATTGAAAATTTCTCTATTGAACCAATTCTAATCCAAATTTCCACAGAGGATAGACGCTATTATAAAATTTTATAAGTTTGTCACAAATCGAAAGAATTTGTAACACAATTATTTGATGGTTTTGAGATGAACTTCTACTCAATCAAATATAATCCTGAAGTATGTAGCATCGAATTTAAGATTCAAACAAGGCGCCAAGGAAATTATCAAGAATTTTAACGAACCAATCAGGAATCCCGATACAAAAACTCAAAAGGAACTAGTAAAAGAATTGTATCTAATCAACACATGCATCTTTACGAACACTGACAAGGGAAATTCAGCAGTGATCCTAATTAAGGAGAATTGTATGAACCATGAATTATGAATCATTAAATAGAAATACAGGCAATATTTATATAAAAAACTAAATCAAATCTTAAAAGATTGCCATAAAATAATGGATTAGATGAACATTTTTACGCCTTCTAAATAATAGCAACCCTGTTTTATACTGTTTTACGAAAATCTGCAAATAAGGTAACAACTTAAGACCGATTATATTTAACAGTCGCATCTCCAAATGGCCAGTAGGTAGATAAAAAGGAAAAAAATCGTTTTGTGCGCACATGCCAAAAATGAATGCATACGTATCTTATACAGTTTAACAGTAAATACTTTACAATATTAAATTAAAAAGAGACAAAATTTCAAAACTTAAACAATATTCTACTTCCACTCGAGACTAAACAAATATCTACTCGACAAGAGAGTAACGAAATTTATAACAAAAAATACCAAGAAGTATGGCGGTTGTTAGGAGTTAATAGGAAATCCAGAAAATTCGGATGGCGCTCAAAAAAATTACAACTTTTCTTTACATCAATCCATTATTTCGCTTTTATTATTTAAATTTCCTCAGGGATCATAAGTTGAGTTAAAATCAAACAGCTGCATTATCATAGCACTTATTTTAATAAATAACATCCCAATAAACTATTATTGCGTTTAACAAAAATCCTGTTTTTCCATGAAAAATAAAAGAAGCAAGAAGAACAATAAAAATTAATTATTAACAACGCCCAACACCTTAAATTTACATTAAGCGTTCGAAATGCCCAGGATTATTATAAATGCAAGCTCTTTTGCAGCAATGAGTTAATAGCTCTCCTAATTTTGCGCCTCTCTAACTTGTCAAATACATTAAGAACAGCTTCCAATAGTTCCTATTGGGTTGTATTTGATCGCGCACACACGAAATCTTCTATTCCTCCAAAGATGAAGAAGTCTAATGGTGAAAAATCTGAGGAACGTGCAGGCCATAAAACAATCATTTTTGCCGATCCACGAGTTTGTAAACTATTTATCTAAATATCTTTTGACCTGTGACCCTCACTACCTGATGAGGTAGGGCACCGTCCTGTTGAAACCACAGTAAGTTTGTATGGGACCTGTAAAATTAATTCAGATAGGATCTAAGAAACCTTTCCTAATAAATTGCAAATATCGATTTGTAGTTAAAGTTTTAGCAAACATATATGGCTCAATAAGCTACGAACTAATAACAAATTAAAGCGAAACTTAATCTGGGGTCGCCTTTCTTCTAAACGGTGAGGATTTCTTTGGGCCCACAGGTGTTCATTATGGCGACTCTTCGTGCTGTAGTTTGTAAAACGTGAGTCCATAAGATCTGCATCGGAAAGTTGTTATTTTCATGTCATATTTATGAATCAAGCATAAGAATTGAATCGTCTTTCATCGTCTCCAGGGTGCAGAGTTTAACCAACTAATTTTTTATGTGGATGATACTTATGTTCTGATAAAATTCTCACTATTCTACGTTGTGAGGTGGCTAGCGTCCTGTGCAATTTGCCGTGTTAATGTTGATGAATTCTGATTAATAGCAGCTAAATCATCTATCTACGGGTTTTCAGCAATATTATCCTTATTTTTGGGTTTTGCAAAACTTTCGAACTCTTTTAAATTGGTGTATATAAATTCTTAATGGTGTCCAACGATGGTTAAGGGCGATCAAAATATAATAAAAATAGCGTTCGACGACTTGTTTATTATTTTTGTTACAAATAATTTGAACATCTGATCATATCAAGTCTCTAGATTTGTATACACCAAAACTAACTTTGTAAAACAACAAAACCAACTATAATTACCCTAATAAATGAACTGTCAATAATGCTTCAATTGTTTATATCGGGTTTTCCATGGCAAAACATGATTTTTGTTGAACATAATAATAGTGCATTGTGCTGTTAATTCATTAAAACTATTAGAACATGTTACTGCCAACTATAGTTTGCATTTAAAACAAATAAACTTTGCTTCCTAACTTCAAAAAAATGCTAAGCAAAATTAAAAATTTAAGATGTCGTTGTTTGACATTAAACCGACTAAAAATATTCAATTCTTTTTCTATCTTCACAAATAAAAGTGTTACAGCACTGAAAAGGTTTTGGAGAATCTATTTTTTGCGAATATTTAGTAAATCGTGCATTTCTTTAAATTGACAAAAGCGTATCTGGATTAGGCTTATAAAGATGCAATCTATTTAACCCAATGCGTATCTGAGAATTTGATTTTCTAATACTTTTCTAAAATGTTTGAGAGAGCAAGTAACACACTGATTGGTCGCAAATCAGAAAAATCCCACATATCAAGATCTCTTAGGACTAGGAGTCATGAGACTAAGTTCCCAGCATGCAGCATGCAGACTGATGAGGTTGATGAACAGGATAATGGAAACACAATACATCTAAATCATTTGAATATTTATACCGTCATTCCCAATAGCGTTAGATTTAATTAGAGAAATGATTTTGGTAACTATATACAGGGTGAGTCTCAGTATATGCGACAAACTTTAAGCGCTGATTCCTGAGGTTATTTTGATCATAAAAGTTCATATGAGTATATGTCCAAAACGGTTTGGTTTTAAAGTTATTGAATGTTTAATAAATAATTATGAACTATGACTTACACGATTATAATATCACAGTTGGTTCTTCAAAAACTATTGTGTTGAGAGGGAATGTTTATTTGTCATTTCAATATTTGCCAATAGTTGTCAGAGTATTCATTCAGTTTATTGCCAGTTTCTGTTTTCTAAAATGAATTACACGAATGCTGAGATGTGTGATATGCATTTAGTTTACGGTCTTGCCAATGGAAATTCGCGTGCTGCTAGACGTCTTTATGAAGAACGATACCCGAACCGTATCATCCCGCATCATTCAATCCTCCTTATTAAGTACCCAGTGGCACAACAACTTAGGAATCGGAATATGGGAATGAGGCAATCACTTTGTCGAAAATTTTTAAATCGGGTTGAAGAGCGACAATACATAGTTTATTAATGATGCACGAAGCAAATTTGTGTATGTAATTCAGCACGACATTTCGATTGGTAGTCACCCGAAGATGGTCATATAAACGCATCTAGCGATAAAAGATTTTTAACTGAACATAGATTGGACTAAACCGAGCATTTTTGCTAATTACATGAACATTTGAATTATATAAATACTCCGTTTTTTGTGTTATGTCAATCAATCTACGGACATAATGAATATAAATCTAAATATTGTCGATTCAAAATATAATAGCGGGTTTCCTCGACAATGCCTACTTTATTTCGGGCTAGCATAAAAACGGTAACACTTGTTTGAATCTTAAATTCGATGCTACATACTTCAGGATTATATTTGATTGAGTAGAAGTTCATCTCAAAACCATCAAATAATTGTGTTACAAATTCTTTCGATTTGTGACAAACTTATAAAATTTTATAATAGCGTCTATCCTCTGTGGAAATTTGGAGTAGAATTGGTTCAATAGAGAAATTTTCAATATGCACATTGGCGGCACTTTGGTAACAACACATA
Source organism: Protaetia brevitarsis (assembly GCA_004143645.1). Taxonomy (NCBI): domain Eukaryota; kingdom Metazoa; phylum Arthropoda; class Insecta; order Coleoptera; family Scarabaeidae; genus Protaetia; species Protaetia brevitarsis. The sequence goes on from RXPK01000360.1 coordinate 20,384, forward strand.
ATTGAGGTTTATCATCAACAAGTAAATGATTCTGTGCAGAGCCTAGCTAAATCTTAAACAAGTGAGAACTGCTTCCACAGGAAGACCTACTAGGCAATCACTTGCTCTAGGAATATCCAACAGAAGTATTTAGAGAATCCCTCATGAAGGTTTAGAATCCTCCTTATAAATACCCAGTGGCACAGCAACTTAGGAATCGCAATATGGGAATGAGGCAATCACTTTGTCGAGAATTTTTGAAGAGCGACAACACATAGTTTGTTAATGATGCACGAAGCAAATTTGTGTATGTGATTCAGCACGACATTTCGATTGCTAGTCACCGGAAGATGGCCATATAAACGCATCTAGCGATAAAAGATTTTTAACTGAACATAGATTGGACAAACCCGAGCATTTTTGCTAATTACATGAACATTTGAATTAGCATAAATACTCCGTTTTTGTGTTATGTTAATCAATATGCGGACATAATGAATATAAATCTAAATATTGTCGATTCAAAATATATAGCGGGTTTCCTCGACAATGCCTACTTTATTTCGGGCTAGCATAAAAACGGTAACACATTACTGTACTATAGTGTTATAAACCAAAAATACAACTCCATCGACAAGTGCAAACTATTTTTAAAGTACACCTTTAACACGAATGATCGTTGACATTATAGGTAATATATATTTACATCAATTTTCGGATACATTTTGAATATGGCTTGTTAGCATCTACATAGATATTTCAATATTTGTTTTTTTTTATTGTTTTTGCTGGACAAAAGTTTTGAATGGTAAAAGAATAAAACAAAGATGTGGGATAATGTTGTGAAACATTGGAGATTTCCCTCACGAAGTGACTAATACCTATACCTATATGTTTTGTTCACTAGTTAATGACAGAACAACAAGCCTACTTATTGTTACAGGTTGAATATTTTCACTCCTTGTATTTTGCTAATAAGAAATTACTTGCTCCTGATGATGTTAATCCTTACAATGAACACATAGAGTAACAAGTCAATTAGCAATTACTTTATGACAATTAAACAAATTTGATTTGATGGCTGATTTTGTAAATGATAAAATTGATAAAACTCGGAATTAATAAGATAAATGATAGAACGTTGCAAAATAATCACGTAATAGTCATCAATAGTAATGTTGATATTCAATTGCAATAAAGACGTGTATACCTAATGACCAAACTCGATCTACTTAGATTGGCTTGTTTATCTTCTATCTAATAAAAGTCAGACGCTACCTCATTTTTTTCATAAATCTTAAATACTAATCAAATGGTTTTTTTTTCTAATGAAAAATAATAGAAGAAAACAGTTGAATACCGCAGCGAGATATACAGGGTGATTTTCAATATATGCAACAAACTGTAAGAGCTAATTCCTGAGGTTATTTTGATCATAAAAGTTCATATGAGTATATGTCCAAAACGGTTTGGTTTTAAAGTTATTCAATGTTTAATAATAAATTATGAACTATGACTAACACGATATAGTATCACAGTTGGTTCTTCAAAAACTATTGTGTTGAGAGGGAATTGTTTATTTGTCATTTCAATATTTGTCAATAGTTCTCAGAGTTATTCATTCAGTTTATTGCCAGTTTCTGTTTACATAAAATGAATTACACATGTGCTGATGTGTGATATGCATTTCGTTTACGGTCTTGCCAATGGAAATTCGCGTCCTGCTAGACGTCTTTATGAAGAACGATACCCGACCGTTCATCCGCATCATTCAATATTTGCCCCGTTCTTCACTAACGTCTTAGTGAAACGGGAAATTTTAAAAAAACGGACGACTGATAACGGGCACCCATCTACAGTTGAGAACTCCAGAAGTTGAAGAAATGGTACTAAATGAAATGAGAAACATCCTACTACAAACACCAGAAAAAATTGCGTTTGCTTTAAACCTTACTCAGGCCACAGTTTGGAGAATATTGAAAGATCAACTGTTGTATCCATATTACATTCAACGGGTGCAGGCACTTTTGCCGGCAGATTTTGTGGCAGTGGCTTTTTGTCAATAGATGCAACACAAAATCCTGACTATTTGATTAATCCCATATGGGGCGAAGAAAATCCGCACGAACTAGTGAATGCCCGTCATCAACATCAATTCTCTGTCAATGTGTGGGCCGGAATTGTTGGAGATCACTTGATAGGTCCACATTTTTTACCGATGCTGGAAGAAGTTCCGTCGCAATTAAGATTACAAATGTATTTTATGCATGACAGTGCTCCAGCTTTAGTTTAGTTGCTCGCGAGTTTTTGACAATACGTATCCAGATCGTTGGATAGGACGAGGAGGTCCACAACCGTGGTCTCCTCGGTCTCCAGACTTAAATTCTTTGGACTTTTTTTTCTGGGCTCACCTTAAATCATTAGTTTATAGGACTCCCATTGAAAATGTCGATGAACTGAGAAATGGTATTATCGCAACTTTTCAACCAATTCGAAATACTCCTGGTATTTTAGAACGAGCTCGCCAGTCAATACGACGGAGGATAGAAGCTTGTATTGCAGTTGAGGGCGGTCATTTTCAACAGTTAGTATAAGTTAGTTAATTTTGTTTTACTAATTTTTTTGTTAATTTGTAATAAAAACATTAATTATGTAACTTACTATTTAAACATTGTACAACTTTAGAACTAAGCGATTTTGGACATATGTTCTTATGAACTTTTATGATCAAAATAACCCCAGAAATCAGCGCTTAAAGTTTGTCGCATATATTGAGAATCACCCTGTATATTATTATCAGTACAAAAGATACAGAAATAATCTAAATGGTGTTGTTCGTAGCTTTGAGAGTGGGGTAGTGTTACTAATAAAAGGGATTGAAAGAATTGCGTTAACAAAGTAATTGTTTATTTTTTTCAGAATAATAATAATAATGTGTAATAGTATGTATAATTTATGAAAAACACAAAGTGTGTATAGAACGTCATATAAAGTAAAAGGAAAAGCAAAACATAATAACAAAAAATATATGATTTTAACCTAAATGCTACCACAAACTACCCCCACAATAATATATAATAATAACTAAGAACTACAAACAGTACAAACATAACATTCATTGTTTTTACAAAAAAAAAATCGTAATAGAATAGAAAGTATGCTGGAGGAGATATGTAGGTTTTAACTTCATATTTAAAAGTTCTAAGGTTTTTGTAATTGGTAGGAAACTTATTAAAATCAGAAGAATCAGGGAGTTGTACAGGAATACTAGTGGTTTCTTCCTATCCCCAAGTGGCGCCAAGTATGTCATATTATTTTATTATCTTTTGATTTAGAGGTATATTCAAAAAAGCTTTCCTTTCTAGATCGATTAATAAGCATGATTAACCAGGTTTCTACCAATAAGCAGTTTATAGCAGCTCCAGCGGATTATATTCTTAGTTTTTCAGTTTTCTGCAGCATCTCATAGTCTCGCAACAATCTCTGATTGCCGTTAAGTGAGGGAATGCACTTGTTGGTAATTTACGCGTAATGAATGTAAAAAAATAAAAGGAAAAAAAAGAACTGTTGTCTTCTCTCTCTAAACATAGCATATAATTAAGATCGATAGAATTTAAACCAATCAATTCATTCATGAATTTGAAATCACTTATTGGGATTAATAAATGCTATAAAACCATAGCATTATTGATTAGTTTTTATAAAATGCTGTTGTATTGTTTGGTTAACTAGATAATTCGTTAATTTTCCCGATAAAATGGTTGTGACTTCATCAATATATATGATGCATTAAGGCCAGAAATCGATCGTGCCAGATAATTATTTTTATATTTATTCTAATATTTCCTATACAAAAGAAAGCATTCTACGACGCAACTCTTTGCAGATGTTTATGAAAAATCAATTTGTTTATGCGTATAAATTTAATAAATATTCAGGTGTATCTTCCTGCTTATTTTTATTTAAACTAACAAGAATATTCGTTTTACCAAAAATTCCACACATAATTAAGCTATTTTCTGTGAGCGAGATACAAGCGAACGCCGCTCTAAACGAAAACAAATGAAACGATACGTAAAGCTTCACGTTTTATTTACAATATCTTAGCGCATATATATTTATACGAAACATCGCGTGTTCATCGGCCAGAGTATTCGCCGGCTATTATCGTACTCCGTGCTTGTTTCTTTGACTACATCGCCGGTCCTCGTCTATTCCGACGCTTCAATTCGTCCCCTCTCTCTCTCTACACGGCTGCCGAGTTTCATTTATAATACCCACGGACTAGCGAGCCAAATTACCATCTCGTTCCGTCCTTTTCCGACACGCTGGATGGTATACTCTACGAATCAGTATCTCATCGCCCGGTTTTCGGTACGAATGTGCCGTGCCTGGAGCGTTCCCTCTTTGTTCGACGCGCGGGCGGGGCCTATCTCCATCTCAGTCGGTGCATAGGTTAACTCGGGGGAAACGAATACCGTTCCGTGCCGGCTAGGGATAAATCGAGGGTCTCCCTATGCGTTCTCTCTTCGATTCCGGGGGTTTGAAAATGTTTTAAATCTAGAGCACAGCTACGCGTAGTGTCGTAGTGCCGTGTTTCTGTTGCTTTATTCGTATACTATACAAGCCGATGCGTACGGAAAAGGGATAGGGGAAGGACGGTCTTTGGTAATTTGTTTTTAAGAACCTCTCTCTTCCCGCACCTTCCACCGCTTCGTGCCTACTGAAAATGTTGAAAGCGTGAGCCGGGTTAGACGAGTCGCAGTGCCGGGTATGATGGGTAGACCCTCCGTGTTTGTTGTTGCTAGCGGATCGAGTTGCGATCATATATATGCGCATGATACTTTTTTTGTTTTTGGGTTGTTCTGTTTTCATTCGTGTTCGAATTTGGCGCCGGACGTGATTTATATATGGCCGTGTGTTTGACAATTGCTTCGTCGTTGCTATGGTGACGTTTTATAATGATTGCGGTTAATAATTGGGTGCTTGCTCGGATGAAATGGGCGGTAATTGCCTAACTATAATTATGTGAGAGCGCTGCGTTTAGTGAAAAATCAATAGTAAATATATGAAACAAATATTTACTTATATATAGAAATTTAGTGCTGCTGATGGGAATAATGACACTGACAAGCTGACGGTAAGTTATAATATATGGTAAATATTTTATTAGTAGTAGAGGCAATCTTTAGAAATACAGTGAAACTTTCTCAACTGTAATCTCCAAGTAATTAGCGATGATATAATCCGAGTTATGGAAAAATACATTTACATAAAGTTAATGAAAGTTTTGATTGGTTGTAGAATTGGTAATAATAAATGAGATGTTCTATCCAATCAATTATTTATTTTAAATTTTGCCGTGTCTACCGGTTTCGGCCTTTTGCCATCATCTGGACACACACTGAATATGAAATTTACAGAATTATATATCTAATTAAGTTATTAAAATTTTTTGTGTACTTACGTACGTCTAAGAGGAATTAGGTGCTACGTCATATGAATTTGTAGTGTTATACATTAATAATTAAAATTTTAAATAAAATAAAATATAGACAATGCAAAAGTACACTAGAAACACGTTAAAATCGATTAAAAAATTGTTTAAAAATTATATGGTCAGCGTGATGTGTTCGAAAATGGACTAGGTAACTTTAGTATTCGGTTTTGTACAATGTTTAATGTGAATGTTTTAAATGTATGTGTGTGTGTTTGTTGTTAGTTCGTGTATTTGTTAAAAGATGGATATGAATTTTGAGTATTTAATTGTAATGAGTAGAATAATCTAATGAAAAGAATGGATGGATATTAATATGTTGTTGTATGACGAACCTAAACATTAAATGATAGTTTTGTTTGCACATGTAGGTGTGTTTTAGTGTTTGTTTAAATATGTGATGATAGGTGGCGTACTATATTCTAATTGTTCGTTTAATAATATTACATTATTGTTTTCCTTATATTTTTCTATGGTGTATGCTTCAAGTAATTTTAATTTTAGACTTTTATCACAAGGATAAATTAATTTAAATTTTTTTCCTCATTACCCGTATGTCCATTGTTGACCAATGACATTTACATAAGGTTTAAGAATAACGATATAGACGTGCAATACACGTATTGTATGAAAACAACAGCTTTATATACTACATTCAACTATAAAACAACACGAAATGTTTGTTAATGTAGTGTTTTCTTATCTTAATCTTAATATATTAAATATTGTACACTCCCTACTTTGTTAACTTATTTTATTAGCCAAGATACAAATAGTATAGTTCATTTGCGATAACAGACGAGGTACTACGTGAGTCAGTTTGCTATGACGTTTGTCAAAAAGGTAAACAAACCGTCAAACACTTCTGACAGGTGAATAAACAAACTCTTCAAAATAACATTTACGGTTAATATTAGCGAATATTCTTTTTGAAAACCAGGATTTAAAGTATGTTAATCATAATAGGAGTGGAAAAAAAAACAAAAATGCATAAGTGAATACAATAAATTTAATCGGAATCATTATCGTTTGCTTAAAACAAGTATGGGCAACCTTTGACATGTTGTGGGCCAAACTTTAGTCTGCAAATACGTTCCGGGGCCGCGTTTAAAAGTAGTGCATTTTAAAATAGTGTTCATAATTTTTAGCGATAGATATCAGACATGAAATAATAAGACAATAATGTTACTATAATGCAATTTATTAAAATAAGAAAATGAAATGAAAAAAATAGGCACAACAATATAATTAAATCGTAAAATTTGGAATTATTACAAACTACGAAAGTTAAATAGCGATAACGAAATCAATGAGACCCTTGAGCTTGAATTTGGGAAACTAATCCATCGATATTTGGATAAATTCCACTGATACAAAGACGTAAAGGAATTTTCCAAATTATCGTCAGTCAGCCTTGTACAATGTTTTGATTTATTAACTTTCATCATTGAAAAGAACTGTTCGCATTTATAAGTACTGCCGAGCGCACAAATCAATCTTCTTGCGAATTTTCTAGGCTCCGGAAAATGGTCTTCTTCGAGGTATTTTTTGTAGAAATCGCATGAACTCCATGTCTTCAAATTTAGATTTTAGGAGTGAGTTTTTTTGACGTTCAATCAACTCCATTTGCAAGTGTATTGGAGCATTTTGTACATTACTTTTTGTTGTAGTAGCTAATAAATTGAAACTGTCATGTTTTTAAAATCGCTAAATCTGTTCGAAAATTGCTCCGACAGTTAATTCTTCAGCATATTGAGTCTCAGTATTTTCATACGCAGAGAGCGTGGTGAAATCGTAACTGTTACCAGACAGCAATTGTGCCTCCCACAAGCGGATTTTGCTTTGAAACACTTTCAAACGGCTGTACAAATCATTTACTAACTGTTCTTGTTTTTGAAGTTTCAAATTTAAATCATTCAAATGACTTGTAAGGTCGACCAGAAATGCTAAGTCACATATCCATTTTGGGTCACTCAATTCAGATAGTGGTTTATCTTTTATTTGCATAAAATCTGCTATCTCATTTCTAAGCTCGTAAAACCGTCTTAGCATTTTTCCTTTGCTTAACCATCTGACTTAACAATAATATGTTACGTCGTCATATTCGGCTGATATTTCATCCAAAAACGCCTTGAACTGACGATGGTTAAGTCCTCGGAATCGAATAAAATTGCTGGTTTTTACTACCACATTCATAACATTCTGGAGCCAAATGGACTTAGAACACAAGTTCTGTTGGTGGATACTGCAATGAAGGACTACCAAATCAATTTTTTGCACATTTAATTCAGTTGCTTTTTCATACAAAATTCCGATGAAACCTTTACGTAAGCCGACCATAGAAGGTGCACCATCTGTGCATACACTAACTAATTTTGACCATGGCCAACTTCATTAAAAATGTCTTCTCCTGTAATGGTTCCTTTTAGCGGCTGTAAAGCAAACAATTCCTCAGTAACAGTGAGCTCTTTATCAACACCTCGAATAAATATAGCCAGTTGAGCTGTGTCAGACAAATCGGTGCTCTCGCCTACTGCTATGGAAAATGATTCAAAACCAGCCATACGGTCAGTCAAAGTTGTTTTTATATCATTAGCCATCATTTCTATACGTCGGGCAACAGTTCGTCTTGGCAAACTAATTTCTTCAAATTCATTTTTCTTTTCAGGACACAAAAACACTGCAAACTTCTAACCTACACTCCTTGATAAATTCTCCTTCGGCAAATGGTTTTAATGACTTTGCCAATTTTGAACTAACTATAAAACTAGCTTTCACAACATTATGAAATTGTATTCTTTGTTTATGAAACTTTTGCTGCTGTTTTTCCAAATTTGCGGTAAGCTTCTAGATTTGGTCTTTTCTTATTTGTCCTGTCAGTGAGTGCAGCATAGGATGCTTAGTTGAGTAATGCCTCTTTATACTGAACTTTTTCATCACTGAAATGGATTCATTACACAGCAAACAAATAGGCTTACCATTGTGCAAGATAAAAAGAATTCTTCAGTCCATTTTTCTTGAAACTGGCGACCCTCTGCATCTACTTTTCGTTTCTTTCCAGCAGACATCATTTTCGTTTACTTTTCGTTCGATAAACTTAATAATAAAGTATAATTAGTAAGCACTCAAGATGCATACAAAGTCACAAAGCAAATTGACGGCACTAGCAGTTCGCTAGAATATCGCTTGTCGAAGTTATCACCTCGGTAGCTCAAATAGAACTGAACTAAAGTTCGGGCCATCCACCCGCTTATATAGGCAAAATGAAGGAATGATCTAGAATCGTCTAGTGTAGAACATTTGAGAAGCTATAATCTTTTGTTGCGCCGCCAGTGAGGCGGCAAACATCAAAGGCTTTGATGTTTGCCGTCTCACTCTTTGATGATTGTCGCCACTCGGCTTGCTCGCTCACTTGATTCCGCAGGAGCAAGCGACAAACCCCATATCACTCGATCTTCCCCATTTGGAGTGAGTATGAGTAAGTAGTTTAATATTTTTTTTAATTGGGTTTTTCAAAATATCTCGCGGGTCGGATCAAATCTTACTGCAGGCTGGATCCGGCCCGCGGGCCGGTTGTTGCCCACATATGGCTTAAAGTATGCACAGTAACTATTAGTATGCAAGTTTCTTCTCTATCCAAACCAATCTCTCTGTTTCACTACTTCTGAATCTCGTTTCCAACATGTTATACACCAAGTTCTACGCCAAATTTCCAGACTAATTTAATTTAAAATCTACTTTATACAATTGTATGCATCCCTTCGATCTGCCATATTTCATCCATGATTTCATAACAACCTTCCTTTTCTTTGAGAACACATAATATCTTCCACAACAATGTGTTTCAACCATGGAAAATGGCTTTTTCTGCAAGAGCGCTGTTCAAGTGTTGTGATATGTTGCTCTGAAATATGTATGTAAAAGAACCACTTCTCTAAACAATATTTGTATATACTCATTGTTTTTGTACATGTCATAACTTGTGTCTAATAGCACATTGACAATAAGTCAAATAATAGATTTTTACAAGATTTATTTCGTATGCATGTTCGTTTTGGTTTAGTGGATGTAATTCTTTGTTTGTTTATAGATGAAATTTTGCTTGGTTTGAACATGAATATTTAGAACACTTATTTTAGATAAGTATATACCAAGTATAAACGCAAATTCTCACACATTACTGAAAACGCAGAACATAATCCTTTGACAGTTGACAGCAATAACGAAATTGGCGGGAAAACATTGGAAAGGCGTGACAAGCATGCAATTTAAAAAAAAACAGTAGGCACCACCATAGTATCTTTAATTGAACATGAAAAAGTTAATGTTAGTTGGTTATTTTAATAATATGGTATTGCATGACCTGAAATTGCAAGTAATGACGTAACTCCTCTGTTATAGTAAATGAAGTATGCATACTATGACAGACAGTACATTTACAATGATCTCCTAATACTAACTGCTTACATTAATATCAACGTTTACATGCCTTCTTCTTTCCAACCAAATTACAAAAACAATTCCTTTTTTACATGAATAGTACCTGTGCCTGTGTAACTGTACATTTTCAGCTTCATCAGAGAAACAGTTCTATATAAAAAAAAAACATTTCATCTAAGAAGATAATACATTAAATAAGATTATAATAACTTACATAGGAGTAATGAAAACGACGAACAATTGATTAATATAAAGGACATAGTTTTACAAAAATTCAAACCCACAACAAGAATGTAAAGCTTAGTGTGGTAATATAGGTTAACAAGAGAAAGCTGTTAAACAATAAGCCTGCAAAATAAGAACTGAAGTAGTACCAACTTACGAAAATATAAAATACAGCTTAAAGGCTAGAGAATACCCTAAAACTGGCTTAAAATGATGATCTAATTAATTATAAACCAGAAACGAACAAGAATTTTAAGCTTAAATTTGAAATGAAAAGAATCCAGTGATGTGTAACAATTGAATGTAGAATCAATGTCACCTTTCATCAAGGTATAACAAATAGTGGTATTGGATGCTTAAATTATTGATATCTATTCTGAAATTAATGAATTATTATTAAACAATTATCTAGATACAGTCTACAAAATTAATGTTTTTAATTAAATTAAATGTCTAGATACAACCTGCATTTACCTTTTCGTTAGTATCCATTAGGGGCAGGCCCTCTTAGAGAGCCACGGGACCATGGCCCCACCATTGCAAATTACAAATTAAATAATACAATAGTTTTAGATTAGAGTGGATTAGGATTGGGGTGGCCTATGGACCTATTTCACCGCGACCTTTTTTTTAGATCTATTGTGACCCCCCATTTTTTTCCTAGAGGTCGCTCTCTAGTTTTGCCCTCTTAATTAGGCCTATCATCTTTGAGAGCGGCTTCTTTATGTAGCTACTAGTTGTGGGGTTCTCTTCCCCCATTACTAGAAACCTTGTCCTCGCCAGGCCTTCACATTGGCACATCACATGAACTGGTGATTCTTCCTCCTCTTGGCAGTATCTGCAGGTTGCATCATCTGCCAGGCCTATGTTGTACATATGCCTAACCGTGACCAGTCAGCACACCTACTATTATTTTGATAATCTTCCTGTCTTTATTCAGTTCATAGGGAAATTATTTAGTTAGAGTAGGAACATTTCAATTGTTGTGGAACACGAAATTTGGCAACTTTGTTAAATTAAAATCTAAAAACGACATGGAAATTAATGGAAAAGAAATATTTACATCTTCGGTAATGCAATGCTTACATTGTTTGATGGGCTTATATGTATTTGACTACAATTTGATGGTTCCAAATGAAGTGGTGAAGTTCTTTGAATCGTATGGTTTTGACGTTTAATGCTAAATATATGTTGATAGAATGCTGGAAAAACGTGTTTCGATTCAGAGGAAATAAGCAAACTAGAAAAATAGAAAAATAAGAATCTTGAGTCGGAATTGCCTTTAATAACTTGACGTGTTTAAGTTCAATATGGATTTATAATTAGGCATTCCTTTACAAAAACGTCTTTCATTGAATATGCGAGATTTCGCTATAATAAAAGTAATGTGAAATAGAGAACTGATTATTAGGGCAGTTGTTATGCTTTGCTAACTTCGCGAAGATTGTTTATCCAGATAGTAATTGTCGGAGATCCCAGATTAAAGGCCTGCGCCGATCCGCAATTAACTGTAAGCACATATGTGAAATCGCTAGAAGCGCGAATGATGACAAATGTGAAAATCATGAGTTATTACTTCATATCTATCATTATCTTAAAATTGTATCTTCAATTAACAGACCGTAAGCTGACCTCTGCAATCACCTATAAACTATCGGATACATAAAGCTTCTTATTGTTAATGCAATAAGAAGAAGGTATAGAAGAAAATATAGATTTAGATGTAAACGTTGGAAAAAATAGTAAATAATTGTGACATTCTTTGAAGAATCTTTTTTTTTTCGGATTAAATATGGTGTCGTTTATCATGAAATGTAATAAAAATCCACCAAAATTTATTGAAATATGAAAGATACAATAATGAATAAATACACGTTTTTCTAGTGCTTATGCGAATAATTTTGGATCCGGATAGTTTACTATTCGTACATTCGGATCTAAATGTTATCTGGATCCGCTATCCGAAACCTCAGGTCCGGATTTGCCATCTGGTTTTCGGATATAAATTATCGACCAACTTAATATTAATGTACTGCCGTGTACTGAATGTACCAAAGAAATTGCAAAAATTAAATTAAAAATGAAAAATTAAATCAACTAGCTCAGCGGATAAAAAATTAAAAAGGCGCAAAAGAACGATTAAACTCAGAGTTACCCTCGCAAATTAAAACTTGAATTTAATCATGAAAAGTAAAAAGTGGGTGAAAGAAAACTGACTTTCTTTAATTACCCCAAAAATTGAAAAAGGTTTAAACAAAAATAAAAGAACAGAATTTGGAATGACGTTAAATAACAATCAAGAATTTTTATTATAAAAAAAAAAGAAAAAAAATGTTAATGGCAAAAAAACCGTGGACAAAAGGTCCTGGTTTAAGTCAAAACTGTTCGATTCTAAATTACAAAAGGACAATGCTAAATCCTTTAACAAAGCAAAAAGAACAAATTGGTTCAGGAACATAATTCTTTTTCACGAAATTCACGTGGTTTCAAATTAAAATAAAATAAATTCGTGGAACACCAGAAATTTGCAAAAATGAAAACTAAAAGCAAGCACAATGCTTCTATTTACCCAAACCGAGGTGATTAATAAAATAAAACCGAAACAGCAAACTAGAAAACGGAAAAATTTAACTCTTTAAATTTATAATGAGAAAATTACAAGTAATATCTATCTTCCTGCACAAAAATAACACACTGATACAAAATCGAACTTTCCGAATGGGAATGGGATGAGACCAATTGCAAATGAAAGTTGACATTATCCATAACAAAACCTTGAAGGATTTTTTTTTTAGTTCAGTGCGAGATTTTTTTTTACACGCATTTGAAGTTGTTGAGTTTGGAACGCTGTCTAACAAGGAAAGATCATTGAAAATTTGATAAAATAATGCTTTTTTATTTTTATTATCCTGGAAAGTTGTGGTATCTTACTGTTTTTTGGGATCGAGGAATTTATTTTCGACATTTATTTTTACCTAAAACTGACGATAGATGGCGCTATCATACAAATGGTGCTATTTCTTGTAAATTTTCAATAAAGAAACTGTGTATTTACTGCTTCACTGCTTAAGACATAATATTTGAGCCCTTAAAGAATTTCTACAAAAAACAAGACAATAAGGCAATAAAACTCAGTAACGCACAAATTCAAAACAAGACATAAAGATACACAAGCGCACAATTATATTACCTGTCAATCTATAATATAGACAAAAAAAATTGGTGCCAAAAATGAGAGTATGAAACAATTGTATTTACAGTATTTTGGAGTAGAGGTCATTGAGAATGTAGATTGGGTACCTGAAAAAGTGTGCAGAACTTGCAATGGTTCTTTAATTAAGTGGTCACAAAAGAAAAGGAAGTCAATGCAGTTTGGTGTTCCAATGTTATGGTACAATCCAGGTAATTTTTTTTAAATTTATTTTATATCATATATGTACAAAACATGTATATACATCAAATATATTAATTTTATTTTGCATTTTCATATCTTCTTAGGTGAACACGTTAAATCACAGTGTTATGTGTGTTTAAATAGTATTAAAGGAAGAAACAGATGTAATAGAGGAAGTATGGTATATGTTGGTAAAAAATATGCAGAATTACCTAAACAACATATAGAGTTTATTCCAATACCAAACCCAGCAAGTCCAGATGTAACTTCCGTAGTATCTACAAATGCTGTCTTTTTTGTAGAAATTCTTTAAGGGCTCAAATATTATGTCTAAAGCAGTGAAGCAGTAAATACACCGTTTTTTTATTGAAAATTTACAAGAAATAATACCATTTGTATGACAGCGCCATCTATTGTTAGTTTTAGGTCAAAATAAATATCGAAAATGAATTCTTCGACCCCAAAAACAGTAAGATACCACAACTTTCCAGGATAATAAAAATAAAAAAGCATTATTTTATCAAATTTTCAATGATCTTTCCTTGTTAGACAGCGTTCCAAACTCAACAACTTCAAATGCGTATAAAAAAAAATCTCGCACTGAACTAAAAAAAAAAACCCTTCAAGGTTTTGTTATGGATAATGTCAACTTTCATTTGCAGTTGGTCACATCCCATTCCCATTTTGGTTGTTGCACTGTGTAATAAATGATCTTATATCTAAATTGTGTACACAACAATATAATAACAATTATTATCTAACGAGTTCCTTGATGGACGAAATAAATTAATAAACGCGAATTCAAATCTTTAAATCATAAGTATTAACAAAATGGCAGGAAAGAATATAAAAGTACAACTACTCACGTTTACGTCTGTCTGGGAACTGAGTGACAAACTCGACCGCTGCGTACAGCGAAGAGATCAGTCCACCAACGGACAAAATCTTAAAACATAATAATGACATAAACAATACTAGTGAACGCAAAACATACAATAAATGAAATTAATTTAAAACAACTGAACACTTAACAAAATAAATCATACAATCAATTCATTAACTAAATCTTATACAACATAAAATATTTGAACTTGCGAAAACCCGCCCGAAACATTGAAAAAGACAGATCGGAGTAAACATGAAAACATCTGAACTTGCGAATTACAAGGTGTCCACAGCAGTACGCACTAGATATGTACAGTACCTGACAAAATTAATGTCGTCGTCAATAGCGTAGTGATATCAAAACTGCTTATCACTTGAACAGGTGCGCCTTCGATTGCCATCGGCTAATGCAGGAGTTGGAGTTGATTGCGGTACCTACGTGTAAAACACTTGGCAGTTATAAAAATCAGATAGGAAAATACGATAATTCGCTGTGGAACACGATATTAATTTTGTCGAGCTGTGTACATACACATTCACTTCGCATTACATAAGTGTCAAATCTTAGTGGTTATTACATCAGATCCGAGATTTCGATTATCGATAACTAACAGCACTATTTTTGCATATCTTTGGATTTTGGATTTGTACATATGAAGCACACATACAATACTATAAATCAAGTATGGGCAACCTTTGACATGTTATGAGCCAAACTTTAGTGTGCAAATACGTTCGCGGACCGCGTTTAAAAGTAGTGCATTTTAAAGTAGTGTTCATAATTTTTACACTCGGCTTGTTCGCTCACTTGATTCCGCAGGAGCAAGCGACAAACCCCATATCACTCGATCTTCCTCATTTGGAGTGAGTATGAATAAGTAGTGTAATATTTTTTTTTAATTGGGTTTTTCAAAATGTCTCGCAAAATGTCTCAAATCTTACAGCGGGCCGGTTGTTGCCCACATATTCTATAAATAATCCAAAAATTCATGTTTATTTATGATAAATACTTTGTCTCTGCTTTTCTCCAGCATTATGTCATTAAGCAGTCGCAGACAGCTAAAACATCCATCGTCTTAAAACTCTTATTCTAGTTCGATACACATTTTTTTTTTTTCAAGTGATTATCCAAATGATATATGAATATGGATATCATCTATGCAGATTTTGCAAAAGCGCTTGACTCACTAGATATCAATAAATCCTTGATGAAATTCGATTGCATAGGATTTTGCCCTTGGCTTATTAATTTAATAGAGTCCTACTTGAGAAGCAGAAGTGCTGTGTATGTTACTTACAATGGCTGTTATTCCAACGCCTTCTCACTGACGTTTGAAGCACCGTAGAGCTCTCACCTTGGACTTCTGCTTTTGAACATTTTTATTAATGACTTACTGGCGAAACTGAATAATGATGAAGTTAGCTATGCGAACCATTCGACTTATGCCCAGTTGCACCACCTTCCGTTAAAAGTTAACTACCAGTTAAAAAGATAATTCTGTTGCACCACAAGTTTCAACTTGTGCGCAATGAAAAAAGAGATATGTTAAACGACGCTCGAACTACCGATTAAGCATTGAAATAATGAAAGAACTTCAAATCTCTTGACTGATTATCGTATATTACTAATTTCATTCTATTTATTTTGATGAATTAGTATTATCACAGGTGTTATATTTGTTTATAAAAACTATTTTATAAAACATTTATTATCTTTGCGATCTATTCTATGACAAGGCATTACGATTGATATATAGGAATTTGATATTGTTGATGATGAAGTGTTGGAAATAGACGTATTTTTATTTTCATAAAACGTTTTTAAATTTGTGGCTGTCCTATTTACGCAACTTGGGCTTTGCATATTAAATTCTGTCTTTATTTTTTCCCACACAGCTTCTTTATCTTTCCAAGTTACACTGTCCGTTTTTTTACTTTCTATGTTCTTTTTTTTTTATTAGGTTCAAGCATAACATTCTTTCTTCGGAGTTAAAATTCGGTAATCTTTGTTTTTTTTTCCATTTCTATCACAGCTTCGTAGCAACCGTGGCAGCAACTATTACCTAACCTAACCAAGAAGACCAAGAATCACAACAATGCGAAAATGCAAACGTAAACAACTCGTAAACAAAACACTTGAAAACACTGATAAATAAAAAAAAATAAACCAATTTACAATAAATTCCCTAGATTTTCTTACTACCAACTCTTTATTCACTGCTTAAACGAAGTTTTGTTAATTATGACTACTTTTTCGTTGGTGCAAGGCAACATATTTTAACCCAGTTTAAGTTTTAACTGAGCGATTAGTTAATCTTTAGATTTAACTAAATGTGGTGCAATTGGGCATTAGACGTTTACACCACTGTTGGCAAAACTACTCATTGTATTAACCCGCAAGCATACCATACCCTGATTGACGAATAGTGTGCCTGCAATAATATATTTCTCGAACGTTAATAAATGTTCTGTGATATTTTGCAATAGATCTCCCTCAAAAACTGTGTATGACTGTCCAGTTAAGGTTAGAGTAGTTTCTAGAAACGATGTGAATCGTGATTTGAATGTACTATTTGATTACTGGCTGAACTATTCTGAGCATATAACTAATATGCTTGTCTGCTTCTAACGCTCTGGGAGTTTATGAAAAAATCGTGCTGCAACTTTGCTAACCTACATGCCATCAAAGGGTTGTATTTTGTTTCATGTCAAAGTAAATTCGAATACGCTTCTAGGGTATGGTATCCATACTATACTTATTGACTACTAAAACTACCTGTTGAGAAATACACAAACGTTGGCACAAACTATAGTGCGCTGCCAGTTCAGCATGATTTTCAGTCACTGTTAGATAGACGAAATGGGTACCGTGCTAAGTTTTTACGTTGTATACTTACAAATTTTGTAAGTTTGTCATTTCTGCTCGTCTGTATTTATGAATTTCCCTGTTTCAATGCAAAATACGAGATCGTGTGATGCGTTTAGAGTCCTCAGGTTTAGCAGGGCACAGGAACTTGTTGAAGTGTTTCGTATCTCCTGTGAAATCAAACATTTCTAACGATCTACAAAAGACTTGTTCCAATAATGTCCCACATTATTCCACAGAAAGCAGTCGCACGTTAGACGCACTTTTCAAGAAAAATGGGAATTACAATACTTTTATATTCAATGAAAAAATAAAATTTAATGTTTAATATGTAGAAACTTGGGTTTGCTTACTCCCACATACCACTATCATTCAGCCATTACCGCTGTTAGTTTTGTGTGGATCGCCGCTTGGAGTGCAAGCCACTTCGAACATTTTATTTAAATTCTTCCCGTCTCGAAAAAACGATCCTTTTCAGGACCATCATGATTTCATATAAAGAAAATCGAAGCTTGATGCAGGGGCAAAAGCGCGGGAATGTATAGATTCATTTTCGCGTGACATCATAGTGAAAAGGCGTGTTTGCAAATTTTCTGTATCTACATTTATTTCTGTGTAATTCGATTCAATTCATTTTGCGTTATATGATTAATAAATCCAAAAGAAATAACTCAGATTCATGTGGTACCGTTTATTAACAACTAACTCTCGATTCGACAAAGCAAAAGAAAAATATTTACGTTTTTTTGTAACTACTTAAGTCGCATATCCAGTGAAACTCGAACGTCTTATCAGGATATTAAAAATAATACTTTGTAGACTTATGTCGACTTACGAATGCTCTTAACAAATAAGGAATATTTATTTTATAAAAATAAGAAATTTAAAATGCCTCAGTTTTGTTATTTTTACAAGGACACACTGGCCGATTGGCCTTTATTTATTCAGAATGACGTTAAATGAACTTACGGCATACCATTAAGAATAATACTGAATGAGTGCAATGTATTTATACATAATACCACGTTTAGCGGGTGCTTAATATGATGTTTCCTTGCACCAGGCCCGGACTAAAGAATTTTTGGTTCTAAATTTTACTTTTTTTTTATTTTTTAATGATGAAATCCGGTCTAGGCGGGTTTGTGCTTTATATGTCATGTAGTTAACACCCAAGTAAAATTTACTTTTTTGTTTGATACACCCTGTATTTATCCCCTTTAGTAATAAAGGAATTTACCTCATCTTTCATAGTCAATAATTAATAGTTAACGACTGTGAAACGCTGCCAAGATATTTCGCACCAAAGGCATCATTGAAATAAATAACAAATAATGGAGTCCCTAAGATGTTACCTTGTGGGACACCCCTATTAACAACAGTTTCTTTTGATCATGTGCTTTCTATTCGAGAGATATGAGTTGAACCATAAAACGGCACTTCTTCTAACAACGTAACATTACAATTTCCGGAAAAATTTCTAATGATCTATACTTTCTATACTACTATTAAAGGCCATCGACAGATTCAATAGGATGGCGTAAACGACCTGCTTGTTTTTCAGAATGCAAATAACGAAGACCTTTCCAAACTAAGTCAAATGCGGCTGTATTGGTACCACTGGTCACTTGTTTAATTTCAAGTGGGAGTGCAATAATATCTTATCGTGTTAATTTTGTCTTTTTTTAATTTCATTTTGTAAATATATATATACTATTAAGCTTTATAAGATATGCTTAAAATGAATACTTAAGTAATATATAAGTACTTACAGCCAAATAGTCTCTACCAGTTCTTCAAATACCCAATCCATTAATCACTATGGTACATCCGTATCTATAATAACTTTTATAATGAATACGAATAATAAGGAAGCACACAAATGTGATACATACAAGTATTATGACCTCACTAAACACTAACCACTTTTAGACAAGGACTAACTCGTATGTAACCACGTAAAGAAATGCACTAATAGAAATTTTGCTATATCCACCTTGTATGTTTTCTGTTATTTACTGTTTAGGGCCGAATACTACAGATATGAAAAATAACCAAAAACATTTTTAATATAAAAATAATGTTATTCCAAAGATGTGATAGTTAGCATCAGTAGTGAAGTAACTTAATGATTTTCCATTGGAGATTACATTCGAATTGTGGTCTGGGTATCTGCTTTAAACGTGCCTAAATAGCAATAATTACAGGAACCTGTAATTAAAGGTTCTCGCTAACATGACGAAATGGGACGAACATACCTTATTTTAAATCGTCTGTTTAAAAAAATTCTCTTTCAAGTTTTTAATCGTCAATAGTCGGGGAACGCTCAGACGAAAGTCATATCGTTTGTATCGGAGATCGGGCGCCAGATATTTCAGAAAAAGTTATAGCACAGGGCCGTTAGATCAATACCGAGAACGCTGCTATCCCGTATCTGTGCCGTGCTTTCGGTCTGGTTGTTGCTTGTCGCGCGTTGGGCAAGGCGCGCGTGTTCATCGTTTGTTGCGATGATATTCCGGATATTTTTAGATCAAAGGAATACGACGAGTACTTTCCTTCGATGAGGACGTGTAGATGGCGCTCGCGCGCTTGCGTTAAGTTTGAAGAAGAAAGAGGAAGTTATTCGGTCTGGAAATTAAGTGGGCGGTTAATTTATTAGAGACCAAATGAGTTGTTTACATGATGCGTAAGCAATTAAATGCCGTCAAATATTACTGATTGCAATTACCTGTCTTTGCTCAGGGCAAAATACGTTAGGTAGCACACTTTTTGGGTGGTATACGATAAACATCACAGTTATTCGTTGATACAATCAATAAAATAACTAATTATGTTATTATAATTATGTAACAAAAAGATGAATAACGTTCCTGTTAATGTTCGTGTGACCAAGAGGAGTAAGTCGATTTGTCCCAAAACTAGTTTTTTTTTTTTAAATAAAATAAAACAAAACAAATTACTAATAAAACTATCAATACCCTATTAATATTTTATTGAAATCTAAGAAGTATCAATTCTTAAATTATAGTTTCATTTTATATTAAATTTAAACAGTAATATTACGTTCATTTTATTATTTATACATCACAAATCTGAAAGAATGGATGCGTGAAACTTTTCAAATGTATAAACTCGTAATTCGAGAAGAATTTGCTCCATTTGTGAGTTCTATTTCTAAAAATATTTTCTAAACAGGACCATAAATTGAAGGTCGATGTAAAGCTACTAAGACTCGGATTTACAGTCCTTTATTGAATAAGACCATACCTGTCTGAAGGAAAGCAATGTATTTTGATATACAGGCTGGTTCAAATTAAGTGCGCACCATTGCTATCTCTGTTATTATTAATTCAAGAAAGTAGGTTAAATTAGCAAAGTATTAGTGCTTTTAATGCTAATTAAAATGCAATATACGAAATAACAATTGCATGACGCATTTCGGGGAAATTTTGAAATTATAATTTTTTTTTTTAAATTGAATACCTTGTATATTAAAGTAAAAAATAACCCAGTGGTTTATTTCCCAATTCTAAAATCTTATTATTATCACCTCAATTTGGACATCAATATGAATATCCTGTATATTGTTAAAAAAAATGGAAGATATTTTAACTTGTGATGCAAAAGTTTCAATACAATATTTTCTTAAAACGAATAATAAAGAAGCGGTGGTATGATATATAAAATTTATATAGGCTTCTTTCACTTTAAGTCAAAACAAATAGTATGTTGTTTGAACACACATTGACAGGAGAGAGATATCTGAAATTTATTCTTATCGTTCTAGAGGATTTCCTTGATAACGTCAATTACCTGATGCGCCAAAATTTGTACTTTCAGCAGGACGGTGCTCCGGCACACAACTGCCGCATAGTTCACAACTATCTGGACATCATCTTTGCCGATATTGGGTTATTTAAAAGATCAGATATACAGAACCCGGTACAACAACGTGAACGAATTGTAAAATAAGGTTAGGGAAGTTTTCCGCCAGTTGCACTGTAAAAAAAAGTTGCAGTAAAATTACCTGTAATATCGTTGGTAACAAAGTTGCCTACAATTTTACAGGTGAATTTGCTTCATAAGGTAAAATTTCTACCATCTAGTAAATTTCACATGCTGATGTGTTTTTCAAAGATTGTACTGTAAAATTCGTATGTAATATTTATATGAACTCTATATTTACCGAACACTGAAGTAATTTTCATATGTATTTTTATAAAGAGAGCAAGCAACTTACCTAATTCTTTTTATAGCACCTAATAGGTCATACTGAATCGCTCCACCAGGGATCAAGAATGAACACGCTTACGCGAAACCTACGATTGTTTGTGACATACATGATATCATTGAGCCAATAATAAGTTTGACAAACGAACAGAATTACCTACGCGCACAGATAAATAATCCAGTAACCAATCACATTGCGGCGTATGAATTTCGTATTTTCCATGATATCTATAGTTTTACCCGAAAATTCAAGTAAAAACAAAATAATATAAAAGATCCTCATATTTTACAGCAAAATTAATAGTTCACTAGTAAAATTACTTTTAAAGTGCACTAAATACCCCAAAAAAATGTCAATTTTACACTTTTAAGTAAATTTTGAGAGTAAATACAAAATTGTACATGTTTTTTCCTGTATTTTCCTTTTGAATTTTTGCTACATCTTAAACTTACATGAAAAAGCTATAAATTTTACCGAAATTTCTTTTTCCATGTTAAATATCCTAGAAAAAACATGTAAAACAAAATGTACATGATTTATTGTGGTAAATTCACAACGTCATTACATGTAATATTCCTGATTTACCATGGCAAAATTACTGTAATTTTTTACAGTGTGGATGGAAGGAAAGTCTTAAGAGCTACCCACAGTGTACTCAAGCCGGCACGAAAATGTATTGAGAATGAAGGTGATACCATTGAGCAGTATTTATAAATTATGCATTTACTTTTTTCTTTTCAATTTAATTTCAACGACATTATTTTAAGATGTAATATGTTAAAATAAACATCAACCACAAAGATATGTATCTGTTTTGTTAAAAGTTGATTCTTTATACTGCTCTACATGTTACAAAATAATAACCAACATAACTTCTTTATTAGTCATTTTAAGACAATATTGTATTGATACTTTTCCATCATAAATTAAAATATCTTTGTTTTTTTTTAAACAATATACAGGGTGTTTAATTAAAAAAAAATATAAATTCAATTGTTGTTTCGTATATTGCATATTAATCAGCGTTAAAAACCCTAATACTTTGCTAATTTAACCTACTTTCTAGAATCAATAATAACAGAGATAGCAATGGTGCGCACTTAATTTGAATCAGCCTGTATATATACTAGCAAAATTATGTCGAACTGTGTGAGATTGCTTATGGAGTCCCTCAGGGCTCTACCTTAAGATCACTTTACATAAACCACCTACCATCTACAGCTAAGAAACTATCCTTTTTGTTGATGATTCCTCTTCTGTGGGGCGAGTTGATGCCGGAGCTTTATGGTTGACGGACATCTTGGAGGGAAACAGGCAACTGATTTTCACCAAATCACCTAAAATTGAACGTAAATAATACAAAAATGCTCTCTTTCAATGAAATTCAACACTCTATATGAATTACTTGCGATAAGGTGGATCTAGTGTGTTTACTGTGCAGATACTATTGTTGTATTTCTTGGAAGATGAGTGTTGAAGCGGAAGTTGATTCATATTGTAACTACATGTGAAATAGCATAGCTAATTATGATAACTATGCCTATATTTGAGAAGGTTATGAGTATCGAAGAATTTGCCGAATCCTATTATCCAGATGTACCCTCAAAATTTCAAATTCAAACGAATATATTAACAACATAATCTAGGATTAGTATTTAGGATTTCTGTAGGAAAACTAGCATGCACTTGGTTTAATTAACAGTACATTGCGAGCGCTAGGGTCTATTGTGGAATAAAAATTATCTTGAACTTTATCATGGATTCTTCGAAAACACTGCAGCCTCCTGGCTTTCTTTATTTGATTTTCTATTTCTTTTACGCATTAAATTGCACTAATGCTAATACCCTATAACACTCTGCACGGATTTTTGGCCGGTTGACCGAAGTAATCTCGTGCACAATTACACAATCCACAGTTGGTATTGCCAGTGTTGATCCCAATTTTCTGTAGGTGTTCTTTTAGTGTACAGTGTCCTATTAGGAGTGCAAAGGTGATTCCTGTTAAAGTGCAGTAGTTCTTTAGTCTGCTCCTTCTAATGGTCGTTTGATAAAGATCTTACCATGAATTTGCTTGGTAATATGTTTCTGTAGTGTTTTTATTTGATCCAACTCCTTACATTCTCCCCTGCTGTATTTTTTAACTCTCCCAGAACAAAATATGGGCCTATATACGAATCTGATGATATCCTTCAACGAACTCAGCTGTGTTTTCGTTCTATTCGATTGCTGAATGTCAGAGCATGCACAGAAAAATGACTTCACTTAGGACCTGTCAGGCCATTCAATTCTCGAATACATTGAATACTTGTTGAACGAGATTTTTTCAGGTCTTCTAATAGGGAAAGCTACGCCTACCCAAAGAAACAACTATTTTGATACTGTTACCGTTAAGTTCAAGTAATTGCTTTGTTTTAAGTGAAAAGCATTTTTGAACATGTACCAAACCAGCACAATTCCATTACTGTGGCACTTTCTGCTTTGCTCGGAAATTAATCTCCTATTTAGCTGCTATAGGTGACCTTTAAAACTGTTTCTCAGCACTCTTTCTAGCACGATATGGTGTGGGAAGAAATACAAACAAAATGCTATTGTACTTGATTCGATTACATTTGTTTCAGTTATTAATCTACAATAAATAAACATTCTCCATTCTCTATTAGAAAAGCTAAATTTCTTTTTATTACTGTTATTATCACCGGGATTACATTATAAATTTTCCATCAATTATGTATGAAATCTATTTACATATTGTTATATACGTGTATACAGTTTCAACACTGATAACAGAATTGATTATTTCAATACTCCAACCATATCTGTTTATCATTTGTTTATAATATCTTAATCTCATTTAGCGAATATCTACTATTACTGGTATAAATAACATATTGTGCTATCTGCTGACAAAGCTGCATAAATTTTGTTGCTTTTCATAATATAATGAAATGTCGAATGCAATTAACCAGGTAACTGTGGATGCACACTGAGAGAAATATCCTTCCTTTCATTTAGAAGCAATTGCATTAAACCAAAAGTTTTTGCGTTTTCTATATGGCCAACATGTTTTGTATACAGGAATATTTTTAATATTCCTAAATCAAGTAATAATTTAGTAACTAAAACCAAATGCATGAAACATGGTTGAAAACAACAATATCGTTTTCCCGTGTATAACAGTTTTAAAACCTTCAAACACTATATACTGCTGTAAAGTTCCTTGGCTTTTAAGTAAATCAGCCTTAACTGAAAAGATTCCAATTATCTCTGAAAATTCTTTAACCTAGCGCGAAAAATATTCACTTTTGTTCATTATTGTTTGTGTATCTGAGACTTATGCACGTGGGAACATAAATAAAACTAAAATACTTCCGCGTAAAAAAGCACTCAGCTTGAATACAGGTGCTTGCATTTTCCATTAAAAGGCAAAAGTTTTAAATCAATGTCCACACATGCGTGTCCACGCAAATAAACCAAAACGTCCGACTTTTTTTATTTAAAATACTGTTTTATACCTAAAAGTATTACTGTAAGCTTTAATTTAATCGTCACAATTTTAGAATTGGCTTTAATTTTCGTATTCAGTTTGTTCTGTATGCTTATTATATCTTTTCTTTAGTTCCGCTAGTTCTCACTATTTTTTTTTATATTTAATTTAATTATAGTTAAGTTTTCTTATATACTCCATGTATCTTTTTTGTTTGTGTCTTGCCCAATATCTGCTTATGTTGATCTTTTGGGAATAAATTTTACTTTACTTTAACTACATATTTGGTTATCTATGTCTACTATCCAATGCAAGGAAACTATTTTCCAACCTAGATTATTTAAAAAGTAGTACGTATAACATAGTGATATAAATCTGTCCTTATGGTTTGCAACGTGCTACAGAACAATGTTTTTTTCGGCGCTCGACGACTGTATAGTTATCTAATAGTACATCATAAACCTGCTACAGAAAGCGATGGTGTCTTTTGATATTGATTAGTTGATACAAGTTGCTAACGGTCGTCAACTGCTACAAAATAGCAGCTTCCTAGTGATCCATCACTACCTAATGTGTAGAATTCGACATTGTTTTGTAGGAAGGAATACTCAATTTATGACATTCACTTATCGTTCTACAGTTTTGCAAATTCATTCTCACTATTTCTATAAAACATAAAAATTCGTAGTTAAGTAGAGCAGCCAATTGCAAAATACCGAGGTCTCCAAACAAAGGCCGATGCGCTTCTATGGGTGTAACTCTCAACATAATTATTAACGAAGGGCAAGATAGGGGAAGGGAATATTTTTTTTTGCAATGACTAAATACACTCGTGTTTATTCGCCCCATGAGTGGGGATTCGTGTTGTTTACCGATTGCTCATCTTTACAATTTTATTAGTTACACTTTTATTAGTTTTAACATGTTTTCGTATTTTTCATGGGAATTTTAATATTCTGGATTTCACTTCACTTGTTTTCCACGAGTTTAGACGTCTGTAAGTTTGAAATTTCAGTGGAATTGTATTTTTGAAATTTGTAAAGATCTGAAAACGACCTAAGGCCGAAACATGTCGTGTCAAGATTAGGTGAATTAAATTAAAAAGATTGACTAGAACAATAGTTTTTACTATATTTATTTAATTATTCACGTACATGTTAAAGTAAATATAATAAATATTGAAAACGGTGTAAAAAAGATATATGTCAAGGATGCAAAACTTCGTGTACCTGCGAGAATTAAAATAAAAAAATCAAACACCTAAATATTAAATGTGATCGAGTAAACACGATTTAAAACCAAAAACCGGATATAAAAATATTTTTTCCATTTGACTTAACATAATTTTGCTATTTAACGCAACAAAAATAGTTGTATTAATGTAACAGATAATACTTGTACACACAAAAAAATAATTACTCAATTTGAATATAAATGCATCACATTGAATATAACATAACTTCCTATATATAAGCAAAAAGATGATGTATTTATATTGAGAATAATATTTGTTCAGTTTTCCAAACCCGTGAATTTGTTAGACGAAACAATTTTTTAGATCAAATGTAATCAATATACTAAAATCATTATGAACATATAATATTTTCACCAGAAAAATAATTATTTTAGATTTGAGTAAATAGATTTTCTCAACTGGAAACTATCATATTTATGCCTTAATAATTTATGTACATTTGATAGAAGTATATAAAAGTATTATTTGAAGTAGTACCATTACTTACTTCAGAAATATCAGTGTACTGAATTGATAATACTTACCTGCTTAATCTAAGCATTTCTACTATTCAAGGATAATAATTACTAATTTTGTGTCTATAACTCCAAAAACCCCGGTAGGGGAAAACTAATAAATAAAGAAATATTATGTAATTAAATAAATTTACTGTCATACTTTACAGTTTTATAATGTTTGGGAGAAGGTAGCGTATCGGGGTACTCCAGGAGTGCCCACAGGATATTGATGTGTAGAGTTATAGATGTTATGCGTATCCGTCGTTGCGACCGGTGTTCTCGGGATACTTCCCACTCAATGCCTAGACCTGGTATCTAGTCGGCGTTGATTACTGATATAATTTCAATCAGTATAATAATTTGCTGATATTAACTACTGAAATCTAATAACTAGTAAATACCTACATAGGTTTGTTAATGTACACATCTACCATGTTTATATAGTAGTTGTAAAACCGCTGCGGTATCCATTTAGATTTACTTACACTCACAACCAACAACACTGTTCGCTGATCAATCAAAAAGTGACGCCAAGTAAAGCGTATTGCTGTGTACTGATGGTACCAGCATAAATGCAAAATGAAAAGTGAAAAAAAAAGAAAATTAAATTTAATAGCTCAGCGGATAAAAATAAAAGGGCGCAAAAGAACTATTTATCTCAGGGTTACTCTCACAATTAAACTAATCATGAAAAGTAAAATGTGGGCGTTTGAAAATTTGACTTTCTAAAATTACTCCAACAATTGAAATGGTTGATTCAAAAATAAAAGAACAGAAATTTTTAATGACGTAAATAATCAGAAATTTTTATTATTAAAGAAAAAAGAAAAAAAAACATTTAATTACAAATTACGCAGGAAAAATCAAACCTTGGACTGAGAGTCCTGGCCAAAATCAAAACCGGCTTGAATCTAATTTCCTAAAGGACAATGCAAATCCTTCAACAAACAAAGGACAAATTTGTTCTAGAAGAAAATCCTTTTTTCACAAAAATCCATGTGGTCTCAAAATTTAAAATAAACTAAATTAATTTAAACGTGGACAAATCAAATAAATTTACAAAAATGAAGTTTAATTACAAGCACAATGCTTCTTTTCACCTAACCCGAGGTGATTAACTATTAAATACAAATCAGTAAACTAGAAAACGAAAAAAAATTAAACTCTTTCAACTTAAAATACCTTCTAGAACAAATATAATAAAAGATCTTACATCTAAATTGTGCACACAATAATATAATGCCAATTATTATTTAACGAGTTCCTTGAAAGATGATAAAATATACAAATTAAATGAACAAAGCATTAAAATTAAACGAAATTACCAAAAATGGCAGCAGAGAAAATAAAATAACAATCTACTTACACGCTATCGTTCAAGTAACTCCCCTTCAGGGCCTCAAACATCGTATACATATGACAAACAGATGCGTGCCAAACGCAGCGCATAAATGCAAAGATCATAGAAGAAGAATTCTTCTAGAAAGGACATAAACTACATGAACAAATAAAAATATATTACAGAGTGAAATTAATTTAAACCAACTGATCATTTAAATAAACTAATTAAACAATCAAATCAATTAGAAAAATCTTACTTAAAAATAAAATATTAATTTCTGAGAGAATTTGCCCGACACATTGACAAAGATTAATCTCTAAAAATAAAATATAACTGAATTTACAAACCCCGGGGTGCCAGACCACAGCAGTATGTATATGCAAAAACCCCTAAACCCCCCTAAAAAAGAGGAACCAATGACAGATAAGTTTTAGTGCAATAAATAGTGGGATAAAATTCGTTACAAATGTTTCAATATAATGGCAATTTGATATTTCATGTTTTCAGTACAAAACATTTAATAATTTTATACAGTAATTCATTATACCAAACGTATAAGGGATTTTATTTTGAATCTATAGACTTTCACACTATGATTGCATAGATTTATTCCTTACAACAGTAACAATGTTCATTTGGAGGAAGTATACTTAAATGCAAATATTTACACTATTTTTCTAAGAGTTTATTGTGTTTACAGAGAATTTACCCTTATGTTCTAACCAACAAGATTTAGTTCATTTAAATATATATTAAGTTTCGATTTCTGAATAAATAAAAATATTCAGATTGATAATAGATTTTTTTGTGTGTACGTTCCAACTTAAAATGTTGTTTAATACACCTACAAGATGGCAACAAAAATGTTTTTATAACAATTGAAAAATCTCCGAAGACTAAACCCCTAATATCCGGAATATATACTGCCTCCGTATATCGTCCAACAACGCAAGCCACTTACATCAGTTATTATCGAACCAGTTTCTTGGCGCCGTCGCTGACGCGAACGCTGCCACAACTACATATACATACATCCTCACAGCGTTGGATATTAACGATGGGGGTCCCGATCGAAGAGGGCTGCTTTAATGCCTACGTTGCATTCGGCCACACAGCACGGAAGAAGACAGCCAGCGGGCAACGACTATAGGCAGACTGCACGACCGTTTGCTTGGTAAGGGCCGCCCCTATCTCCTCCCAGTTTCTGTTCGCCTGATCAACAGCCCTTCGGTTCGCACGTGGTTTTCGTTCATTGCAGTTCATCGTGGGGCACGTCACGTCTCACCCCCCACCCGCGCTTTAGCGATAAGGGCGCGAGAGTACTACGAAGGGAGACGTTCAAGGGCTCGAGTTACCGGTTACTCGGTGGTGTAATAAACCGATTCTAATGGGTGTCAAAAAAAAAGGTTTTGCTTTATGATGAACAGAGACAAAGTCGTAGTAGCTAAATTAAAACCATGTTGATGGGGGTTTTATTACCTTTATTATACCGCTTCATCTTTTCTATTGCTTTCCAGCCAATCGTGATTGTCATGCTGTGGTTAAGAGCAATTTATTTCCACCTACATCTTTTTTAACGAGGCTTATTATCTTTCGTAGATGCTGTCGTTATGATTAATGGGGTTCTTCGCCTTGTTTATTTTTGTATGGTAGATACAATCAAGATCTATATTTTTTATTGAATACCTTATATTTTACAAGACGTACAGTTCTTTGACTTGTTAATTAAAACCTATATAAAGAAATGGCTTAATATTAGTTACATTGTTACAAAGAATTAGATAATAATTAAGAATCCCGTTGACCAAAGCGTATATAGAACAGCTACTCAATTCTTACGAAAATAGTTAAAGACAAAGATAAAATTTAAACTACTTATCTATAACTGTAATTAAAGACCAACATAAGACAAAACCAGGTTGAAATTAGTAAAATAGCTTTATTGATAGTATCTGTTTGTGAGGAAGGATTTTAATTCACTCTATCTACAATTATAATTTTATAAATATATAGAATTGATACTAAATTATTTTAAATATGTGCAGTGTACATGTCTATGTTAAATTGGTTATGTAAATGGTCTTATACACACGGAGAAAAATGATTGTTAAAACTAAGAGAAATATTGTTCTTTTTACAATAATTTCTATTATTGTATGTGATGTGACAACAAAACTGTATTTGATTATACACTAAAAAATTGTTATACAATTGCATATTTGAAGTTCATATACTTTCCCTCTAACTCTGACGGCAAATTATCTTAGAACATTCTCTATGGAGTTTGTTACTCTGATAAATCTACCAGATTAATATTTGGTAACCATCTGTCCTGCTTTTTATGCTGAATTATAGTATTGTTGGAATGAACCTACATTTATTAATCATGTATACTCAAAGAAAAATAACAGTCATGATAGTGTGAATATTGCAAGAAATTCTAAGCAACATGTAATTATACATCAGGAAAGCATCTTTACCTGATTACACACGTGACATAATTACATTGTTATTGTACTTTTCCACTTGAATATTAAGTGTACAGTTAATTCAAGTAAATGTACACCCGATCGCTTAAGTAATGTCATGCCCTACGGAGCAGCTATCTAAATGTTTTTCTTCTGGGGGTGGTTTACGTTGTTACTTCAACGGATGTCGAGAATCTAAGTAGTTCCGTTTTTAAAATAACAATCCATAAACGCGGTTAAATCTATTACCTTTTCTTATGAAGGCTACAACCTTTACACACTTGACGACACTAATTGTAAGATCCTTCAGATATCTGTAACGCAAGTGAAGCGGGCTTTTGATGAATATCACTTTGATTGGAAAGTTTCAGTCATGGTATAGAAAAATTATGTTTTTCTACAAAAATTGTTTATTTGTTTGTCAATCTGGTGCACTATATCTTAGATCTTCCCTTTTACGTCCGCAGAATGTTATTGTAAGGAAAACATATTCTTAACAAGAAAAAACTTATTCACATCAAATATTTTTAGTATTTTGAGTATCTGATGACGTTTTGTGGTCGCCAAAACCAAGTCATAGATATGTATAGGATTGTGAGAAAAGGTATACACATAACTCATAAGGGAAATAAAGATAAGCAAATTACAGATACAAGTATCAGAACAAAAAAAGAAGCCAAAGACTTGCTAGTTTAGTTAAAAGTTCTTATTTAATTTTATTATTATTTATATTATTAATTTAATTTCATTAAAACAAATCTAACATCTACAGTATTGCCAGCAGGGCTGTGCAAGCGAATATCTGGCATGTAAATTAAAAATTGTTCCTTAACAAATTATTTGTCATAGACATGTGTAAGGGTTTGTAGTACAAAAGAAACAAGTACTAGAGACAACTACAAAATATTTTAAAGAGCACTGTGCACGCCATTTTGTACTTCGTAAAGAATTCATAAATTTGTCTCTTTAAAGTTTACTTAAGTTATCGCCATTTGTTAACATTTCAAGTACAAATCAAACGAAAAGTCCTACAGCTAATTATAAAGGATTCTTCTTCTTTGCTATATTTTTTTTAATGTAAGTAATTCGTATAGGGGATATAAATTATTGTTAGTATAAACAAAATGCTATAATGATCTCTAACGAAAAGTTTTCTTTCAAAGATCGTGTGTCAGGTAATGATAGGTTAGGAATTCGGATATCGTATCGGCAATTTTTTTTTTATTCAAATTAGACATTAATAGCAGACATTTCCTATTTGACTATTGAAGCGAAACCCTCAACATTTTTTATAACTACACTGAGAAAAAGATTACTTTGTCGTTAATAAATATGCATGCATCCAAATAAACTTAATTTCTTATGAGAAAATATAGCTTTGACTTGAAAATAATGGATATCAGTCGCAAAGTAAAATTTTTTTGTAGTAGTAAAGCGTATTTGGTCGAATAAATCTACAATTCACATTAAAATAAATATTTATTTGATTGTAAGAAACGAATTATCTGTAATTAATAAAGCATATCTTTGGTTTAATAATTTATTGTTTATTTCACAAAAAAAAAAGAACAATTTTATTAAGCATATTAGATTTATTAAGATTCCAGTTGTCCACGGTATGGTTTGGTATTCGTAGTTTTCCCGTATATATGAAATTACAGGTGTTAACAGATTGATCAAAAAAACAGTCAAAATCGCTGCATGCAATTTGCCCATTGTCTCTCCACATTGGCGGTTGATTCGCAAAAAGCTCCATCACGTATGCACTGGGGAAAATGTTGTGATACCAGTTTCTAGGAAATGTTCAGCTGGCAAGTAATAAATGTCATGTAGAAAATTTATATCACGTACACTGAGAAAAAAGATTGCATTAAATAAAAAGTTTTATAACTTTTAGTTTCTATCATGTTCAACGAAAAGAATACTTTTTTTTTACCTGTATTCAAGCTGAGTGCTTTTTTACGCGGAAGTATTTTAGTTTTATTCATGTTCCCACGCGCATAAGTCTCAGATACACAAACAATAATGAATAAAAGTGAATATTTTTCGGGCGAGGTTAAAGAAATTTTAGAGATAATTGGAATCTTTTCAGTTAATGCTGATTTACTTATAAGCCAAGGAACTTTACAGTACTATATTGTGTTTGAAGGTTTTAAAACTGTTATACACGGGAAAAACGATCTTGTTGTTTTCAACAATTTTTCATGCATTTGGTTACAGTTACTAAATTATTACTTGATTTAGGAATATTAAAAATAATCCTGTATTCAATCAAATAACAAATAATTTGGTTAGTAGATTTATTTGGAGCTAGCGCCGTATTTATTAATTTAACTAAATATTTACATGGTAATAAAAATAAATATCGCATTTTATTTTCATATAGCAGTTTTCTCCCTATATAGTACAGCAAATGAGCAGATATACTTATGTGTAGTAGAGAAATTGTCGTATAGATGGCGTATCTCCTATATTTCATTCCAGTAACAGATAATATTTCGCACAAAATAGACTGGAAACTGCTATCGTACTATACTAATATATAATATAAAAAAAGACGGTTTCTTTAACGGCACACTATATAGAGTGCTAGGATGGTCACTGCGACCAACTCCCAATACTACTAGGATTTACAACATTCTAACGGCAAATCCTTCCTTAGTGCATGGACTTTTGGAGATAATTCATTTTCATTTCGATTAAAAATGATCACGGCATTTTGTTGTGTTTACGCTTAAGTTTAAAATGAATAAATGTTATAAGAAAAGAAAAAACCTCTTGAATCAAAATTACGGTTTTCTGCCAATCTGCCTAGTTTTCAAATTCAAAATAAAGAGGACTTGAATCAACTATCAATATCGTTTACTTAAAAGAATAAACTGTTTCAACGAAAAATATATTATTTCCGAAGAAATGCGTGAATTTAAAATTATATTCCTTTTCAAGGAAACACCAAATCATGTTGGCCATATAGAAAACGCTAAAAACTTTTGGTTTAATGCAATTCCTTTTAAATGAAAAGGATATTTCTCTCAGTGTGCAATTCAAATTAAGGATTGAATTAGGTACTCTACAACGGAGAAATTTCGGCTGGTATAGCTAAAGAGAACGATTAACGTTTGCATTGACCAGCCAGCAAGAACATTATAATGATTTAACATTGACTAATGGTTGAATTAAGGTAATATTTTTAATAGGATACCTACTTCTTGGTTAGTTCAACATTTTGCTAGTTTGAGTGTACTACTTAAGCATATGTAATTAGCATTTTTCAATAATTATATAAACTACATGAACGTAGCCTTACAAAAGTAAATACCATTCAAACAATGAATGGTATAAAATCGCATTGAACATGTTTGTGTTGAATCAACGGTAAAATATATAAATTTTTTGTAAGGTAAGTTCAAAATTTAAACCAAAATATAAATACATAAATACAGATTCTCTCTCTCAGTGTTATTAGTACTCATATTTGATAAACTGCGCTCCTTCTTTGATTCGACGTTTTTAGCAAACAGCAATCCCATACACACTAAATGTATGAATTGAAGCGATTTAATATTGATATTAATTGTTAATGTAATAACCGGTATTCATCGTATTGAATTCTTGCTTTAAAACGCGTTTCATGTCTAAATATTTAACATAAATTTATTTATTTCTGTAGTTAATCTCTGTAAGAGTCAATTATTTTCATGTAATAACTTTTTTCTTTCCTTGATGTGAAAAACGAAGAGGTTTTTGTTTTGTTTGAGTAAGTTTTTAACAGATAAGACGGAATTAATTCCAACGTGCATGTAAGTTGTTTCGGATATTCTATGTTCAAATAGTAGCAGAGTGCGTAATAGACTTCAAACAATAAAAGAACAACAAACAGATTTTCTGGTATGAATTAATACCACCTACTAGCAGTCAGTATAATAGTTCCAAAACAATAGGAAAAGAGAACCACGTGTGGCCAAACACCATGTCAGTTCTGCCTACGTCTGACTTGAACCAGAACGTTCTAAGTTAACGCATACGCGCCTTGCTTATTTCCTTACCACTTGAAAATTCCTTTATTCCTAACTGTAATTTCTCAAATTGTAAGAAATTTTAAGCTTTTCCTGAGATTATTAATATTTTTCTTAGTAATATTACAATGTTAGAGTTTTTTTTAAAGAACGAGAAATTTTCCCATTAATATCGTGAAATAATGTGTTATGGGAAAATTTCTAACATGCTGACATTTTTCTTAAGTTGTACACTGTTGAAAATTTTAACACTTTTTGACTAATTTTATAGTCAGGAGAGGTCCACACTCTTTTCGGTTATTTTGTCGAGAACTATAGAAAGTTTAAATTTTGAACGAGCAAAAGATAATCAAGTATTGTCTATTGCTAAGGGGTTATTTTGTCCAACTGACACGTGGAATTATAAAATACTTCTAGTCACATTTTATTTGATCTAGACTAGACAAATTTACTAGCTGTTTAAATAAATGAATGCGATCTATTGGGTGTTTTAACACCATTTTCTAAACGCAACGTCTTTTTAATATGCAACTCCTATTTCTTAGTGCTATAATATTCTCTCTTTAAGTTTTCTTAATTACAAATATGCAAAACCACTCATTCACAAGTTTTGGTTTCAACTAAACGTACCAATTTTAAAATGATTTTTTGAGAACCATTATAAAATTAAGTGAATGTTTATGCTATTTGATTCAAGTCTAAACTAATTGCGTAAATAGATGTTCCCAATACATCTTTAAGATGTTGAATTTTTTTATGCCCACTGGAATTAACGTTTAATAACACGAGGTTACACTTCGCAAGTCAGTCACATTTGGTGGTTTGTTTGGATATGTTAATACGGAGAATCAAACACGAAAACAGATACACGTGCGATGCAGGTGGTGCGTATAATGCATACTGTATTAGAATAGGTGGGTTTCTATATTTTATCCGAGGGAAAATTCTGATTGGTTGACGCTTCTGAATGTCTAGAAAATTGTCAATCTCATATCTGAACAAAAGAATTCACCACGAAATCTAGTCATTTCTGTTCTATTAAATACGCGTAGTCAACTCGTCTGGCAAAGTTTGTAAAAATCAACACCAAAATATTTGACTAGCGCAAAATTAACGCCAACACCGTAATATTTTCAACAGTGTACATTTACCCCAATTCGGTGCGGAGAATTGTCGAAAAAAAAGTGGTTTTTACCAAGAAAAATTACCTAATTTTTTTGTGTGTGTAATGAAAACTAGCATTTCATTGGTGTAACGAAAATTTTATTAAATGATAATAACCTTTCCATTAGTTTGTGTTTCTAGTTTCTACAGATAATTGAAATGAATTAAAATGTATGAGGTGATGTTCGCAGCCTAACAAACATGTTTACTTCATGTTTAATCATCTAAGATGAAAGCTTTGACACTTTTATGGCAGCCATTCTTTAATATCAGTAAACCGTGTTTACCTAAAAAATGAAGTGTCGAGTCTTTTGGAATTTCTAAGATTAATTCCTTCGAATCATATTGAAATAGGCAAGCCTTTCTTTTTGTTTAATCAGATTAGAGAGCATTGTATTTATTTTATGGTGCAATTTTAATTTGTAATGTGAGATCTCGACATCCCGACAGATTTATAACCAGGTATTTATAACTTTGAACGAATATTTGATGTATTTCTGGGAGGAAGAAGAAAAGAAAATGGCAGTTTATTGCTACTATAAACCGCAGGCGGTCTATGACAGTGACTCCAAATGCTTTTTATTACATTACTGCTTTCGTGCTTTTAAATATCGCCATTCGCACGGATATTAGGGTAAAAGAAAATTGATTTTATTTTTTAAATGATTTGTCAAATAAAATATTTAAACTAACTGGTGAATACTTATATACCATCACGAGCTACAATATTAATTTGTAATTTTAACCACATATGTGGAGCTTATTTTCAAAACACAATTTCTGCAAAAAAAAATTCGTTTTTGAACACATTAGGTTCCTTCCTTACGTCGGTCTCTTCGATTGATACATACATTTCTAGTCTAAACGCATTTACTACCGTTCCAAAGCAGATCTCAATTTTACCTTTCTTTTCAAACTGCAATATCTACATTATTTTTTTTTCCAATCGCATTTTCTGCATTCTTTTTTTCAAATTGTGTTCAGTCATGCTAAGTGTTGCTAAGTTGTGCAAAATGGATAATGAACAAAATGCGGATATGAAAGTCAACTATGGTTATTTTTATAAAATATTTTGCTCCTATTTGAATATTGGATCTGGTACACCAGCTACCGATGTATGCAGTTTTTGTTTTAGGTTGAAACATAAACTACAAAGACACAAGAAGGAAAATAAACCAGTTTTAGCTATTTTGACGGATCTAAGTATCCATAAACTAAGAGCAAAGCAGTTTAATTTATTTATGAAGGAAAATTTGGCAAATTCTCTTTCATATTGTTTTGACATGCAACAGGTACAGCCTTTGTCAAAAGTACCCATTGGTGAAGCATACTATATGCGTCAGTTGTCATTTTATAACCTGCGCATCATAGATTTGAAATACAATGACCCTGTTTTTGTACTTGGAGTGAGGACCAAGCAGGCAGAGGAGCCACGGAAGTAGCATCAGCCATTGAAGATTTTTTAAGCGAGTTAGAGATACCAGATAACGTAATAAGTTTACAATTTTTTGCCGACGGTTGCGCAGGGCAAAATAATAACTGTTATGTTATACATTCGATGTGTTTTTGGTTATACCATGATGCTCCTGAAAACCTTGACAACATAACCGTAATTTTTCCCGTAAGGGAGCATTCTTACATGCCTGCAGATCGTATCTTTGGTCAAATACATTGAGAAAAAAATGTAATAATCATACATAAAAGTATAATTATCGTAAGTAAAAAGTTCAACTGGATAGGGGACAAAAGCACAGATTAGTAAAAAAGAGATCCTAAACACTAATACTAACAACAAGCAATCTAAGTGACTTACGGTCTGCTTCATACCGGTAACTTATGAAGTTACTTATGATAATTAAACTGAAGTAGTAAACCAAAGAATATATGCAGTTGCGGTAACTAAAAGATTTGCTCATGTCAAGTAAATGTATTGCTATGAGTACATTATTCTATAATGGCTATCACACCTTCATTATTAAACTCAATTAATAAAAGCTATTTGGATTACTTGTAATAAGGAAACAGTATCATTAATGCACGTTCACTAAATACCTGATATATAGAAGGTAATGGTTTGTTACAAATATGCAATGCTTACTTTAAATTTGTTGTTCAATAATGGTACGAAACTATTAGGTTTAGTAAATATTTATTAAATACCTTACTGTGTAAAAAAAGGTCCACAAATCTTCGATTATTTATGCAACTGCAACTATAAGTACTGCGTACCCAGCAATGCGTAATTCAAAATTGTTTGCAAATAATTTTTAATTACTATTTCAGTGTACTGTAGCTTCGATTGCATTAATAATCGAAGATTTGTGGAGCTTAAATTCGCATTTAATTTGCTAAAGATGGTACATAATACTTATTACTTAAGAAAAAAGGCAGTATTATTAGTAATAGTTTTATTTTGTATTGGACAAACACAGTGACTACCTGATATGAATGTAATGTAATGCTTAAGCTACATAATAACAACAAAGAACAAGTAAATAACCGAATAACCTGAACAGACGTTTCAAAACAAGCTTTAGAAGGATAACAATTACTCCAACTGGAATCCTTATACGACTTGCCGATACTCTTAAATGTTTAATACATTCTAATATATTGTTTATGATTATGAAGGGTGCATATCAAAATATGATCTACGTATGTTACTTCTGTAAAATTCATTTAAGTGGTGGAGTTGAAGCCTCAAGATAAAAGCAATTCTTCTATTTCTAGCTTCTAACACAGGCGTTATCGAATATTAATAAGCAAAACCTTTATTAAGCACGGGAGATTTATCCGTCTATCGCGTGTACGTGATTCAACACTAGTTATGACGGTTATGCGCAAAACACGGTAGAACTACCAAGGTTCCCCGAAAACACACCAGATGCAGAAAAACTCAAATAATCATAGTTTAATAGCAATTAGCATTATTGTTCTTGTACTAACTATATGCTGTAGTTAGATACAGTACCAATAGTCACAAGTAGTACGTTACTTACTACATATCAACAGTTTGATTACGATTATTACATAAAAATTTGTCAGATACGCTGTATAATAGCCGATAATAAGAGCACTATTTACTGTAAGAACTTGCATTCAGGAAACTGCGTTTAGTTTCAGGTATTGATTGAGGAGAATAGTTGCAAGTAAAACTTTGTTTATTGTAAATGATTTTCTAGCAAGTAAACACTTTACTTAAACCATTTTTCTCAGTGAAGAATAACTCTGATATGGAGAGAATATCATATGCAAAGAATACAATTAACTGCGTTTGGGAGTTGATATACAAATATCTGTGACGGAAAGAATAAGGAGAAAATTGAGGTTAAAATAAACGGTGGAAATTGTAAACCTTCGTTTTTTGGTAGGGATTTAATTTGAAAGTGAGAAAATGCCCACCGCTTTGTAGATATACAACTCTT
This sequence comes from Protaetia brevitarsis, assembly GCA_004143645.1. Taxonomy (NCBI): domain Eukaryota; kingdom Metazoa; phylum Arthropoda; class Insecta; order Coleoptera; family Scarabaeidae; genus Protaetia; species Protaetia brevitarsis. The sequence goes on from RXPK01000360.1 coordinate 59,549, forward strand.
TCCTCTAATATAAAATATAATAAATCCATCCGAACCAGAAACTCTTTATTTCACTCCGCCATATTATTATCTGTGTAGTTACAGCTAAATTAACTAATTACGTATCATCTAATCCAAAAATGTTAATACATCGAAAATGATTATATAAATAAACTAAATATTTAGATAATTTAACAACTGTATATCATCTAATTGTAATTTACTATTGCGACTATTACTTTAATTTTCCTTGTGTAAGTATGAACAGAGCCGCAAATCGCTTGAAAGTCAAAACAAGGCTTTGTACTCCATTACGAGCGCTACAATCATTGTCGCGATCCTTGGACAGCGACATTGGAAGTGATATTTAAACGTCAACGCACGCGAAAGAACGAAACGCAGCCACCGATCCAACCGAGGAAAAACAGAGCATAACGACATAGCTACTACGGTAACAACAAACGGAACTCGAGCCACCGTATTACCACGGTCACACGAGTAACCCAACAACAACAACAACGGCAATCATTCTCTACACCGCATAATATACCTACATGCGGCCCCATAGAGAAATATAATAATTATCGCAGTCTGTATGTATATCTATATATATAGGGGTCACTTATATGCAGTGGGCGGTGTTTAGGAGGGGCGATCTAAGACCAGAGCCATAGCCGGCGACCTGCACCTGCTCGACTGTCGGAGACTAGGCTTCAGGCGGACATTCAGCGGTGCTCGTTTCGCGTGACCTTTGCCCCACTCGACTGAACGTTTGCCGACTCTTAATGCTGACACGTGGCACGGCATCGGCATTGTGTCAGATACTTTGAGATTGTAGTCACGCTTTCAGAGATATAGTAGTAATAATAATTGCTATTGTTATCTGCAAGGGTAAACGCGATTACAAGGAATGTATGCACATAATAAAACTTTTATGGGTATGAGCGCAAAGCTTACTTCAAGTAACCGAGGTAAACAAACTAGTATTCGTCAGTAGAAGGGGGTATCTTATTTATCTATATATCTCTAACCACTTTATTTAATATATTTGTGACCACAGATATACGATTTTATTATTATTACTCTCTGTTCTGGTTATATTTACCATTATTTGTATACACGCAGAGAAAAGCGTAAGAAATTTGATTATAATTGTTAAGTATTTATACTACACGTTGTAGTACCATCTTTAGCAAATTAAATGCGAATCTAAGCTCCACAATACTTCGATTATTAATGCAATCCAAGCTACAGTACCCTGAAATAGTAATTAAAAATTATTTACGAATATTTCCGAATTAATGCATGAATAATCGAAGACCTATCTGTAACATGAACAGTCTTTATATTGTTTTGTTTTTATATTGCATTGTGATTGTCATTAAAAGAGAAATACATCTTATAACATGGTGGCGGCGTAAATTAGTAAAAATAAGTTAGTGGAAAGTAAAAAGTCAAGGCAAATGTGCAGGCACCGAAATTTTTCGAACCAGGAAATGATCCGGCAGCAACATGGGGAAAATGGAAACAGAAAAATCGAGCTGTATTGGGTAGCGGCTGACTTGGACAAAACGTCAATACCAAAAGAGAGAGCAATTTTGTTACATGTATTAGGTCACTATGGATTGGATGTGTACAATACCGTTACCTTCAAGGAAGAAGGTGATGCACAAACTGTTAAGGTTATTCTTACAAAACTTGCTGAATACTTTGAACTTTATAAAAATGAAACATATCCTCGATTTCTATTTTTTACGTGCAATCAAAGCGAGAATCAAACAGTAGATCAGTAGGTTAGGAAATCAAAGTAAAAATCAGCAGACTGTGGATTTTGCGAGTTAAAGAACTCATTAATAAGAAACAGACTGATCTGTGGTATATTGAATGATCATCTAAGGGAGAAATTGTTAGGTGAAAGATCTCTAACATTAACCAAATGTATAAATATTTGTAGGGCTGATGAAGAATCCCGGAAACAATTAAAAGTCATAGCGGCAGGAGCATACAATGGTAATACTGTAGAGGTAAATAAGATGAAGATACAAAATCATAGAAAGCAACAAGAAGAGAGAAAAGGAAATAAATATAATATGAAGCAGAAATGTAACAAGTGTCACCGATGTGAAACGCAACATGCCTTTGGAAAGCGTCCAGCCTGGGGTCAATTTTGTAATAAGTGCAAGAGACTTAATCACTTTGCTAGATGTTGTAAAGCGAAGAGGATACGCGAAATAGGTGATGCTGATTCCTGTGAAGATATGCCAACGCTAAACAGAGAAACAGAAACCTTAAATTTCGGCTCGATCATAGTAGCAAATGAGCAGTTGCCTGTTTATAATATAATAAAAGATGGTACAAAAGAATGGACAGAGAAAATAGAGGATGGTTCTAGTTTATTTGTTAATTTTAAGCTTGATACAGGAAGTGAAGCTAATATTTTGCCGGTACAGATATATTATAAGTTACGTATAAAACCAAAATTGCGTCAAAACAATAAGTTCTTGTTAGTTTATAATAAACAGAAGTTAAATATCAAAGGGGTGTGTGAAATTACATGGAAACACAAAAATTTAGAACTCAATTGCCCTGCTCTCGAAATATTCTTAAACCCCACTTTAATACAGAACAACATATTGACACATTACGAAATAATCAAACCAAGTCAGCCACCTACTACAATATTGGTAAGAAACCACTATCAGCATTTGAAAAACAACCAGTCATGCTATAGCAAGGTATCCGAAGATGGATACCAGGAGAAATACTGAAAAAAGATGAAAAAAAACCCAAAAAGTTATCACGTCCGATCTCAGGAAGGAGGTGAAATTAGAAGAAATAGGATTCATTTAAAGGAAATCCCATTAAAAGGTCGACTCCACCAATCGAAGAGATTCAAGCAAATGTTGGTCCAGGAGAGCAAGTGAAAAGTGGGGAAAAGGTATCGTCTAAAGGAAGAGTCATAAGAATGCCAAACAGATGTCAAGATTACATGCTTTATTAAATAACAAATAAAAGGGGGCGTGTAACATGAGCAGTCTTTATATTATAACTAACAGCTTCTTGCGGGTTTCGCCGTGTGTCAAAACTTTCGCTCGACGTTTCGCTGTTCATACTGCAACAAAACCCACAAGAAGCTGTTAGTTATAGTTACACCGGCCGTGAAAGCCTACGCAGAGTCTTTATATTGTTTTGTTTTTATATTGAATTGTCATTGTGATTGTCATTAAAAGAGAAATACATCATATAACACTATGGAGCTTCAATTCGCATTTAATTTGTTAAAGATGGTACGTACATATTAGTGCTGTGCAACCAGACAGATTTCTTAACCAGTTAACCGTATGTACATAACCGGATAACCGACGTGACTCGGTTAACTGCCGTGACCGGTTACAGCTGACGCTACAATAGCATACCTTGAAAAATATTTTGCCAATCGATTAATATGTAAATAGAGGGCGTTGGCCAGCACGTTCCCCTGATCTAACACCACGAGAGTTTTTCTTGTCTAACTATTTAAAGAAAGTAGTTTCCAAAACCCTCTCCATACTTTTGATGGCCTGAGAAACGCCATCACATCAGCGGTAAATGATATATACGAAGAAGTTTGAAACGTGTTTGACAATATGCAACCAGGTATCCATTTATGTTTACAAGATGATGGTGGTCAATTCGAGCATTTATTGTAGATGAAATTTTTAATAATAATATTTACCAACGTATTGTTTTAAATCTAATCCGAAATGCAATTTATTTTGAAAATAAAAAAAATATGACGTCCCTTTTTTTAAGGTTGAGTTATAAAAATAATCCGACACCAGAAATGTGGCATATCTTGTACTACCAACTTAACAATGTTACCACCTTAAAACTCGTGGTCACGTGGTGGTCACATTCGGTTGTTCACTCTGTATTAATCTTTGAGTGGGTGCTAATTTTTACATCACTTTTTTATAATGTTTAAACCTTTAGTAATAATTGTTGTTTTTATTATCATTCTTTGGCTCAGGTTTTTTGACTTACCCTATACCACATGTACTTGTTTTGTATTTTCTTGTAGTCTTGGTCGTTTGATAATAATAATATAATAATAATACGTATATTTGTCCAACAGAACAATAACAGGATAAAATAATATAATAAGTACCATATATAGTGCTATAATAACTATCAACTAAACTTAAATTATTTTAGTAAATGTTAGAAGAAAAAAAAATAATAATAATCGAGACTTATACTTAATACGTTATAAGTAAAAAAATATGAATTGTTCAAAAACATTAAATAAACAAATTCTGAGACAGTCTGTTGCCGTCAATTGCCATGTGTGTAGTAAAGTGGTGCTCGCCTGAGTATATTGGACCTTGCAAAAAGTATCTTAACGACATCAAAACAACGAGTATTATGCGTAGGTAAGATAAAATTAATCTGCGAAAGCACAGCAGGGCAATCAACGTCATTACAAATCAACCGTTCCAAAAAACTAACACTAATACTTATCGTTCTGCTCTCCAAAGAAAAGAAACTATGTCTATTAAGTAGATCAGTATAATCCACTCCAGGCGATTAAAAGATAAATATTTAATGAATCTTTTTTGGATTTTTTCAATTGCCAATTTCTGAACGGTGTAGTGTGGATATCAGACCAGAGAGGCATATTCAAGCTTAGGTCTAACAATAGAGTTAAATAAAGTTTTTAAAACAGTAGGCTCAATAAACAATCTGCAGGAACGAATCAAAAATCCTAAACTTTTGGAAGCAGAATTTACAATTTCATTAATATGATTGTTAAATGTTAACGCTGAATCAAAAAGTACCCCTAGATCCTTGTAAGTGGAATGCCGAGGAATTGATAGCCCATTAATACCGTAAGGATACGTTATAAAAGTATTGCTTTTCACATAGGACACTATGGCGCATTTATTAACATTAAAGTGCAATTGATTTTGATTACACCACTGATATATGATGTTTAACTTGTTTTGAAGTAGAACACAGTCAGATATAGATGAAACCCTAGTATAAATTTTTAAGTCATCACCATAAGCAGCGAAATTACCGTCAAGTGAAGTTAATAAATCATTTATGTAAATATTTAATAAAAGGGGTCCCAAATGGTATCCCTGCGGGACACCTGCAGTTGCAACGAACGAAGCAGAGTTAAAGCCGTTATAAGAAATATAGCATGTACGATTATATAAATAAGACTCAATCAAATTCGTAACTTTAGGCGTAAAGCCATAGTCTGATAATTTTGCAATCAATAAGTATAGTTAATAGTGTCGAAAAAGTTTGGATAAATATAGGTTATTATTGGTATTATTATCAGTTATACAAAGAGACTGTAGAATGTAAAATTAAGAAAATAATACCGTATTTGGTATAAGACCTAAACCTTATTATAAATGTACATCATGATTAATTGAATGTATCCACAATTGGTATGAAAAAGATCCCTAGATTGGTTAAATTATAGTTTATATTTAAATTCGTTGGTTGGCTACACCTTTGACGAGCTCTACTGTCATTCGTGCCGCGCTATTTGATTCACGTGTAAACATTAAACATAACCAATAAAACAAAACAAAAATCGACGATCCAACTGCACAATGACGACAACACTTTGCATTATTATATTGCATCATGGCACTGATAGATCTCTCTTTATTTAATTTCAGGACTCTCTCACCATACCAAAGGTTAGAAAATGAATTCTAAGGAAGGAACCCTACTACGTGACCTGAACTCCGAGCTAACTTGTCCACTATGCTCGGGTTACTACGTGGACGCGACAACTCTGGTCGATTGTATGCACAGTTGTAAGTACATTCACAAATTCAACTCCCAACAAACGTGAAAAACTGACTTTTTCATTACTTGCGTCAACAGTTTGTAAGAGCTGTATCCTGAGACATTTCGAGAACAGCAAACTGGTTTGTCCCACCTGCAATACGCCTTGCAAGAAGAAGGAGAACTCTTCGTACTACAAGCAGGATATGCAACTGCAGACTCTGGTCTACAAGATCGTCCCCGGTTTATACTCGAGGGAAATCCAAAGGCGAGAGGAATTTTACAGAACTGCTGGAGTCAGGGCCAGCAGTTCTTGTAGTGACGACAGCGTGATTGGAGACAACATGGAGGAACACGAAGAATGGGTGAGTTTCTTTTGCAAATAGTTGAAAATTACTGTAGATAATCTGGAGTTCCACTAGGGGGTGTTAATAAAATTAGGCCTAATGCTGTTAGTAATTGTGAGAAAAGTAAATTTTTTATTTTCCTTCTCGTAGGTTCACACTCTAGGTGACGATATTGAGTTCCTAAGTCCTGACGACATGATTTCCTTGTCCTTGGAGTATTATCAACAGCATTTGGACACCACTAATCAGGCAGCGAAAACTCCTGATAGGCGGAAAAGTGATCACCAAGACAATGTTGACGCTAACGCTAATATAGACAATAAGCACAGTGTTGACAGTGCGAAAAATACTGATAACATTGACGGTGAATGTAAACAGACTGATTCAAGTTCCAGTAGTGATAATGTACAAAGTGATAAGAGTGACGTTAAAGAAGAGAAGCTTAGGGACAGGAGGTACCTCAATTGCCCTGCTGCGGTTTCCATGAAACATCTGCAGAAGTTTATTCGGAAGAAGTACGCCTTGACCAGTGAACACAAAGTAAGTTATTATCTTGTAAATCTAAATGTCGCTTTTGTGGTAACTGAATCATATCATTTAACTACTTAATGCAAATACTCCAATAAACTAGCATTATCTTCAAGAACTTTACTTAAATAATTACCAATTCAATAATTGGAAATACAATGCAGTCAAGGTAAAACGTAAACTTCATTCAACTCCATGGAAGTATTGCAATTCTGGCAATAGTTTCTTTACTATTCAACATTCCAATTCTTACGTTGGTTGAGACATGGTGGGTGAATGACTTGGGCATGATATATATCTACAACTAAATGCTTTATTAGTTAACTATTAGTTAAACTATTAAAAATTATAGCATAGCCCACTGTAATACTTCTTCAGGCCCGCCAGTTATAAAGTAGTTTTCTTCCCTAAAAAATTGCACACAGAATGGGTAGTATGACTAGACAGTTATGCATACGCGCTAGATTATCGTCTTGAATTTCTTTATAAGACAATGCGAATCTTGCACTATACAGTGTGTCCCCGGTTGAACTGTACAAGAGGGAAAAAAGTATTTGGAGATTAACGCAATAATGTCATTTCTTCTAAAATCTTTTGCTTGTCTCAAAACCATCAATTCTCAAACAAAAATCTAAATATTGTTTTCCAAACTTAGAAAATTACAAAAACACACTTGAGCTAAAGAAAAAATATTTTATTTAATTCAATGTAGTTATCCTCCAACCTTCACACACTTTTCAGCACTATGTATAAACTCTTTATAAACATGTGGATCATATCTTCGTGACACAATTTGCGGCTTCTGTAACTTTTTGTTTTAAAATTTCGAAATTGTTATCCAAATTAGTATTATAAACATATTCGCATAACAAGAAATCCAATGGAATGAAATTAGAAGAACGAGTAGACCATTTGATGGTCTCGTATCGACCTATTCATCTGTTTCCAAAATGTTCCTGCAGATAACTTCTGACCAACACTGTTGACTAGGTAGGGAATCCATCTTGTTGAAAAAATACATTTTCAAAGTTAGGTTCATCTCCAAATTTACCTTTTCATTAAAAAATACGGACCGATGGTTTTTCTATACAAAGCACCACATCACATATTAACCTTTTTCCAATTCTGACTTCTAATTGCAATTATGAAATTAGGATTTTCTCACGACCAAAATCTACAATTTTGCTTTGCAACTTTCCCATTGGTTGTAAGCGTTGATTTATCCGAAGAAATAATGTTTTTGCTGAAATTTAGATTTAAAAACTGATTTTCTCCCACCCACAAGCAAAAGTTCAAACGCAAAGCATCATCACCATTTCTTAATTCATGTACAAAAATCAGTCTATAAGGATTAATTTTGCTTCTTTGAAAATTATTTGTAAATGTGATTTGCCAATTAACTGATTTAACTGGGCAGTCCTCTTTCGTAAAGATAATTTTGGATTTGTTTCTACAGAATCTGGAGCCAATATTGTTGCAGGACCTTCTTCATCGTTTATCGTTTTTACGCCTCTTTAAAGTTTAAAAATATCGAAATTTAAATCTTTTTAAATTATGAGATAAAATGATACTTGTAAAGAGTAGAAGAAAATTACTATTCTTTCCTTCATGTCATATACGCTACCTGTTCTTTCAATTTATTTTTATCAAATTTCGTAAAGTATTGACGCGCATGTAAACATCAGGAAACTGCTTTTGAAATTTTTGAATTGTAAAGTTATAAGAAGCCTCACCAGTTCCATAATATTGAACGAGCTAAACCCTTTGTTCTAAGGTTAGCATTATTATTAAGTCTCAATAAAGATTCACAAATACGTAATGACATTGATAAATAACACGTAACTTGATTTACTTATTAGGTTATCAGAAGATAACAGGATAATCTGGTTTCACTGAAAACACGAAACTTAGAAATTTCTTTGCTTAAATTTTTGTGTGTTTTTGTAATTTTCTCAGCAAAGTCATCGTCATGAGTTTCGTTGTGCGCCATCTCTCAGTCAAGCGATAGTAACATCTCGAACATCGATAAGTAATGTCAGTACCATTCTTTGGTAGTACAAAATTTGACGGTTAACTTGAAAGGAAGTAGATGGCGCTCACAAATTTCTAGTTTGTGTTTTGCAGCTTTCGTCATGAATGATCTGTTGAAAATCTGTAGTGTAGGATTAATAAACATTATAGTATAGAGTTTGAAAATATGTTAGTAGAAGTGAATTATATATGGATCACTGACAATGTTTTTAAAAAAAGAATGGTTAAGGGCCGCCAAAAGCAATACACAATACACTTGAACATAATTTTAATCTTGGACGTAACAGAAAAATGTTTAAACGCATTCGTCGCAACCAACATAAAATATCATTTGCTCCAACAATTTATAATATTTTATAATCTACAACAATTAATTTATATGTATGTAAATAATTTGAAGAGGAATACCGACCGGACTTCGTTAAGGAATACAATTAGATGTCTGGGTAATGCAGTCTATTTAATAAAAATTGCCTTAATGACCGCAATATTTCCTCATTAGTTTTATGAAATTGAAATATTATGAAATGATTTGAAGCAATAGTAATGAAAATTTAAATATAATAATAAAAGCTTGTAATTTTACTATTATATTTAAATTTGTAAGTATTATTTTTATATTATTATATGTAAAATTTATAGTAGGCTTCTTTCACTTTCACTTTAAGTCAAAACAAATAGTATGTTGTTTTAAACTGTCAAAAACGCACTGAGCCTAAATCTTTTACACGTTTAATTATTAAAAAAAAGTTGGCTATTTCATTTTTGTGCTTTACTTCTAATTGTTATTATTACATTATTATCATTAGTAGCTCGAACAGTTTTCGTTATATTTAGTTCTAAGTGTTAGATAATATCTCACCATGGTAATTTCTCATTTGGAGAAATGCAATATGCTGGAAGCATACATTGTATGCGGCAAAAATTCAATAAGAACTGTCGAATATTATGCAGAATAGTATCCTATACGACAGCAGCCAGATCGACGTTACTTTCGAAAACTTTACAGGCAATTTAGCCAACACGATTGCTTATTTAAGAAGAAAAGAACGAAGAAAAATATCATTATCAACGAGGCGGTAGAAATTACAGTGTTAGCATATTTTGAAGCCCATCGCGAATTTTCCATTAGAGATGCTACTAAGGAATTGGGTTTAAGTTACCCGTCAGTTCAGAGAATTTTAAAAGAGCATAAGTATATCCCATTTAAGTACCGAACCTCACAAACATTACAACCAGGAGATTCGAACAAGAGGTTGGCTTTCTGTGAATGGTTTATTAATTTTTGTGATGAAAATTTGAATGGAGGACAATGTATTTTATGGAGTGATGAAACAGATTTCTCCAATAAAAGAATGTTTAATAAGAAGAATGAACAGTACTGGTCCCAAGAAAATTTATTAATAATGCGATTTAGTTTTAATGTCTGGTGCGGATTAATTGATTCGACAGTCGTTGGTCCAGTGTTCTACAATGGTACATTGACAGGAGAGAGATATCTGAAATTTATTCGTACCGTTCTAGAAGATTTCCTTGATAATGCCAATTACCTGGTGCACCAAAATTTGTACTTTCGACAGGACGGTGCTCCGGCACACAACTGCCGTATAGTTCACAACTATCATCTTTGCCGATAAGCGGATTCGTACAAATGGTCCAATTTTATGGCCAGCACGCTCTCCTGACCTTTCACCTTTGGTTTTTTTTTCTTTGGGGATATTTAAAAGATCAGATATACAGAACCCGGTACAACAACGTGAACGAATTGCAACCTTAGGGGGATCCTTAGGGGGTCCGCCAATTGGATGGAAGCACAATCTTAAGAGCTACCCAGAGTGTGCTCAAGCGGGCACGAAAATGTATTGAGAATGAAGGTGATACCTTTGAACAGTATTTACAAAGTATGCATTTACTTTTTTCCTTTTCAATTTAATTTCAACGACATTATTTTAAAATGTGATATGTTAAAATAAACATCAACCACAAAGACGTATGTATATCTGTTTTGTTAAAAGTTGATTCTTTATACTGCTCTGCATTTTACAAAACAAAAACCATCATAACTTCTTTATTATTCGTTTTAAGACAATATTGTATTGCTACTTTTGCATCATAAATTAAAATATCTTCCATTTTTTTAAAACAATATACAAGGTGTTCAATTTAAAAAAAAATTTCAATTTTTTTTGGAAATGCGCCATTCAATTGTTTTTTCGTATATTGCATATCAACCATCGTTAAAAACCCTAATACTTTGCCAATTTAACCTACTTTCTAGAATCAATAATAACAGAGATAGCAATGTAATTTGAATTAGCCTGTATACAGGGTGTATCAAATAAAAAAGTAAATTTTGTTTGGGTGTTAACTACACGACATATAAAGCACAAACCCACCGAAACCGGATTTCATCATTAAAGAATAAAAAAAAAGTAAAATTTAGAGCCAAAAATTCTTTAGTCCGGGCCTGATGCAAGGAGACGTCATGTTAAGCACTCGCTAAACGTGGTATTATGTATAAATACTTTGCACTCATTTAGTATTATTCTTAATGGCATGCCGTAAGTTCATTTAACGTCATTCTGAATAAATAATAATAATAATAATAATAATAATAGTCTTTATTACGCAAAGAAAGAAGAATAATAACAAATAAAAGACAATATAAAAAAAATAAATGGGATATTTGCGTAACTCTAAGGCGAAGTTCAGCCAGGCTGCTTTTCAACTTAACCTAATATGAAACAATCACACTCAAATAAGGCAATGCGTACGACACTACAGTAAATATAACTACCACAATTACTGCTAAAATCACTCCTCCTCAATAGCTTCCACCCCAACGAAAACCGCCATGCACATTAAAAGTATTTCAATTGTTTATAAAAAGTCTACTACGCAAGCATCAACCACCCCCCTGCTCAGCAAAGAGAAGTTTCTGTAAATTATTTTTAAACAGACCCAAAGATCCCGAAACTACATGTTCTGGCAAACCATTATAACAGACATATATCTGAAAAGTAAAAGAAGACTGGTACAAACTAGATTTGTGAGGTGGCGGTGATAATTTACCTCGAAATCTGGTCTGCAAATTGTGAACATCGGTTCTGTACCGAATCTTGCGATATAAGTATGGAGGTGTTTTAAATGAAAGTATCTTGTGATACAGAACCAGAGTCTGCAAGCGACGTCGATAATACATATTGAACCAAGAAGCACTTCTCAACTTGTGAGAAATGTGATCGAATTTCCGCACGCCATATATAAATCTTAAACAGGCGTTCTGAACTTTCTGAATACGGTTTCTAGTCATATAATCCAAAGAAGCATGATAGACTGGTGAACAATACGAAAATTGAGATAAAACAAATGCCTCGCACAGGTTTTTCTTGATTTGCTCGCTAAGGGCATGACGGTGTGGATACAATCTTTTAAGATTAGCATACGCATTACGGATAGAATTAGAAACATGATCCCTATATCTAAATGAATTGTCAATAACTAAACCAAGACACTTAGCCTTCTCGGCAATTGGAATTTTAACATTATTAATTTCAACACGAAACACATTAGATAGGTTTTGACAGGTTTTCTTGCTACCGAAAAGAATAAATTTAGATTTCGCGGGATTTAAGACAAGGTTGTGCTGCGATGATCTTTTATACAAAAGAGCAAGATCGCTATTAATGTTATCACAAGCATGCCTCCAATTAGATGCAGCGAAACTGTAATACAGTTGCGTGTCGTCAGCGTATGTATGAAAGTTACAGTGCTTTAAGTTAGAAAGCAGATCGGAAGTATATATAGTAAATAATAAAGGGCCTAAAATAGAGCCCTTGTAAAAATAGCAAAACTGAGGCATTTTAAATTTCTTCTTTTTATAAAATAAACATTCCTTTTTTGTTAAGAGCATTCTACGTAAGTCTACAAAGTATTATTTTTAATATCCTGATAAGACGGATATGCGACTTCAATAGTTACAAAAAACGTAAATATTTTTCTTTTGCCTTGTCGAATCGAAAGTTAGTTGTTAATAAACGGTACCACATGAATTTGAGTTATTTCTTTTGGATTTATTTAATCATATAACGCAAAATGAATTGAATCGAATTACACAGAAATAAATGTAGATACAGAAAATTTGCAAACACGCCTTTTTACTACGATATCGCGCGAAAATGAATCTATACATTCCCGCGCTTTTGCCGCTGCATCAAGCTTCGATTTTCTTTATATGAAATCATGATGGTCCTGAAAAGGATCGTTTTTTCGAGACGGGAAGAATTTAAATAAAATGTTCGAAGTGGCTTGCACTCCAAGCGGCGATCCACACAAAACTAACAGCGGTAATGGCTGAATGATAGTGGTATGTGGGGGTATACTCGGGACAGCATTTAGGTTGGGCACAGGTGCGGCTCTAGCCCACGGCATTTATAAAATATTTTTTCTCGTTAATGCTTACAGATAGACCCCTGTGCATTAAGACTTTTTGATTGTATATGATTACAGCTGCTACATATTATTATATTTACCTATATATCTGATACACCCTGTATATTGTGCAAAAATATTGTTTAGCTCTGTGAACACGTATTAATGTACATGTATTGAAGTGTTCAAATAATTTAAAAGTACTCATAAATAACGTGCTTATGCAACAAAAGAATGTTTTTATACGATGTCTGCTAATACGCTGACTTATTTCACTAATTTACTACGAAAAAAGGTATAAATTCACAAGTAAAGGTACAAAATTATTTAGAAAGTTTTTGAAACGCATAATTCTTAATATTATATTGCAAAGTGATATTATAATTATACATAATACATCCCAAAGGTTTGCAAAGGAAGTTTCCAATGATAAATAATGGTATTTGTGTTCCAAAACCTAGTGTAGATTTTGAAAATCCCATAACTTTACGTTCGTTACAAAGTTGCCAATTTTAAGTTATGTAATTTTACAATCTACCATCTTTAGCAAATTGAATGCGAAACTAAGCTCCACAAATCTTCGATTATTAATGGGGAGCTTCAATTCGCATTTAATTTGTTAAAGACGGTACGTCTCGCGGTGTATTTTCAACAAAAAAAAATCATTGAAATAACGAATATGTATTGTCAATATTTCCACCAACTTGTCATGATTATAAAGAAATGCAAACTACTACATATAATAATGTAAACATCCAGAGCATCCATACATAACATACACAAAACATATTACGTTTAAACTTAAACGCACACGTCGTGGTTTGCACAAACTGCTTCGCTAGTTGGTGAACGAACAAAATAATCGAGATAATTTTCAAGGTTAACCGTATGCCATACTATACATAGAATTCTCGTCGGCCCAACTAAACGCGTGGAATAACAAAGCGAGTACGGACGATCGCGTACGACGTTTTCGTATTTACTGTTAAAAAACCGCTAGCAAGTGCCAGCCACTGAAAAGTGTCTATTAGCGAGTCTGTAATCGGCGTGGAATTTTTTTTTTCGCCGATAATGAGTTGCAAATCCGACAGGTTCTAATTCTGGCGTTCCCTTAATAAGCAAGCATCAAAAGATTTGTTTCTAATATAATTATTTCTTTAAGATGCATACGTGAATAGTTTTTCGAAAATGTGCGTCAAGCCGGCAACAGCTCCTCTTCTTTTTTAGATGTGTGCATAAATATTTGCATATGAATTATATCTTTGAGTTATTCTTGTCATAAAATTTGCCACATAAAACTCGGAGAGGAGGAATGTCAGCTTTAGCAGTTTTTTTTTAACAGTATTAAGGTTTGCATCATTTATTGAAGTATACAATGTGTTCACTTAAGTGCACTCAGAAAAATACATGCATTGGTTAACAGAACGTTTTTTGTTATTTTATTTTGGTTGAACCAAATACATATTCAGTAATTTCAACCAAAATTCGATTGTAAAGTTAACACAAAATTTATGTTAAAACTTTGATGTTGCTCCAACATAAAATTATGTAAGGAATAGAAAAACTGCTTGACAAAATCATATTCAGTGTTTGATGTAACGTGCTGCTGTGGTTTGGCACCCCGAGGTTTATAAATTCTGTGTTATGTTATTATTAGAGATCAATCTTTGTCGATGCGTCGGGCAAATTCTCTCAGAAGTTAATATTTTATTTTTAAGTAAGATTTTGTTAATAGATTTGTTTGATGAATTTAAGTATTTTATTGTTCAGCTGTTTATATTAATTTCAGTCATTTGTACTTATTGCCTTCGTCAGTATTGTATATATATTTTGTTCATTGTTATATTCAAGAAGTATTTTCTTTGTATTTTATGCGCTGCATAGTCACGCATCTATTTTGTTATATGTATGCGATTTAGGGCCTCTTAAAAAGGAGTTCGTTGAAAGTTACCGTAAGTACATGTCTTTTATTTTCTTTGATGCCATATTTGGTAAATTCATTTTTATTTAAAATGTAGTTCGATTTATTTGAATTTTATCAGCTTTCAAGGAACTCTTTTAATTAATTATTGCTGTTGTGTTTAATTGTGTACACATGTTGGATATAGGATCAGTAATTATTGTAATTTGTTTTAGAAGAAATTGTTTTTTAGTTTAAAGAGTTTAATCTTCCGTTTCGTAGTTTTCAATTTAGTTTTGAGTAATTAATCACCTCGGATTAGGTGAAAAGAAGCTTTGAGCTTGTAATTATATTTCAATTTAATATTATTACAATTAATTGTCCACGTTTAAATTAATTTTAGTGTGTTGTAATTTTTAAGACAACGTGGATTTTTTGTGCGATTTGAATTTTCTTCTAGAACAAATCAACCATTTTGTTTGATAAAGGATTTGCATCGTCCTTTTTAATTGTAGATTCCCGCAGTTTTTTATTTCGTCCAGGACCTTAAGTCCATGGTTTATTTTTTTACTGCAATTTGTAACAAATGTTTTTTTTTCTTTTTTTTTATAAAAATAAAAATCAATGATTGTAAATGTCATTCTAAATTCCTATTCTTTTATTTTGAATTCAACCTTTGCAATTTTAATAATTAGAGTTAGTCAATTTACTTACGCCCACATTTTACTTTTCTTGATTAGATTAGTAACCCTGAGAGTAGATATTCTTTTGATATTCTTTAAATAAATTTAAAATTTATTTAAATTTTTTTTTTGTCATTTTCGATTTCACTTTTCATTTATGCTGGTACCTTCAGTTCACAGCAGTGCGTTAAAACCACATAGATTTTTCTTGCGTTTGACGTTAAAATTATGTTAAAGTGTATTGCGTATTACTTTCAGCAGTCCTTGAGTCGGAAAATTAATCTTTTTAACAACATTGTATACCACAATGATTATTAACCCTATACTAAATATTTTCAATAGATCATTCATAATGAAAGATGTAAAAAAATAACTGAGAAATTTGCGAGCGCCATCTACTTGTTTTCAGGTTAACTGTCAAATTTTGTAACTACCAGGGAGTGGTACTGACGTTACAGTACTACCCTTACTTATATATCTTAATAGTTATTCAACCGATTATAATATCTTTGGGTGTCTCTTAGATGGCGCGCGACGTAATTGGATTTTACGTTGGCACAGAGCGCCATCTAACAGACACCGAATGGTACTTAAATCGGTTAAATAACTATAAAAATATATAAACAAGGGTCCTACCATGCTTTCAAATACTTTCCTGCTTAGAGTAGGTTGTTTTCTAAGCAAATTCTTTAGTAACATTGGCGTCACTGGATTACTTTTAAATTGTACTTAAAATTTTGACAGTGACAAACCAAAATTAGAAACGATTGCATTTGAATGTATTATTTTATTTATACCTGTTAAATCGAGACGGGTAATATCGGGAATTCCCGTCCCGACTCGAGATTTTATTTAGCATTGAGATTCCCCGATCCCAATTATATCTAATGTATAAAACCAATGCCTAAGCAGTATCTTATTCTATATCATGCTGATTATAAGATTCTACGTTTCGCAAAATAAAAATATATGTATTATTCAATATTATATTTACGTCACTTATCTGTTAATAATTAATACATGCATTAAAGATGTTGCTATCAAAAAAAGATTCATCCCTTTCTCCTTCTCATCTCATACTACTTAAACCAAAAATATCATGTAAAACATTTTAATGTGCCTTGCCCAAATATTTGTTAAAAAAAATCATGTTTAAAAAAAAGCATCCTCCTCCCGCTGTCATTCATTCCAATAAGTATTGGGTAGAATCGAGTAAAGGTTTCGGAACAAACGAGTATTTTTATATGTGCCGGAACGCTCCATTGAATCGAAACCATTTATGATGTTTCAAAGCCTAGTAGACTTGAAGAAAATAATAATCGAACGATTCAAGCCTGAGAAAGCAAAAGAGAAAATATCGGCTCCTTGTAGTAGAAGGGACCCGATATTTTTTGTTTCACTCGCTTCCACTCGCATCGTTCGGATACTATTTTCTTCAAGTGTACTAATTGGGTTAAAGTTTCGATTCGGGTACTAGTGGGTAGAATCGAGTATCGGAAACTTATAGTATATTTTGTGTATCGCTAGCGTATTCATTTAGACACTGTTGAGATTTTTTTTGCTTTACATGCTACATGTTTTTTTATTCTTATTTTAATAAGTTTGTATAACATTTTCACCATATTTAATATATTCCACATATTATAAAATTATAATTCTGTGCGATACATATTACATAGGAACTCTAACGTTCTGGCGCCAAGAGATGAAAACATTTAAAAACTTAAAATTTAAAAATCTAAAAACTTTAAAAATTAAAAGAAAAATTTTTTTTTATTTTTTAGTTTAAGAAATTATCAAAATTCTTTTTTAAAATTTTTCTCAAATTAAAAAATAGAAAATCATTTTTTAAATTAAAAACAAATTTTGAAATCTTGAAATTTTGAAATTTTAAATTTATATTTTTTTCAACTCGACGCATTTAAGAAGCGTCGGAGTTCCTATATAATATGAGTTTCACAGAATTGTGATTTTATATTATTTCACATATTATAAAACTAGATATGGTAAAAATATGTTATACAAACGTATTAAAATAAAATAAAAGAAACGTTTTGTATGTAAGCAAAAAAAAAATTAATAGTGTCTAAGTGAATGCTCCAGCAGTACACAAAAATATACTATAAATTTCCGAGTTTAAAAAAATAATCGCTTCTACCCACTACTATACCTGAATTGAAACTTTAACGCGATTAGTATTAGGTTCCGAAACATAATAACTGGTTCCAATGCAGCATTCCGGAACGTATGAAGGTACTTGTTTGTTCCGGAAGCTTTACTCGACTGACTCGATTCTACCCAATTCTTCCACTATTAAAAGAATATGATTTTGAATCATTTTTAATGCATCGTCTCTTCCATTGTTTTTTTTAAATCATCCTCTTCCCCTAGACTTACAACACAAAACATTTATTGTCGAATGTTACTTAAGAACTGGTCGAAAATTGGTTAATGGAGGATAGGTTTTGTGTTTAGTGCATGCAAGATTTCCGGCAATAATTTCCTAATCTGGCAATTAATTGCGCGCAGATTTTCAGTCATGTTCAAGCTTGTATTGACAAATTTCATGTAACTGGGGCAGTAACTCGTAAACCTGACGCTGGCGCACTTATAAAACAAACTGCAAGTTGCGTAGAGGATATTTGACATCGAATAGATTACCTAAAAAAATCAATTCTAAATCTTTTTTTAAGAAGTTCAGTTGTCACTGGGGACATGCCATACTGTTTCAAAAAAGGACTTAAAGTTATTTCCGTATAAAATTCTAATAGTTCATAAATTCATGCAGGTAGATTTTGATACAAGAACACAGTACTGTTTAATGTCCATTAATGATTTGACAACATTGTCGATAAATGCTTTTTTTCTAATGAGGCTTGGTTCCATCCTTCTAGTTCATTTCATTCATTCTTTAAGTTAGGGTGGGCACCTAAAGTCCGGGCATTTGAGCTAGGTGCTCATTGTACCATCTCTATTAAATCTCTTATTTCCACTAGATCAGCTTGGTGTTCTCTATAAAGCCCAGTATCTTGCCCAATGAAAACTTGAGAACCTTCGACAGCTTCAATAGGTCTCCTGAAATATTTCTGCCTAAATACCTTCAATTCCTCACATGTGCAGATTACATCTAAACTCGTTTCCTCCTGTAGTTCGCATCTTCTGCACCACGGTCCGCGTACTCGGCCTGTGTTGTATAGATGCTTTTTCAGGGGACAGTGTCCAGTTACCAACCCAGTAATGGTCTTAACTTCTTTCTTGCTGCGCCTGAGTAGGTTATCAGAGAATCTAGCATCTCCATCCCCCTCTTAGCGCTTTGGTATGGAGTTGACTTTCAGTCGACCTCCATTTCTTTGTACTTTCTTTATCTAACCAGGTCCAGATCTCCCTTCTTGCGGAATCCTTAGTAATCCCACTTACAGGCTCTGGACCCATAAAGTGTTTTTTAGAGCCCTCCTTGGCTAGTTCGTCTGCTATTAAATTGCCCTTTATATCCTCATGTCCCGGCATCCAAATCAGAGACACTGTGTAGTCTCGTGCCAGTATATTGAGGGATTGTTTGCAGTCTCTAACTAGTTTTGACCTAGTTACGGGGTTCGAGACCTTGATGACAGCCTGGCTGTCAGTCATTACATTAATTTTCCTCCTCATGTAGCCCCCTTCTTTCTGGTTATTTAAATAACCAAAATATGAGAATGTGGTCTACAGAAAACCCTCACGAGCCCTCAATTCTTGGAACAACTTTTCGATACGAAAATTATTAATCTCCAGACTTGACAGTTTTATATTATTTTATTTTCCCATATTTAAAAAATACCGTTTTTAAGACCAAATATCACACAATTTAAGGGTTTCACAATGCTTTTAAAGGTTTCTGTGCCAACATAACCTCACAACCCCGCGTAAATAGTTTTGGCAACATGAAGGGTAGAGTTTGACTGTGTCTTTAAAATAAAGAACAACATTTTGAGCATCATCTTTAGTATTATTATCTTTTTAACTTATACAAAAAAAAATGTTTAAAATATTGTTTGCACACATTTTGATGAAATACAAACTGTCAAAATGATTATGCACTGTGATCAACGATTAAAAAAAAGCATTGGCTAGTCTAATCAGAAAAGTATTTGAAAGCATGGTATTAGTTACTTTTAAAAAGAAAGGGTATTTATCTTCCAATGAAAACATAGCTGGTATAATCAGACATACTTTTTTTTTAATTATTTACGTCTACAGTTCTTCTGATGGAACAATCTTTCGCTAATACTCTAACAATACTTTCCTTTGTTCACAGGTGGATATAATACATAATGGAGAAGTATTACCCCCAAAATTTACCCTCATGGACGTAGCGTACACCTTCAAATGGAAAAGGGTAGGTTTTATTTATATACAATTACTAGTTAGGTATACTATCATCAATGTTATTGTTATTTTGTAACAAACCTTTTTTTATTGGAGGAGTAAATAAATAAGTAAGAGTAGGTACTTCCTAATTTGTTTTATGGAAAAAACTGGGTGTACAATTTATTTTGGCTACCGGTTTCGATCATTTGACCATCTTCAGGCAACTAAAAAATTACAGTCAATTTAAAAAGGAATTTTTAAAAATTGTAGGTTAAAACATCATTTCTATTCCTAGCACGATGACACTTTAAAGTTGTTAATTGGAAAATTTAAACGTTTCTACAGCGCGAAGCAGCGTACCATTTTTTCATAATGCTTAAGTATACTTTACTCGGATCTAATGTTAATCTGTATAAATACAAATTTCAAATGTTGAGTGTGCAACTGGTTGCCTAACCAAAAGTGAAAATGTAAAGAATATCACTAAAAAAAAATTACCAACTATTTGTATCGATCAATTGAATGTTCATTGTTGAGAGCCAACGTTTCTTAACGATAACAATGTAATTTTCAAATTGGTCAATTTTTTTTGGAGTATACGGACTAAATAGAATTTATTTAATAATTTCGAATAAAGCAGGTAGTTAATAGTATTTTTATCGTCATCTTAATATCTATAAATATATATAACGAGACTGATGTGCTTACAACTGTTAGCGATTTTTATCTATCTAAAATATAAGTTGGTAACTGATTTGGTATGTATAATCCATGGTTTTTGACTGTGTGTGAGTGAATTATAGCAAGGTAAATAAAAGTAAATGGCCCAATTTCTCACAAATTCTTTAATGACGACAACCGATTTCATCCACTAAAGGACATCTTCAGGTCAGCTGAAGAAATCCAACAAGAACTTAATGTAAATTAAATAGATGAATAAAAGGAATAAAATTGTGTACATTATTGTACAAAATAATTAATTAATAAATAGAAAATGTATAAGTAAATAAAAAAAAAAGTTATAATACTCACACTTAAAAACAGTTTAAAAATAAGTCACGTAATAAAATAATAAAAATTGAATTGTAAAACTGAATAAAACTTGTTAACACACATTGTAAAATGACAAACTACACTTTAAAATAAAGGAAAAATGGAAAAAATTTCTTTAAAGTTAAATATAAATATAAGGGGGAATTTTCCAGAAAACCCAGCTACGCCATCTACATGTAAAAGGTAAAATAAAAGAGTAAAAGAGAAGTAAAGAAAGACAATATTGTAAACCATATGTGTGAACTGACTACCTGTCATCTTTCTAATAAAGTTTTGAATGTTGGATTAAAATCAAAATTCAAAATTTCAATTTGATGCCTTATATTTTCTAAAGCTACCAAGTTGTTTAAAAAGACTCCAGCATTACCGGCATACAAGATTTGAAATCCATTTTGTATGTCAAAAGTATGTGTTTAAGGTGCTTTCCAAACAAGGACTGCCCCGTCATTCCTGATTTGGAGCACTTCAGATGTTCTTTTTTTATACGGGTTCCAAAGTTCCTAAAAGTTCTGCCCACATAATTCATTGAGCAATCATTACACACTTTACTTTAATTACTAAACTTGAATAGTTCAGTTGTGGATACTTTTCGATTTCGTATTTCTATTATGATAATTAGAATCTTATTTGAATGAAATCGTTAGAAAGGATGGAAACAAATAATAACGATATTGACAATTCTCCCATGATTTTAAACGGGAAATATTTCAAAATATGAAAATTGAACAGAGATAACCTAATTGCTCTCTGTATGATGTGCGAAGAAACGAACAAAAATGCTATTTCAAAAAAGACTTCATTTGCAAAAATCTGAAAATTTGAGCGTATACCAATATGGATTTGGCCTAATCGAGCAAAATATACACAAAGATCTAGCACTTTCAGTTACACGAGGGTGTTGACATTAACGTTTTTATTTTAAACGCAACACTCTGTATATTTTTGCATTTTTTAAATGTAGAAAAGTTAAAAATTTCAAATTGAATACCCTATTCTTTACAACCATTTTATCAATATTTTAAACTTGAAACCTATTCTTCTTATTCATTATTAATGTACATATTTAAGTATTATTTCATTCTCATAATTGACCACAAATTTAATTAAAATGTCTACTGTATACTACATAATTTAAACTATTATATTTGTCAATTCATTTTTCTTTAAATTGGTTCAAAATTTGTTTTGGAGGAATATATTTCAGGGCATTTCAATAAATTTTAGTCCTCCAGAATTTTGAATTTCAAAGGTAAAATATTCACATTACTTTTATCTCTTAATAATCATTTCCTTAATTCGTTATCGGTAATTACACTAGTAGCCGCTCTAATTGGATTATCATCATCCTCCATATAAAACGTTTTATAAGGAGTTGGTAATCTGCAAATTTTCCCTTTACTAATCTAAAGTTTAGTGCGGTTGTCCGGAGCCTGCGGCGTCGCACTAAACTTTATATTTTCATTCCATTTTAATTTTTTAATCGACTATTACATTTGATTATGTTTGCACCTGAAGAAGGCTAATTATGTGCCGAAACTGGTAGTAAGATAGATTATTTTAATCTAGTAAATAAATTACAATTTCCAACTATTTAAAAAGTACTTATTTCAACACTTCGAACTTTATAATGAAAGGTGTTTTACCGTTGCACTGTGCCACTAAACTGAAAGAACTTCAGAAAATGTTTTTTTTTTTTTAATATTCCCTACTTCTTATTTCTAGCCTACCACACCGTAATCTCTTAACACTCCTAATTTGCTACCATTTCCTTGTATCTAAGATATGATGATTCATGTGTATCTGTTTATATAGTCGAGTAAACAGAGCATAATATTTAAAAATAGATCGGCAGAAATCTACAATACGAAGAACTCCTCGTGTTTAGCTTTTATGCTATTCTTTCATTCTCCTAATCATTTCTCATTAGTTTATCTACGATATTTCAATCGAAATGAATAATAAATGTTTTTGCTATCCTTCCGGATGTTGCTCGATTTAAAGAGTAAATTTATTTTACGTATTCCGGCAATGTTTTTCTCTTTGTCAGGATTAGATTTAAGGCTACGGTAATCTTTATGTAATACGATTGTTCTTATATCCTGGCGATTATTTCTAGTATATTTACATACATAAATCGTTCAACGCCCATATTATGTATAACATAAATAGTGTGTAAACGTAAACTGTACCCTAGGAGATCTTAAAATTCCTAACGGTGCCACAAAATTCATCTGCCCAGGCTTAAAAATAGAATTAATTTCTAATACTAAGTGGCTAAACTATACTCGCATACTCGACGAAGTGTTCTCGGCGAGGGAATTCTCAGTTATCTTGTGTATTAACCGTAACAGATGGTTAAATACTACATTTAATTAAACAAAAATGAGGGTTTTCGTATATCTTTTATGTTTCCTTGCATTCCCTGTCCTAGGTTTATTTTTTTTTTTTATTAATTTGGGTAGGAATTTATTCAAATAGGAATATTTAATCATTTATTTTGTCTGTTATTATATTGTATTAGTTTGCAGTTCCTCTATATATACTGCAGATTCATTCAACTTTTGCCTCGCTTATTAAGGGTAGTCAAATTGTGTATTTGTCCTAAATCCAAAAAGAAAACGGACTTATGACAAATGACGCTGAAGATTTATAAAAGAAAACAGAAATAAAACTTATTTTCTGGAGATTAACTAAAAATACATCATACATTCACAGTATTATTCACCCTACTTACAATGTTTGTAGTTCGTCAGTCCCAAGATTAGATTAGATTAGGGTGATCCCCTTTTTCCTAGCAGACGCTTTCTAAATGTGCCCTCTTAATCAGCCCTATCATTCTTGACAGCGGCTTCTTTGTATAGCTGCTAGCTATGGGGTTGGTTCTTCATACCCATTGCTAGAAACCTTGTCCGCGCCAGGCCGCCTCATTGGCACAGCATATGCACTGGTGTTTTTTCCTCTTCTTGACAGAATCTGCAAGTAGCATCATCTTCCAAACCGGTGTTGTACTATGCTTATTTACCACTCAGCAGACTTACTAATCATTTTGACAGTTTTCTTATCTTTACTCAGTAGGTCTTTAGTCAATTGAATCCTCTGTTCCTTTAGGAACTTTTCTGTTTGTCTCTGTACCGGTGACTTTTGCCACCACTCTCTAGACTGATTATGTATCCAGTCATTGATGGATTTTTTAATGTGCGATTTGATAGTGCCAAATGAATAAGATGGCCCAAAAGAAGGGCCAGCTCTAAGGAATGACTTTGATCGTTCGCCACCTCATTTCTTCTCACGCCCGAGTGGCTAGGATCCAGACCAATGTTAATTTCCTTTGGGTGCCCACCTTATTTAGGGCGCTTACGCAGTCTTAAATCGGCTTAGCGTCCACACCTACGAAACTAGTTGCTTTAAGAATGTACTGACAGTCAGATAACTCGATCCATTTCTCTGGCACAGTGATCAGTTGCAGCAACGTCAGCCTGAAACACCATTGTCTCTTTGTTGAAGCTTACCGAAGGAGCGTTTTTGCGTATATTCCAGCTCCGACGTTGTAACCCGTTTTAGAGCCGTCTGTATAGCAGATCAAGTCCTCTCTTACTAGAGTGCCTGTGTCCCACTCCTCCTTGTCTGGTAGTATAACCTGATACTTTCTGTTCAGGTTTAATAGTTGAACTATGGCATTACTTGGCATCCCACAAAGGGGTGTTGTCGCTATATACATTCCAAGCAATATTTTACCGATCCCCAATTTTCCCTGCAAAGTTTCAAAATCAACGGTTATTAATTTAGCAATAATTATTCCTCAATATATCAGTCAAAGATGATAATTAGCAGGGAGATTTGGCTCTGTGGGTGTGCTTGATAAACACCAAATGGCTTAGGCTTTATCTACCAAAAAAAGAAAGACATCTGGATAGGAGAGGTCAGGTATAGATTCTTCAAGTGCCTTTGACACGACAGATCATGGCGTTCTTTTGACAAAGCTTAGTCTATTTGGATTAAGTCTATCACTAAAAAATTTATTTCTTAATACATCCAATTACGTCTTTAGGATGGGTTATGGTAGAATATTCCGGGAACTGTGAGAGCAGTGATCAACGCCAAGGGTGGATATTTATTTTATATGTCTCTTATTCAAACACAAGCTGTCTCATATTTCACCCAAATTTGATGAAAGAAGGGGGAAGGATACTTCCTAACCCCCAATTTTTTTTAATATATCGCTTTTTGTTATTTCCCAAAAAAGGCATTTGTACGCAGGAAAAGATGGTGTATATGTATGTAAATAGAAGGGCGATGTTATACTGCGACCTAAAAGATCTGTTGTGTCCCCTATTCTTGCTGCTTTACAGCTGGCCTTCCAATTCTATTCCTTTCAGAAAGTGTAGGATGCCAGAGGACCCCAGTCAAGGTAAGTCTCCCTCTTCGATTTCACATGCTCCCAGGTGCAGCGCCCTCGAGCTGCACAGTGCTACGCAGTTTGAGAGGAGGTTGATGGGTGTTTCATCCTGTTCCCCACAAAATCTACATTCAGATTCTTTTTCCAATCCAAGCTTACTCAGGTGTCCTTTAAGTCTACAATGGCCTGAAACTATTCCTATCAATATGCGAACGTTGTTCTTACTCAGGTTGATGCATTTTGTAAACCTCTTCTGGTTATAAGTTCCCAGAAGAATTTTACTTTGCCCCATTCCCTGGAGATTTTTCCAGTAACTGGATTTTCTCTGCTCCATTTCTATTTTTAGTTTCTTCAGTATTGTACTGCTACTTAATCCGCAAAAGGGTTCAGGCCCTACAAAAGGCATTCCAGTCCCTTTTTTACGAGATTATCCGTTATTGCGTTTCCTTCCACTCGTGTGTAACCCGGAACCCACAGGAGGGTTACTTTATTCCTTTTCCCCTAGCTCATTTAATTTCCCTAGACATTCCCAGACCATCTTGGAACTGATTTCATATGAGCTAAGCGCCTTGATGGCTGCTTGACTATCAGACATGATGATAATCTCCTGCTTTCGATAATTTCTATCCATATTGAACTGAACACATTTTCAATAGCGTGTATTTCCACCTGAAATATATTTGGATATTTTCCCAAGCTTTCGAAATGTGTGGTTCTAGGCCCATATATTCCCATTCCAGTTCCCTCTGCCGTTTTAGGGCCATCAGTATACCATTTGATGGCATTTATATTCAAGATCAAGATGGTGTTATGATCCCACTCGCTCCTGTTACTTAGCTTTGTGGTGAATTCCTTCACAAAGCTAAATTTTTTTAACATATCATCCCGGTGCATATCCTAGCTTTGATGACCGTCAAGAGATTGAGGCCTATGCCTAATCATTCCTTTCTTGACCATTCTGAGTGTGGTTCTTTCTGCCACGCCCTCTACTACAATATGGAGAGGTGTAAGATCCAATACTACTTCGAGCTGCTGTTGAGCAGGTTCTCATAGTCCCCGTTATGCATACAGATGCTAATCTTTGCACTTTCGAGAGGTTAATTCTCGCGGTGGCCAGATTAGTTCTTTTGCTCCATGCTACTGATGCATAAGTGATGACCAAC
This sequence comes from Protaetia brevitarsis, assembly GCA_004143645.1. Taxonomy (NCBI): domain Eukaryota; kingdom Metazoa; phylum Arthropoda; class Insecta; order Coleoptera; family Scarabaeidae; genus Protaetia; species Protaetia brevitarsis. The sequence continues at coordinate 86,194 of RXPK01000360.1, forward strand.
CCCCATTTTTTTTAATATACCGCTTTTTGTTATTTCTCAAAAAAGGCATTTGTACGCAGGAAAAGATGGTGTATAACAAATACAGATAATAACAATTATTAAAAGATAATAATAATAAACATTTAACATCAAATACTAAAAAATCTAGATGTGTTTGGTTTTAGACAGTGGAAAAATTACGCAAAGAAATGACCAACTTACACCAATTCTCGTGTTCTTGAAAATTGGCGAAATAATATAAATGAATAAAACCAAACAAATAAAAAAATGCACATCAACAACATTACTGGAAAATATTACGGAAAAGCCAAAAGAGTCCTACAATTTTCGGCCACCCTATAACTCATATGAACAGTACACGCCTAAAACCAGAAACAACTAACTATTTTTACTGCCTCTATCGTCCTCTATACGTTAGCAATGCTCATCTATTTCGCGTACGCAACGGATGACATGTCACACGCTCCGTCAACTACTACAACTCGTATCACCGTAGACTTACACACGCATATAGCACACACGATAAAAACGGTGAAACCGCGGAACTCTTCCAAGTTCAACGCTCTGAGTGACAGAACCCAGTTAAGCACGCTTAAAGTGACGCCGCTCTGCGATAAATATGTGCAACAATAAAGTTAGTTACCGCAGCGTTTATTGGAAATAAAAATGCGATAAATACATTTTTTTCTCTCTTTTGTTCCAGGTGAAACCCATGAGATTCTTCTACCGGATCTTTACGCCTATGAAGATTCGCCCTATTCGGATCATAAACACTTCGTGCAGCGGCCAGAAGCAGCTCCAAATAGTACCTGTCAATTCCACTGTAACACCTGAGAAATCCAGCGTCGAAGTTCCAGCGAAGAAATCGCCCACGAAGGAGCAAGGAGCAGCGGCTACAGCAGTTCTGATCGACGCTGAGCAGAATAGTAAAGAGAAAGAAAGACTCATGGCGGAACTACAACTCCAAAGTAAAGCTAAGATGCTGGAAAATGCCGAACACCAAGAAAAAATCAATGCCAGATATGGCAGGACGTATGAGAGAAATCCCGAAGCCGTGACAAGCGAAAAACGGAAAAGAGATTTCGAGGAAAGACTGGAGCAATTACACGCCGACAAGAGGAGGAAATCTGATCAACCCAAGACGGAGAAGAAATCTGAAGAAGTCCCTCGGAGCAGTCCTCCGAGCAATAGTGTCTTCGACTACGAAGATCCAGATGAGGAATTGAAGATTTTCGCCGAGAAACGCGATAGAGAGTGGCAGATGGTGAAGCATCCAACGGACGAGCACCGCCCTTACAAGAAGCGCAAGAAAAACAAGCACTCGAAGAGCGAGAAACGGAAGATGCACGCCGAAATCACCAGCGAGCCCTCAAACAAGCAAGAGCCTATCAAATTGAAGGTCAAATTGACTCCGCACAATGGTCACAAGCACAGCAAGCATAATAAGAGCTCAAATGAGGAGAGGAAGAGCCCAGACGAGTCGAGCAGTAAGGAAAAACTGCGACAGATGAGGCAGATTAGGCATAAATCGATCAACTCGGAAGAAGTCCATAAGCCGATTGAGGACAAGCCCAAGCAGGAATTTACGGTGACTTTTGCGAAAACGACGACTGAAACGCAAACACGCCCAAAGGAGGTCGAAATGAAGTCCAGCGAAACCCAAACTAAACCCAGCGAAACCCAAGCCAGCTCTAAAGGGGATTCGAAAGAGAAGCGCGAATCTCTATTCTCAGGAAGACCTTACGGAGTGATTTCACTATAAAGACTTCAATCAGCAAAGAAATTTCTCACAAACAAGCTGTGGTACAAACAGAAAAGCTCGATCAAGCCCCTAAACCCCTTCCGAGGACTGCGTATACCAAAACCACCGAGAAGCCTAAAGCAGAAGTGGGAACCGACAAAAAGGTGGCACAAAGCACAAAATCATTACAGCAGCAAATTTTACGTTTGCAGACGCATTGTAGTGTCAAATCCAAGGAATATAAAGAGTGACGTTAGTAAACAAGAGAAGAAGGTGACCTTCTCAAGTGAGAAGCCGCATATTTTGAATTCGCAATATACTCCCGGATTTACGGTGAGTAAAATTGAAGCTGGTGTCAAGAAGAAACAGGAGATCACCGGCGGTCCTCAAGATAAACGGCCGAGTTTGGAGATCACTTTGATAAATCCAACACCAGCCACTACAGAAACGACATCTACTGTGACGGTGGCGAAACAATCACCCAGCACCGGAACTAAACGACCTCTTCCAGCTACGATACCTTTAGAAAAGATTAAAGCCATCAAGAACATCCCCACCTTGCCTGGGGTGAGCATAATTCCAACTGTGCCAGAGAAATGTGACAATATAGGCGCTTTGGACCTCTCTAAGAGTAACAGATCTGTTGACAGTAAAATCGAATTGAATAAGAACGGTTTAAATCCGAATGGAAACGGTTTAAAATCGATCCCAACAACTGCTTCCTCCGATAAAGGTCCTTTGTCGAACTTGCAAATGCTATCGAAGGTAGCCACCGAGCATCCAAACATCAATAAACCTCTAAATATCCAAAATAAGCCCAGGCAGCAGATGCCAAGTCTTCAGAATATAAAAATCCCAAGCTTACAACAGCAGAATCAGATTGGCAATAAGCCAGCAAACTTAGCCAAGATTCCCAAGCTAAATGAGATAACCAAGGGACAGTTTAGGATGACGAATAGTCCAAGAACTGTGCGTCCGAATCAAAACCAGAATATCAGGAACATACCCAATCCTAGTCTGCTGGTAAGACAACAAAATCAAAACCGCATGAACTCCTTGAATTTGGCGCAGAATCCTGTAGATAAGGAGGCCAAATCCTCGATTCCCACTACCTCTGCTGAGACTTCGGAGAAGAAACAGGAAGAACAGAAGACGAATGATAAAAGTAAATGTGATATAACTGTGTCAAAAACATAATCTGCCTCGATGGCAGCAGGAAGTAACGCCAGTGATCGTATTTATTTCGGAAAAGGAGAAAGTGCTTTGTAGATACATTCTTCCAACTGTTATTTGTTCCCTGTATATATAAAAATAAGTTTGGAAAAATTAAAGTGGATGCTTTTGGACCAATTTTGGAAAATTCTATCTCATTAGGGCATTAAAAGAAGTAAATGTAAGGGCAATTAAAATGTACGTGGTGTATTCGAAAAGTACTATGCTCGAATAATAGTTCACAAAGGTAAGTGTGCCAAATATAAATCACATAAATAACCATGCCAAAAAAGCTCTTTTACAAATAAAAAAATATTAAATTTATAACTACACCTCGTATATGGACTGAGATGATATATACTTTCATGAAATTGATGTAGCAATATTTACATCGATAAAAATTACTACCTGCTTTTGTTCCTGTATTTATTAGTTTTAACAACAAAAAAACAAAAAAAAAATCGTAAAATAAAAATCATATTGATTAATATTTTACTATGACAATTGTCATAACATGTGATTTTTTTTTAATTCACGTGTTCCTATATAATTTTTAATGATTTTATTGATTGAAATGCATTTTAGACCATCCATACTTTTTATCAGATTTAAGTGATTTTTATATTATACAGGGTGAGTCAGTAGTCTCATATCAGTCGATATTAACTTTAGCATCTTTCATAAAAGTTTTTTCAATGTGGCATCCAACATGGCGGAAAGAAGCGCAGGTTCTAAACATATTTTCAGGTTCACGGGTGTAGCAGTTTTGCAGGACCGTACTTAACTCAATTTTTTCAAATGAAACCATACTTATCTTTTTTTTTATTTGTTGTAATAAATGCTATGATTTCATATGTTCGTTTCAAATTTCGAATGCAAGATTGCCAAGTTATTTGACTTTTTACATAAAATGTTCAAAATGCATGTGTTTATTTATCTTTATTTTCCGCCATTATCATTAACAATTGAACTCTAAAATTTACTGTGTAGCTTAGGAAAGCTTACGTCTTTTTTATGAATTGAATTTTATTTGATAAAATTTGAAGAAAATTTTACTAACTTTGACGATTTGGTAATGTCATAAAAAATAGTTTCACCGCCTACCTTTTATGAATAAATGTTATTTTATGAGAGATGTAAAGTCAATATCGACCAATATCGGACTATTGACTCACCCGGTATAATACAAATATATACATAAAAAAATTGTATAACTTGACAGCTAATTTAACTACAATCATTTTTAAAATAATTTAAATTTGTTATTTTTACGTATAATTATTAATTAATATATAATTGTTTTTTATATAAAAAAGAATTAATTTCTTAGAAGAAATTTGCGCAAATTTGGCAGCTGTCAAAAAGTTAAACCTTAAAATATTACAAATCGTACTTTCCTATATATTTTACCTGCACAATTCTTAGTACATACTATAATTTTAATATTAAGAATTTATTTGTTAAGCGCCGGCAGTACGGCTGAGAAGGAAGGGTGCATCATTGCCAATCTTGAAAGTCAAGCAGCAATATGCGGTACTGGTTGTTGGTTGGGTCACACCATTCGGACAACACTTCTCAGTGGCTCGGTGTGTTCCGGCACTCTAGCCAAGGGCCTTCAAGGCCTGTAGTGCTGAGTTATTATTATTATTATTTGTTAAGCTGTCAAATGAAAAACAAAAAACAATAAAATTATTTTTGAAGAAATTTCACAACTGGCAAAATGTGTAAAATTTTGGAATTTGTAACATAGGTTTATATATAAATAACTCGTACTTACACACATTCATGTTCGCACAAGTTTAAGTGTTATAATTTTAAAATTTGGAAATTATTTGACAGCTGTCAAATTTTATCAATTAATTTATATTTTTCATGCTTATGATTTTTTTTTGTTTTGGAAACTCGCAGTAAATTGATTGTTAAATTATTTATAATTATTGAAATGATAATAAAATATTGGGATGTATTTGAACAATTTTTCACGAAATTGACAGCTGTCAAATTTAAAGTTTTATTTTTATTGTTAAGTTTTAACGGCGCACTTTTTACGTACCCGACACAACAATAAATTTTAATTTAAAGTTATCTTAAAGTTTTTATTTTAATAAATAAACAAGTTTATATACAGTGTGATTCAGATTTTATACCAATCGTATGTTCGTACAAAAGTATTGAGTGTATTCATTAATAGTTTTTGCACCTCAAGATAATTAGGAACGCTCTGTATATGGGAATTTATTAATTTCTACTACTCAAGTGCAATATGTTTCCTACCTTGAATTTCATTTATAAATAAGTTATTTTTTTGTTTAACATTAACAAAGCATTTTAACCTCAACTTGTCAAAACAGATCTAGAACAGGCATTGACATAATTGAAATATCTTAATAGTTCTCATAGACTTTGTAACTAGTATCTGAATATCTCTACCAAAAGACTGTCAAACTCTGCAAAATGTATGTCGAAATGTCAATGATTATTTCATAAATTTAGGTCAAAAGTTAAAGTTACTAAGTTTGTTCGCGTCGCATGAACTATTTGCACTATTATGCACTTTTTAGAACTTTTGTGTGCAAAAATGCATAATAGTGCAAATAGTTCATGCGACGCGAACAAACTTACTATAACAGTGAATAATGTTCCTTTTTTTCTGAAAACAGGATTAAAAAAAATATTATTATAATTAATTTTTTCCAATTAACACTATTTAGGATTTTAAATAATTTTCGGTATATGTGATTAAGTGTATATCTACTATTTAAATGTTGATGTAATCCCTTTTCATTGTTACCTGTTTATTTTGTTTCTGTATTAAATGTTGTGGATTTGTAGACATTAAACTGTGTATATATCAAAATTATACAACATATATAAGATAAGAATATGAATTATTAAGTTATTGTGTATAAAAGAAGCTTAAGGAAATGTTTCCCGAAATTAGTGTAAAATAAGTTTGAGATATAGCCTGAATGATAATAACATTAGATCTTTAAAGAGTATAAAATTTAGTCCTTTTTGAGAAATCTCATTTTATTTGATAAGTAAATTTATAAAAATTATAATTGAAAATTGACTGCTAAATAGTGGAGTGCTAAATTAATAAAGATACAAATATTACAAAATTAATTGTACTTAATTTATAGATTTTCTATAAAGTAGTTGATGTATGTATATCTTTAAGATTTTAAGGCCCTTTGTACACTTTAATTTTTGTAGATGTTTGTACCTGTGCCAGTAAATACATATATAAATAAACGCTAGTAACAAAAATGCACAGGTGAATAGTAGCAGTTACATATGTATAAATATGTAAAAAAAGAACACAATATGGTAAGTTTAAATTGCAGAGTTATTATTAGGAAAACGTATAATAAATAATATAAATCGGTGATTCAAATTACTGATAATTGTGACTTTAAATACAAGTTATATTGTAAATTTGAAATTGTGTTTTATTTCGATTTCCCTGTGAGAATTCTAAGAATATATTCCGTTAAATTTAACTGCATACGTTATTTATGGGATTAAAAGGTAAGCTTATGCAAAAAAAAAGACTATTATATCAATAAGTTGCCGGTTGGTAAGTATGTGATAAATATATTACACATGCGACGAAATTAGTGATTCATTATTGAAATATTTAAAGTGCAATACTAATTTCATTCTAAACGTTATGTGTTTCATTGTATGTAGAAACCGCAATTATGTCGTTAACTGCTCTTTTTGGTAACGGTTTTTATCTAATGCACTTCTTGTGGTAATAATATTACACATATTTTTTGATATTTCTGATGCACAAACAGCATTTCGGGGACAATAACAATTCCTCGAACCAAAGAAACAGGTTTCCCAAGAATATTTGTTTCAAAACAATATTGTTTAAACTGGGGAAATAGTTACAGCAGATGAGAAATGATCCGAGCAACTTGAGAAAGCGCACCGCTGCGACAAATTGCATTAAATTAGAAGTTTGTGTGTCAATTGTTGATTTCAAAAGCAAACATGTTATACTTCTTACAATTCTATTAGTTCAGTATTTATATTATATTATTAGTACTGCGCTGGCTTCAAATAAATCTACTAACCAAATTATTTGCTTGATTGAATACAGGAATATTTTTAATATTCCTAAATCAAGTAATAATTTAGTAACTGTAATCAAATGCATGACAAATTGTTGAAAACAACAAGATCGTTTTTCCCGCGTACAACAGTTTTAAAACCTTCGAACTCTATATACAGGGTGTATCAGATATAGAGGTAAATATAATAATATGTGTCAGCTCTCATATCGCAATCAAAAAGTCTAAATGCACAGGGGGTCTATCTGTAAGCATTAACGAGAAAAAAAATATTTTATAAATGCCGTGGGCTAGAGCCGCACCTGTGCCCAACCTAAATGCTGTCCCGAGTATACCCCCACATACCAGTATCATTCAGCCATTACCGCTTTTAGTTTTGTGTGGATCGCCGCTTGGAGTGCAAGCCACTTCGAACATTTTATTTAAATTCTTCCCGTCTCGAAAAAAACGATCTTTTTCAGGACCATCATGATTTTATATAAAGAAAATCGAAGCTTGATGCATCGGCAAAAGCGCGGGAATGTATAGATTCATTTTCGCGCGACATCATGGTAAAAAGGCGTGTTTGCAAATTTTCTGTAGCTACATTTATTTCTGTGTAATTCGATTCAATTCATTTTGCGTTATTTGATTAAATAAATCCAAAAGAAATAACTCAGATTCATGTGGTACCGTTTATTAACAACTAACTCTCGATTCGACAAAGCAAACGAAAAATATTTACGTTTTTTGTAACTACTGAAGTCGCATATCCGGTGAAACTCGAACGTCTTATCAGGATATTAAAAATAATACCTTGTAGACTTACGTAGAATGCTCTTAGCGATAAAAGGAATGTTTATTTTATAAAAAGAAGAAATTTAAAATGCCTCAGTTTTGCTATTTTTACAAGGGCCTTTGTTTATTCAGAATGACGTTAAATGAACTTACGGCATACCATTAAGAATAATACTAAGTGAGTGCAATGTATTTATACATAATACCACGTTTAGCGGGTGCTTAACATGGCGTTTCCTTGCATCAGGCCCGGATTAAAGAATTTTTGGCTCTAAATTTTACTTTTTATTCTTTAATGATAAAATCCAGTTTCGGTGGGTTTGTGCTTTATATGTTGTGTAGTTAACACCCAAGCATAATTTACTTTTTTATTTAATACACCCTGTACTGCTGTAAAGTTCCTTGGCTTATAAGTAAATCAGCATTAACTGAAAAGATTTCAATTATCTCCAAATTTCTTTAATCCCGCGCGAAAAATATTCCCTTTTGTTCATTATTGTTCGTGTATATGAGACTTATGTAGGTGGGAACATGAATAAACTAAAATACTTCCGCGTAAAAAAGCACTCAGCTTGAATACAGGTGCTTGCATTTTCCGTTAAAAGGCAAAAGTTTTAAACCAATGTATACGCGCGCGTGCAATATTGTTTATAATTCAATACTACTTAAAAGAAACTAAAATATGTTGTAATGTGTATTGTCTTACTTAAACAGAAGTTATACAGAGATTGTAAAATATTAATCAAAACTGCAGTGCATTCCATTTAATTACGGTTACTTTTTGTCGAAAAGCATGTGCTTAAGAAGAAAATATTCTTCTGGCAAAACAACACACTACTTCAATTAAAATAAACACTTTCCTCAGAAAAGGTATTCTTTTCGTTGAACATGATAAAAACCAAAAGTTATAACTAACTTTTCATTTAATGCAATCTCTTTTCTCAGTGTACAAATGTGATGATTTATTTAAAAACATTTTGTTCATGTTTGGTTAGGTTTTATCATGCCCCCGGAATATTTATTTGTTTATTGCAAAAAGCTATTTAAGTTTTTGGAACAATTGTATTATTATTATTATCATTTTCCGTAAATTACTTTACAAAAACGTTACTTTCTTCGTTTTTTTTGTTCGAGATTTCGTCAAATAAAACAATAATTAGCGCTGTGTCTCGTTAAGCAAGTACTGCTTGAAAAGTTGGTCCTTGTCTTTGAGCAACATTTTATTACAATTAATAGTCTAACGTTTAACATATTCTCAGTGACATTAGAAGTGTTACACCTAGAAGGGAAAAAATGTTCAAGTTGATTTTGTGCCATCAGAATGACTATATTTAAAGCAAGGTATGGTAAGAATGTAAATTTTTACCTTTGATAATTTTTTGCAAAAAAAATATCTTTTAGTTTTTTGTGAAAAAAACCTGTTTATGAGAGCTGACTAATACAGAAATGTTCACTTACTGCGCGTCCGTCTACGAATGTTAAGCCTAACAAAATGCTTAGAGTTCCAAGACGTCAAAATTATCACCACAGAATAACCAGAGAATAAAAACAGGTAGAATTGTTGCCTATCGAGATGATGGCTTGTCTTATAATGCGTGTGTGGACACTTCTGTGGCACGCTTGTACCACAGCGCGTCAAGGTAGGCGCTTCAGACAACTAGCACTGACCAATAACAATAATAATTCATGCCTTAGCATCCCCCAACAACTTTCGCCAGTTTTGCCACAGGGGGCATCGGCGGCCATGACTTATTATTACGCCTGCGCCCAATGGCTTGGAGAAGAAGGTAGACCTGTTACTATGCGTACACTATATTGCCGCATTCCAGCCTTTAGACTTTTGCCTCCTTTGACTGCGGAACACGTTTGAATTGGTGCAGAGATTTGCAGCATTGGGAGGCAGAATGACATAATGTCGTCTTCAGCAATGACTCGCGATTTTGTCTAAGCATGTACAATGGTCGTAGAAGGGTACGACACCGGCGTGGAAGCGACTTGATATTGAGTTTGCTGCTGAAAGGCATGTACACAGGACTGTTGTAGTAATGGTTTGGGGTGTTATTGCCTATGGTAGCTAATCACAACTTCTCTTTATTCGAGGCAATGTGACAGCTGCACTTTACTACCTTATCTAGATGGCTGTCCACACGTCCTTTTTCAGCAAGACAACGTACGTATTGCTCGTGGACTTTTTCCAAGAAGCAGGCGTTAATGTTTTGCCGTGGCCACTCCGTTCACCGTACTTAAACCCTATTGAACATGTGTGGGATATCATGGGTAGGAGACTGTCCCCTTTTCATCATACCCCCACAGATTCTGGCACAGTGAATTCACAAAGTTCAATCTGCTTGGAACGAGGTGCCACAATCAGATATCGACCATCTCATTTTGTCGATGCTTAGGCGCTTTATACGAAGTCGATACAATTACAGACAAAATGATAATGCATGTACATCAAAATTGTATTAGGTACTTAAATGATCATGTCATGATGTTCTAAGCTTATAATAGCAAAATTTTTCGGGCTATAGTAGCAAATACGTTAGATATATTTTACGAATACAGAAGTTGCCCTGAAGATAGGGGTTCTCTTATTTCACTACACTAACTTTCCATACTCGATATAACACTGAGGAAAATCCTGGACGTGATATCAGTATACATCCATCTATATAATCTACATTCATTGAGTAAATGTGCATCGACAGAACGGAATGTGTCATTGTTATGATAAAATATTATTTACAATCTTTGATTAAGTAATAACAAGATTTATTAGTGAAATAAATTAGTTTGCATTATCATAAAAAAAAATCATTGTACATTAATCCATGGATAATATTTGTTATGGTAGATGGTAACCATATTTTCATTAAATAATTTTGTTAATCATATGAATATGAACGAATATATATTGATATTTGTACGTACAATTTTCAATTGTTCACGATATGAACGCAATAAAGTATTAAATGACACCTTCTTCGTTAGTTCAATTGTTTGCAATTTATTGCAAGAACGAACAGATAGCATACTTTAATGAAAGGTGTGTGGTAGTGATTGAATTACCGACTTATGCCGCGGTCGCTGACTAAATTAGAGTTTGGCGTGTGGTCCATACAGGGCGTGCATCTAAACTCATGATCTCTTAAGGGAAAATCAAAGGTAATACTTGAGATACATAAATAATAATGAAAGTGAATTTGCTCTTGGAGGAATGCTAAAGATGCCTGGGACCCTATTCTTGAGTTGGAGAGAAGTGAGTTCGTGTAGGAGAAGCAGCGATTACATCCTACGGTCACTTCTATCGGTGGCGCTAACCCGTATTCTTGACACTAAGCGATAACGCAATCCTATGCTGTTCCTACACGATCCGCGTTATTGGTGTTGCCATATATTTCTTACTGTTGTTTCTAAAAACATTTGCTCAATATAAAATTTCCCGCTCCTATAAAACGATTGTACATTTGATAAAATCCATATTTGACTATGTGTGAGTTGTTAATATAATGGTGAATATATTATGTGATATTACATATCAATATATCACAATCTAATTATTAAACAAAATCAGGGAAAATGTTCAAACTACGAAGTGGTGCAGTAAAGAATAATCAAAAGGAAGCCCTATTAGTTGACAACAAAACCCAAATTTGCAAAGTGGGCAATTCACAAAAGATTTTATTCTTAAGAAAAGCAAACATTTGCCAGATTTTTTCTTTTTATTATTGTAATTTTATTCCATGCCAGAAGGGGTATAATAAAAGACTGATGGGTGTAATAAAGTAATATAAAATGTAATACTTGTGTTATTTATAATTTACAAAGAGTGTTACAGAGATATGGCGGGATATGAAGAAAAACACGAAAGCAGAAGCTGCTCAATTAAAAAAGCATCCAGTTGAAACAGGCGGAGATGAATCTTCAAACATTATACTAAATGCAATTGATGACAGGATCGTAAATATGATTTGGCTAATACCAGCAGTACTACGCTTTTCAGTTCCTTCTTGATAAGTTCCGTGGCCATAAAAATGTAAAGCGACAAGTACCTAATAAAATATATATTAAAAACTTACATCATTGAATTGCGTAAGTTTTAATACACCTTAGTTTCTATTGACAAAACAGATGCCCTGGATGATGGATTCATAAATGGAGAGACTAGTTCTATTAGTACCCGGGTCAGTTGTTTTGTTAAAGGAACATTTTTGACAAATTGTGCCTCTGGCATATCGAATGCATTTTGTCTAACAACTGTTCTCACCTATGGAATCTCTAGGGCTTTTCCTTAGCTTCCAACAAACCAAGATTGACTTGATTAATTATCAACACTTCCTCCACGTCCATTTTTCAGAGATGATGATAAAACGGACAGTCATCAAATAAATTTTCTTATGAAGTATATTCACTGAAATACACGCCGTACCAACAATAATCATACGCAAACATGCCAAGCAAAGATGGAATACAAACAATCAACGTCAGCAACGTGAAAAAATAGGTTCTATCGCCCACTTCGTGTGTATTCATTTCTCTTGAAATTTTCGTTTTCGCCTACTCCGGACCAAGCGAAGTACGTTCACTCAACTTCTAGTAGATGTAAACACGCGTAAACTTCAAGAATACGGTCTTTCTAAAATTGAGAGAATCACGTCCTTTGTTTTCACGAAACTCGTGCGATGTTTGTATTCTCACGACTTAAGAATAGGGTCCCTGGTAGAACATATTTCTATTCCCTTTTCTGCTTATATAGTGATTCCTCCACAATGGACCATGAGCCCCTGCCGTGGTGGCATTCTTAAGTTAAGTATTTGGGCATTTACTTTTGATGTTTTTTTGATAATCACCAATCCTTGATATTAATCCTTCAATATTACTTTTACTGCAATCCATAATTAAATAAAGCTGCAACGCTTGCTCTGTAGTGAATTGAGTGAATTAAATGCGATTATTGCATCAATGAATTAAATTCATTCTTTCAATTAAAAGTTTATAACATTATAACAACAACTAAAATTGATTAGTATTATGAATAACATACATTAAGTCAACCACTTGTGATTAGCATATCTATAAGTAATATTCATTGTATTGAAGCCTTTCTCCAGTCTTCTACTGGAGTTCATATATGAATTTGATAACTCGCGGTCTTTCAGTAGATGGAATAAAGTTGTTAAAACAAAACTGGTGTTCCCTAAAAAAATAATATAATATAATATATTTCATTTTCAATGATTTTGGTTTCATTAATACAATGAATGATTTATTACTCAATGAATTCCGTCGTCATTTAATAAAATCTTTTATGAGCTTGTCCTGATTTCTTTCATTTTGTTCAGAACCCATTTTTTTATTAATTTGTTCAGTGAGGTTTTCTACATGGCAGATATAGCTATCAAATATTTATCTATTAGGTACTTGCCAGATAAATATTTCTGAGGAATCGTTATCAAAACAGTTTCCTCTTGCAGACGGTGGTCCTTGATTTTTGCGAATCAACCATCAATATGGAAGGACCACGGGCACTGGCGTGAGGTGGTTTTGATCGTTTTTTGGTCAATCTGTTAACACCTATAATTTTACATTAATGGAAAATATAGGAGGGCGAAACCAAATCGTGGATAATAGCTGGAAGCTTAGGTATAGCTTTATATAATTAACTTAATAAATAGCTTACTTTGGTCACAACAAATTATTAAACTAAAGATATAGTTTATGAATTTCAAATAATTCAAATAATAATGTTCAATATAGGTGTTTAAAAAATGTCATAACAATTTATTGAACTTGTTTCTAATGATATATTTGTTCCTGGCATTTAAGCTTATCCCGAATTGTCTCCTTCTACAATAAAAAAAAAAGATAATATTAATCAAAACTCCATTTTATGTTCAAATACTTATAATTAACCTGTACATACAATAAAGACGTACGTATCCAAACTTTCCAGAGCATTAATTAAGATAAATACCCCTTTTCCCACATGTTGGCCAACATAATTACAGCGGATACGCATTCAGTATTTCGCGCAATACCCTAAAAAATGTTTCCCGATACGCCAGTTGGTCGGTTTCACACCAAATCCAAACTCCACCGACGTTAAAACGCGGCTAAAATGCACGCGTCGCATTTATAGATTTTCTCGGCGTTTCCCTAGTGTAAAACCGGCTTCAATACTTCGACCGTCCGCTTTAACGTAAAATAAGTACGTTGTACAGGGCCAAACGACGCACAAAACCACGGCAGCTATACTCTCGCACGCACGCAAACATAAACAGAGACAGGGAAGACGGACACAGAAAAGCATGTATACCTGATGCTCTTTGCTCTCTCTCACTGTCTCTCTATCGCTCTTAAGTGCATCAGGGGAATATACTTACGGCGCTGTATTTGCCGCTGTGCTGCGTTTTGTAATATGCACTGTATACGGGGCATATAGGCGAGGTAGTAGTTTCTCAGCCCGGGCAACTCACGGCTTTCGTCCGAACAAAGAAACCTGTTTGCGTTGCGCGAAACAGAAAGATGGTCGTACATACAAGGAAGGCGCTTATCGTAGGCACAGGCCGGTTGTTTGAGCAGTACGAGCCGTTTCTGGGGAGCAATTGTGCTTGCAGAGTCGCTAGATTTTAGATTTAAATAGGATTAGTCGAGTAAATAGCAGATTTCAAGGAAATTCAGGTGCTTAGCAAGGCGCACATTAAGATTATATTGCCATCAATAATCGGTTATCGTGGTGACAAACACACAAGATATGCGATCACTCCACGTTCATTTGTTTCTTTTATTCAGGACAATTGTTTCAGAAATTGTGTTTATTGTAATAATAATAATTTATTGACATAGGTTGTAAACAACATAGACATTGTCAGTAAATAACAGAATTCACATACGCTACCCTACATTTTAGGGAGAAGAAAGAAATAATGGACAACATCAAGTAACTTCTATGAAATCGAAATCGAGCTGCACCTATAGTTCTAATTGTTGCGGTTTATAAATTCCTCAATAGTATAAAAACAATGCTCATCATAGATAAATGATTTTAACATTTTTTTAAATGCATTTAGAGAACCGGCTGATCTTATACCTCTTCAGGTAGTGCATTAAAACAAGTTACACACCTATAGTATGGGCTACGTTCATATAGTGATGTTTTATGAGCTGGTACACTTAGTTGATTTCCTGAACATGTTGTCATAAGATTATAAATATCCTTATTTTTAACAATTTGGCTTTCGTGATGTTTGTAAAAGAGTAAAAGCTCATACAAGTACAGTGACCCCAGAGGCATGATTTTTAATTGTTTAAATAATGGCCGATATGATTCTCTAGTTGATGCCCCCATCATGCATCTTATTAGGCGCTTTTGATGGATAAGCAATCTGTTTGCCCAAGGCGCTGAACTCCAGAAAACAATTGCGTAATCGCGATTTAGCATATGAAAAGTAAAACATACGCAAAGCGCCCACACCGACAGCAGTCTTCAAGTTTCTGAGGCAATACACTGTAAAAAAAGTTGCAGTAAAATTACATGTAAAATCGTTGGTAACAAAGTTGCCTACAATTTTACAGGTAAATTTGCTTCATAAGGTTTCTACCATCTAGTAAATTTCACATGTGTTTTTCAAAGATTGTACTGTAAAATTCGTATGTAATATTTATATGAACTCTATATTTACTGAACACTGAAGTAATTTTCATATGTATTTTTATAAAGAGAGCAAGCAATTTACCTAATTCTTTTATAGCACCTAATGGGTCATACTGAATCGCTCAACCAGGGATCAAGAATGAACCCGCTTATGCGAAACCTATGATTGTTTGTGACGTACATGATATCATTGAGCCAATAATAAGTTCGACAAACGAATAGAATTACCTACGCCCACAGATAAATAATCCAATAACCAATCGCATTGCGGCGTATGAATTTCGTATTTTCCATGATATTTATAGTTTTACCCGAAAATTCAAGTAAAAACAAATAAATATAAAAGATCCTCATATTTTTACAGCAAAATTAATAGTTCACTAGTAGAATTACTTTTAAAGTGCACTAAATACCCCAAAAAAATGTCAATTTTACACTTTTAAGTAAATTTTGAGAGTAAATACAAAATTGTACATGTTTTTTCCTGTATTTCCCTTTTGAATTTTTGTTACATCTTAAACTTATATGAAAAAACTATAAATTTTACCGAAATTTCTTTTTCCATGTTAAATATCCTAGAAAAACCATGTAAAACAAAATTTACATGATTTATTGTGGTAAATTCACAACGTTATTACATGTAATATTCCTGATTTACCATGGCAAAATTACTGTAATTTTTTACAGTGTAGTACGCCGCACAAAGTTTTTTCTATTGTGTAACAATGCTCTTCAAATTTTAGACGACAGTCAATCTCCAATACCAAAAACACAGCTGACCTGCTCTCAGCGATCGACCTGCCATCACATCGAACGTAAAGACTGCCAATATCATTAACACCATCGCGAAACTGTATTAATTTTGTTTTTCCAGAGTTTAGTAAAAGTTGGTTACCTTCACACCAGGAGCGCATATCTGAAATTGTTGTTATGTTATTCTCTGTTGTTTCAATACAACCATTTTTATGTCTCAAATAATAAACATTACTTTAGAATTGTTTTCAATCAAGAACACTACAAACAACACTACAGAAAACTAAACAAAGAAAGATTTATTTCACTTTGCTAAAGTACATTGGTAAAATTTTTGTGTAAATTTACCATGCTGATCGTTGGTTACTTGACGCCATGATGAATCATGTAAATACACGTACAAAATGTGAGTTGACAATGTAATGTATAAGTACTTTTTGTGTGTAAAACTAGTTACTTACTAAACGTAAAATTTCGTTAAAATATAAACATACATAGTATATAAGTAACTAGTTTTACATACAATAAGTACTTATACATTACATTGTCAACTTACATTTTGTACGTGTATTTACATGATTCATCATGGCGTCAAGTAACCAACGATCAGCATGCTAAATTTACAGAAACATTTAAGCGGGGCTGATGCTCTAGTAGTTTGCAAGCTTGGCTATCAGTCACGAGGTTCGGGTTTCGAATTCCAGAGCTTAATATACTTTCACATTGAGATTTTCGTGGTTTTCTTCACTCCTTGGCAAATGCTTAGAGACGGGCATCTTAAGTCGCCCCTCGGACGCAGGCGTAATACTAACTCATGGCCGGCCGATGCCCCCTGTAATTGGCGATAATTGTCAGGGGATGCAAAGGCATGGATTATTATCAGTCATTTCAAGAAAATGTACCTCTCAAATGTAATTTTACAAAGGGATTTTACCTTCCAACTGAGGAAACTAAGCATATTCCCATTTTATTCGATCAAAATTGTGATTGTTTTTATGTATTTTGAATTTTTTGTTGACGTTTTATATGACATCATAAAGTAAAGGTGTATTATTATTAAAAACGAAGTCTTTATTGTTGTTCTTTTTAACATTTAAAAAAATAATAATAATAGTCTAAATTTTATATACCTACTTATAAACTATCATTCTGACAGAATAGAATGTATCTCATCAGCTCGTATCATACACTGAGAGAAATATCCTTTTCATTTAGAAGGAATTGCATTAAACCAAAAGTTTTTTGCGTTTTCTATACGGTCAACATAATTTGGTGTTACCTTAAAAAGGAATATAATTTTAAATTCACGCATTTCTTCGGAAATAATATATTTTTCGCTGAAACAGTTTATTCTTTTAAGTGAAAGATATTGATAGTTGATTCAAGTCCCCTTTATTTTGAATTTAAAAACTGATTAGCAGAAAACTGTAAGTATGTTGATTCAAGAGGTTTTTCCTTTTCCTATAACATTTATTCATTTTAGACTTAAGCGTAAACACAAAACACAAAATGCCGTGATCATTTTTAATCGAAATGACAGTGAATTATCTCCAGAAACCCATGCATTAAGGAGGAATTTGCCGTTAGAATGTTGTAAATCCTAGTGGTATTGGGGGAGTTGGTCGCAGTAACCACCCTAGCACTCTAGTGTGCCGTTAAAGAAATTGTCCTTTCAATGGCGATGACTCCTATCAGATGCTGTTCTAGTAAATATACCAGATTAGCATATTACTATCCTAGGTTCCAGTCTATTTTGTGCGAAATATTATCTGTTACTGGAATGAAATAGGAAATGTGCCATCTATGCGACAATTTCTCTACTACACATAAGTAAATCTGCTTATCTGCTGTGCTATATGGGGGAGAAAACTGCTATACGAAAATTAAATGCGATATTTATTTTTACTTCCATGTAAATATTAAGTTAAAATAATAAGTACTGCGCTAGCTTCAAATAAATCTACTAACCAAATTATTTGTTTGATTGAATACAGTAATATTTTTTAATATTCCTAAATCAAGTAATAATTGCAGTAATTGTAACCAAATGCATGAAAAATGGTTGAAAACAACAAGGTCGTTTTTCCCGTGTATAACAGTTTTAAAACCTTCAAACACTATGTACTACTGTAAAGTTTCTGGGTTTATAAGTAAATCAGCATGAGCTGAGAAGATTCCAATTATCTCTGAAATTTCTTTAACCTCGCGCGAAAAATATTCACTTTCGTTCATTATTGTTTGTTTATCTGAGACTTATGGGAACATGAATAGAACTAAAATGCTTCCGCGTATAAAAGCACTCAGCTTGAATACAGGTGCTTGCATTTTCCGTTAAAAGGCAAAAGCTTTAAATTAATGTATACATGCGTGTCCACGCAAATAAACCCGAACGTCGGGCTTTTTTATTTAAAATACTGTTTATAATTCAATAATACTTAAAAGAAACTAAAATATGTTGTTAAATTGTACATAATAATAACAATTTAATATGTAATGTGTATTGTCTTACTTAAACAGAAGTTATAAAGGCAAACCAAAAGTTATAAAACTTTTCATTTAATGCAGTCTCTTTTCTCAGTCTATGGTTATAATACACTGATGGTTAATTTGCGTTATTTAAAATATGGACATTTTAATGGAATTCAATGTCGGATATGTTTATATATGTTTCAAAAAATTCTTTCGTATCCTGATTAACATAGTTACAGTAATTTAATTTTTTTACTTTTTCTTTGCTTTGGGTTGAATGATTTCTTTGAATATGGCTTTTAAATGACATAGACGAATGAAATACTAATTTCCATTTAGTTCTTAAAGCATGAAACTCCACCCAATAGCTATTACGACGATAATATAAATGCAATTCATATTGGGGTAAGCTCTCGAAATAAGTTTTACAAATAGCATAAATTCACTAATTAGAATTTTGTAAAGAGTTTGTGTACTTACCTCTGATACAATCTCACTTTATTATACAAACACTGGATTAAACATTGATCTAAGTTTGCATAAAGCTAATGTCGCCGCCAGGGAAGTACCAAATGCATTGGCGTTTAGGCAATTCTCGGCATTGTTGGAGCATGCGTGTGCTTATCACCTGATCCAGCACATGCTTTATTATTCGCACTTTGTAACTTGTCACATAACAACCTGTAAATTTACAAAGCGGTGGAAGGAGAAAGAAAACAACGAGTATATATCAAATGTTTCATTTCGATATTTCCAATAATTATCATCCTGAGTGGAGACTAGAATGGTACGGTTTACTGTTTTGGGGTTCGTCTACAGGCGCAAATTCCCTGTTCCTATTACAAAAAAAAATAATTAGATGTATGTTTGGGCTTACCCAGATAACCTCATGCAGACCTTACTTCAAGGAAATGCATATATTGCCGTTATTTTCGTTGTTCCTTCAAGAAGTGCTATTATTTTATAAAAAAAAAAATGAACAGATGTTTGTCCGTAACGGCGATGTGTCTAATGAGATAACTACTCGCAATTCACAAAATTTGAGTGTACCGCGTCACAGAACCAGTTTGTTTGAGCAAAATCCACATTATAAAGCGATACAATATTTTAACAAACTCTCTCACGAAATAAAAATATGCACCACACGCTCACAATTCAATAGAAAACTAAAAGTCTATCTGCATGAACATTCATTTTACAACGCAGCAGAGTATCTTTTCAGCTGACTTTCAGATGTGCGACATTTGTTTTGTGTGTTGTTTGTTGTTTGAACGTCATTTTTAAATGTTACCGTGACATTTTGCAAAGTTCATATATGTTATATTTATATTGACCATTTTATTTAATGTAATGTAATATTTACTTTTAGACGATGTCATTGTATATTTCTAAACGTATGACAAATAAATAAATAAATCATAAAGTGAACTGTTTTTTTAACATTTTTGGCCTGATCTCTATAGAGCACACATATTATTTTTCTTAATGCTCCTTAATAGTTGCAGATTTTGAAAATACTGTAGGTACAAGAACAATCAGAATTAACTTATACTAACTGTTGAAAATGACCGCCCCCAACTGCAATACAAGCTTCTATCCTCCGTCGTATTGACTGGCGAGTCCGTTCTAAAATACCAGGGGTATTTCGAATTGTTTGAAAAGCTGCCATAATACGATTTCTCGGTTCATCGACATTTTCAATGGGAGTGGTATAAATTAATGATTTAAGGTGACCCCAGAGAAAAAAAGTCCAAAAAATTTAAGTCTGGATGCCTAGGAGGCCACGGTTGTGGATCTCCCCGTCCTATCCACCGATCTAAATACGTATTGTCCAAAAACTCGCGAGCAACTAAACTAAAATGCGCTGGAGCACCGTCATGCATAAAATACATTTGTAATCTTAATTGCAACTTGAACTTCTTAACAATAAAATCGCGGTATACCTCGCCAATTAACCGCATCGGTAAAAAATGTGGACGTATCAAGTGATCTCCAACAATTCCGGCCCACACATTGACAAAGAATTGATATTAATGACGGGCATTCACTAGTTCGTGCGGATTTTCTTCGGCCCATATTATTATTATGAAAATGAATAATCGCGTTTCTAGAGAAAGTAGCTTCGTCGGTGAAGAATATTTGAGCCAAATAGTCAGGATTTTGTGCGATTTTGTGTTGCATCCATTGACAAAAAGCCACTCTTTGCGGAAAATCTACCGGCAAAAGTGCCTGCACCCATTGACTGTGATATGGATACAACAGTTGATCTTTCAATATTCTCTAAACTGTGGCTTGACTAATGTTTAAAGCAAACGCAATTTTTCTGGTGCTTGTAATAGGATGTTCCTCAATTTCATTTAGTACCATTTCTTCAACTTGTGGAGTTCTCACTGTAGATGGGTGCCCGTTATCCGTCGTCCTTTTTCTTTAATTTCCTGTTTCACTAAGACGTTAGTGAAGACGGGCAAATATTGAATGATGCGGGATGATACGGTTCGGCTATCGTTCTTTATAAAGGCGTCTAGCAGCACGCGAATTTCCATTGGCAAGACCGTAAAGGAAATGCATATCACACATCTCAGCATTCGTGTAATTCATTTTAGAAAACAGAAACTGGCAATAAACTGAATGAATACTCTGACAACTATTGACAAATATTGAAATGACAAATAAACAATTCCCTCACAACACAATGGTTTTTGAAGAACCAACTGTGATATTATATCGTGTTAGTCATAGTTTATAATTTATTATTAAACATTCAATAACTTTAAAACCAAACCGTTTTGGACATATACTCATATAAACTTTTATGATCAAAATAACCTCAGGAATCAGTGCTTAAATATTGTCGCATATATTGATAATCACCCTGTATATGTAAACGGTGACCACGGAAACAGTTCTTTATTGTGAAAAGCAGGAGGTATCTCAAATTCATAGGTGTGTAAAAATGCAATTGGTGTGTAAAAATACCCACGGCTGAAAAGAAAATTATTTATTCATGTATTATTACATACAGCTTGCAGCAGCTGCAAAGATTTACTATACGAAAACTGTAAATTTACAGTACTGACTACAAAATCTATCGATTTTTACATTTATAAATATGTATTTAGGGTCTCACAGTAATAGTCACGTAATTTTACAGTATCAGCCATGTAAAACAGCTGTAACTTTACATCAATTTTTATCAGTGTATGGTTCAGGTCACGATTATTATATTCTACCATCAAATACACATTGTTAGAAATATAAGTCATTAAACACAATATTTTAAATTGTAACGTTCTTTTACCTCCACTGAACTTTTCGTATTCGTTTCTTTTCAGGGTATCTATCGCAGGCGCGTCAGTCAGACTGTGTAACTGTTCTTTCTCTTTTCCTTGTGTAAACAAATAATCTAATGAAACCTAATATTGCTCGCTAACATCTTACCTATTAGTCGAAAGATTTATGGAGGTGCAGTGATAATAATGGTATGCGTGACCAAAAAGATTATCAAACAGCAACAAATAATGCACTAAGGTCTAATACTAATATGCAACGTCTAGCTAAATAGGCAAAGAATTTATTAAACTTGCATGAACATATTTTACGTGGTAAAAGGAAGCAAAAAAAAATATTTTCAAGCGCTAACAATATTAAAAATTTTAAATTATTAAAATTAAATAAATTAAACATCAGGTGTCTTCCACGTTGTTTGGTAGAAACGAAGAACCAACTGGTTTACTAATAGAATATCTTTTTTTGATGGAATTGTTCTTAGTCGATAATGTAAAATTATGTTTCTTCTTTTTTCTTGAGGTAGCGGCTTTTTTGTTTAAAAGTGAATTAAATTTTTTTCGCCAATTAAAGCATTCTTTGACGTTTCGACAATTTTTATTTATTATTGTCTTCTTCAGAAATTTTTTAAATACAATTTAATTTTTTATAACATTTAAAGACGACACAAAACATTTTAAAATTACTTTAAAATTTACATTTTTAAAACAATACTAACATGGTTATCTGTGACATACAATTATTATCTGGTTGTGAAGCATACTACATTTAAAGTCTACCACATTTTCAACAGTTGTTAGAAGTAAAAAAAAATATTTCAGGTTTAAATTGTAATGTTATTTTATAATAATGTTGCATTAATGTCCTCTCATAATGTGGTGTATTCAAAATTGCTATTAATTTAAATACGTGAAATGTTGTTCTCATATATTATTTTTAAATATTAAAAAATGGAGATATTTAGTTATTCTTTAAAAAAAAACGATTTTAAACTTTTAAAAATCTTAAAAAACTCCAGAGTACAAATCACATATGCTAACTCAACTTTTTTCTAGACATAAATAAAATCCACACAAAAAAACCATAAAATGAGAGAATTGAAATTGCAATTTATTGAGAAAGGCAGGTAGGAAAAGTGGGGTGTTTTGCTTCCTGCCGTCCTAGCAACAAATGAACTTTAATCTCGCTTTTCCTTGCTTTGCTTTTCGTTATCCATCTCGTTTGAGACTTATTTTCTTTTAATGTCTACACGACTTTTTTTGTTGAGAATTTTTTGATTCCTTCTCTTTCTGACTAATTCGGTACGTGGAATGGAGGTTATACGTTTCTAATCAAAAAAATTGTCAGTTTCTTTTCTATATTCTCTATTTTAGAGCATTACAGTGGCTCTCAATCTCAAGAAAGTTTAAATTAAAATTAAACAGAAAATATCTCCTATAAAATTAATTAAAATTAATAATTGAGTATATTGTTACTTACACTTACCTGTTTTTTTTTTATTCTCAATGTCCCTTTAGGCCTTTAAATATCTATAAACACAATATTTCGTACATAAAAATTTCTGGTATGGATTTTTCATTTACCGAATTACCAGTAAATTTACCGAACGTTGTTTGGGCAATTTACCGGTTAACCGGTAAACGGTATACAATCCTTAGCTGTGAGTGAACTATTCTGTAGCGCCTATCACTCCTTCATAATTAATACAAACTATTTGGATTATTTGTGGTAAGGAAGCAGTATCATTAATGCACGTTCACTAAATACCTGATATATAAAAGATAATGGTTTGCTATAAATATACAATATGCTTACCTTAAATTTGTTGTTCAACGACAGTTAGTGTATGAAACGAGGAGGGTTAGTAAATATTTATTAAATAGGTTACTGTGTAGTCTGTGTGAATAACTGATAACGTAGAAATAAAAATTGGAGGCCTATATCTTACAAAACGTCAGAAATGCGTAATTCAACATTGTTTGCAAATAATTTTTAATTATTATTTCAGTGTGCTGTAGTCTCGATTGCATTAATAATCGAAGATTTGTGGAGCTTAAATTTGCATTTAATTTGCTAAAGATGATACATAATACTTATTATTTAAGAAAAAAAAGCAGTATCATTAGTAATAGTTTTATTTTGTATAGGACAAACACAGTGATTACCTGATATGAATGTAATGTAATGTTTAAGCTACATAATAACAACAAAGAACAAGTAAATAACCCAATAACCTGAACAGACATTTCAAAACAAGCTTTAGAAGGATAACAATTATCCGAACTGATTGAATGGAATCCTTATACAACTTGCTGACACTCTTAAATGTTTGATACATTCTAATATATTGTTTATGATTATGAAGGGTGCATATCAAAAGATGATCTACGTATGTTACCTCTGTAAAATTCATTTAACTAGTGGAGTTGAAGCCCCAAGATGAAAGCAATTCTTCTATATCTAACTTCTAACACAGGTATTATCGAGTATTAATAAGCAAACACCTTTATTAAGCACGGGAGATTTATCCGTCTATTGCGTGTACGTGATTCAACACTAGTTATGAGGGTTATGCCCAAAACACGGTAAGACTACCAAGGTTCCCCGAAAACACAGGAGGTGCAGCAAAACTCAAATAATCATAGTTGTGGCAAGTTGCTACTTATTTATGAAAATACATGAGTTAGCAATTAGTATTATTGTTCTTGTACTAAGTATATGCTGTAGTTAGATACAGTACCAATAGTCACAAATAAAACGTTACTTACCACATATCAACAGTTTGATTACGTTTATGATACAAGAATTTTTCAGGTTCCCTGTATAATAGCCGTTAATAAGAGCACCAATTTACAGTAAGAACTTGCATTCAGGAAACTGGGTTTAGTTGCAGCTATTAATTGAGAAGAATAGCTGCAAGTAAAACTTTATCTAATGTAAATGATTTTTTATCAAGTAAGCACTTTACTTAACCCATTTTCTCAGTGTAACAGTAAATTTGTCATATTTAATAATAATTTGAGCGCAAATTTAGAAATATTATATAACGTAATATGTAAAACAGAAATTTGATTATTTTATTTTTTACATCGGTTATGTAATTAACACATCAAAATACAATAACTTATGTTGAATTAATAAAAAAATAATTAAAGAAAAAAATATTTTTAATTTGGAGTTTCTAACATTAGCTAAATGTCATGAAGTTATTATTTACATTCTAGTACGGAACCCTTCGTTGAGTTAATTATTAATTTATTTTTCTTTCAGTGTAATATAACAATATTTGGCATGTGTCGAGATAGAACAGGCATTTATTATATATTACCAATATATTTTTGTATTTAAAATATACATCAACTTCAAAAATGCAGATAGATTCAATAATTATTATCTCTAAAAACGGCGAAATTAAATAATTTACGATATTACACTGCTGAAAATTTTAACACTTTTTTGACTAATTTTATAGTCAGGAGAGGTCCACACTCTTTTCGTATTATTTTGTCGAGAACTATCCGAGTTTAAATTTGACGAGCAAAGATAGTCAAGTATTGTCTATTGCTAAAGGGTTATTTTGTCCAACTGTGACAGGTGCAATTATAAAATACTTCTAGTCACATTTTATTTGATCTAGACTAGTCAAATTTACTAGCTGTTTAACTAAATGTATGCGGTCTATTGGGTGATTTAACACCGTTTTCTAAACACGACGTCTTTATAATATGGTTATTGCTTACCTGATTCTGGATATTTTTTCAGGTATAAGTGGATAAATCGACCACTATTAACAGCCACAGTGTACAATGTATCTAGGTATATGTACTGTCCTTGTAACTAATTTGATGCGGAATTTTATATAATTTTAATAACTCTTTTATTTCTTAGTGCTATAATATTCTCTCTTTCAGACATTTTCTCAATTATAAATATGCAGAACCACTCATTCAAAAGTTTTGGTTTCAACTAAACGAGCCAATTTTAAAATGATTTTTTGAGAACCATTATAAAATTAAGTGAATGTTTATGCTATTTGATTCAAATCTGAACTAATTACGTAAATAGATGTTCCCAATACATCTTTAAGATGTTGAAATATTTTATGCACACTAGAATTAACGTTTAATAACACAAGGTTACACTTTGCAGGTCAGTCACATTTAGTGGCTTCTTTGGATATGTTAATACGCAGAAACAAACCCGAAAACAGATACACGTGCAATGCACGTGGTGCGTGTAATGCATTACCGTATTAGATTAGGTGGGGTTTCTATATTTCTATCCGAGGGAAACATTTTGATTGGTTAATGCTTCTGAATGTCTAGAAAAAATAGTAAATCCTCATATCTGAACAAAGAATTCACACCAAATTCTAGTAATTTCTGTTCTACTAAACACATGTAGTCAATTCGTCTGGCAAAGTTTGTAAAAATCAACACTAAAATATTTGACTAGCGCAAAATTAACGCCAACACCGTAATATTTTCAACAGTGTACAGATATGATACATACAGGTGTTATGAGGTTATGACTTCAATAAACACTAACCAGTTTTAGGCAAGAACTAATTCGTATGTGCGCAATTTACTAACTACACAAAAAAATGCGCTAATGGAAATCTTGCTATCCACCTAGTACATTCCCTATTATTTACTTTTTAGAATCAATACTAGAGCTTCACAAAAAATATACAAATATATAATATCTTAATAAAAACTTTATCATAACTTTTTCTCAGTGTAAGTAGGTACTATCTCAGATAAAACACAACGTAATGTTGTTGTTGCGTTGGCTTAATACATATTTTTTCTCATTTTCAGTGTAGATAAAAAAAACATTATTTGAAACAAATAATACATACCTATTTCTTTGTTAATACAATAAATTAATAAGTATATTTATACGTGTAAAGAGGATATCTTTCTCATCAGATCTCAAATAATACATCTAGAATTAATGGTTATATTTTATTTATATTATATTAACTTCTTTTCATATAAAATTCCATATTTATTCGCATTTGAAGAAAAGATTGTTAGATTTAGTCCAGAATACTTAGGTATATTTTTTTAATTTTTTTTTAATTATGTTATACGCTAATTATTTACTGAAACATAATAGGCATCCATATTTATTCACAGGTATAAACTTATCCATGTAAATTGCAATATTCATCTTATATTCAACTAGTTTACAACGATATCACCAAAACTACGGCATATAACGCTGTCTAACGTCTAGGAATTTTCCATTACATTGTGTGACCTTCGCTTACTGATGTATATACAATCGTACGTTAACATTAAATTCGTTTTTTCCGCTCATCTTTTGCAGTAAAAGTTAATAATCCTACGAAATATGGACGGCCTTTTGCTGGCGAATACTTTGGTGAGATTTACAACTTTCCAAAATTGCTAATAAACTGGAATTTGAGTTCATATAATGGCTTCAGACCTCCTGCTTAGCTACAAGGAGCATAGACCTCTAGACATTAAAGGCGTATCGACTGGAAGCACATGATTGGCTGGTTGACGCGGCCAATAGTACGCTAGCTGGTCGGGTATTGGTGGACGTTTTTCCTTTGTCTGACAGAGGAAAAGGAATTAAATATCTCAGTAAATCTTATAGTAGGGCTTCTAGAATTAATGGGAGTTTAAAAATGATGGATGAAATTTGAAGAATCAGTAAAATTGGTGCGTGTATAAAAATATATATACCTTACACAATTAATATTAATTAAATAAATTAATATTAAATTATTAATACGCTGTAAATTGTTTAATAGTTTAATCATAAGGAGATTAAAACAAATATGTAGCTTTTTTAAATTATTACGATTTATACAATTTGAAATAAAAGCGTATTACATAGATTAGGTACAGCGACATCTAGCGGTGAAATATTTTACGGCATACTTTTAAATAAGAAAAAAGATAAACACGACAATGCAATTGGGGAATTAAAATTAACAATGTAAATAAATGCATGCACATCATTTTCAGTTGTGATAAAAATTGCCGTTATGAAATATCCGCATCCACTTTTATCATCAAATAGGGGTGGTAAATTGAATTGATTTATTGATTTTCTAACACAATGGAAATGAATTAAATTATACGCGGATGCAGCGACATCTTTTAAATTATCTTATACATATATTCAGAAAAATGATTCGTTTCTTAGGTACCATCTATGGAGGAAAGGTATAACTATTACAGACTGCCGGTATACAGGAACCTGTACGAACGCCGGGTGTATGAGCTTGGAGAATTGCTTCATAGGTGGCGCTACGCATCCAATTTTAGATTTATTAAGATTTTAAATATACTTGATGAATTAATAATTTTTATGATTATTATTTGGGTTATAAATTATAAAGTTAATGCAAATTAAATTATCAGAAGTGATTTTTAAAAATAAGATACATAAAATTTTCTACAACTAAGAGATACAAAATTTTCACGTGAGGACAAAAACAAATATTAAAAAAAAAAAAATAATTTCCTCAATTTTCTTCTAGAAAAGAATCGTCTGGTTTCTTGTAAAAATAATTACTTTAATACCGAAACTCAGGTAAACCTGTAAACCAATTTACTGTAACCTCTCGTATTTTAATATCGGACTATAGGCATCAATCCGGGAGCCAGCACGTACGCAGCGTAACTAGAATTAAATCTCTTAAAAATATAAAATAGGCGATAAGGTCCACTGATCATAAATTACAGAGGTCCCAACATGGCGTCAGGGAGGATGCCGGACATATGAAGCCAAAAACGGTTTGTGCGATTGGATTTGCGCACAGTTTGGTCAGTGAATCGTGAAATTAGTATCGTTAACTTGCTTTCTTTGTCTATATATGTGTTGCCGTCATTGTCTGTTCACCGCGGTATAACAGTGGGATAGCGCTTTTGAATTTTGTTTTTATTTGTTGCTTGTCTTATTCTATTAGAAGTTTGTGAAGGTTATCTTCTAAATGGTTTTTGTAATACGATATTGTCAGGTATCGATGGAAAAGTGTTATTAAGTACATGATTATATAGGATAAGCTGGGAAAATATGGAAATTGAGAAAAGTAATTTATATTCTAGGAGATATATTCCTATTTTATAAAAATGCGCGGTACCTTTATTTTATTTAACACTGGGTAATATTTAAGGTTGGAACACTTATTGTTAGAAATAAAGCTCTGTGTAAAATTACTGTATAATTACTTATTTACTAAATCATATTCAATATACAATTGAAAAGTAAACAATTAATTAATTCAAAGTATCATTTGTTTATCGCACGGTATAAATTATATATATAAGTTTTTATATCCCCATTTTTCTTATTCTTTGGAACCCTGAGTATCACTGTAAATTACTTTCTAATTTCCGTAATTTGAATTCGAAAAAAAAATTTTATAAGATAATCTACTGTGATTAATAGAAAGATGGTGCAAAAAAGGAAAAAAAGAAACCTTAGAAAAGGTTAAAGCTAGGCGCATGTTCAAATATTCGAAATACGTATTAATATAAAATACAAAATATATTTTGTGTTTTAATAAATGTACCGAATTATTTAAATTAACAAATAGTTTGCCTGCTTTAACACTTAAGCGAACTTACTAGTTGTGAGTGAATTTTGTGAACGTGTAACATTCGTGTTTCATTCCACTCAAATCAGCTGTTGGCCCTGTCCACAAAATAGCAGAAAAACCAGTGTGAAGCAACCATCTACAGCCCTATATATCTTTGTTAATTTGCTTCGCACATACAAAGCATTTTCAACAATATGTCAAAATCGATAGTCTATTTATATGGACGCCGACTCCTTTTTCCTTTATTTTATTGTTCTTATCTTATTTTAGCATTTTCTTTTCTTTTGGGATGATAGGTCTGAAGAATAATTGACATAATTTCTTTATCGAATATATTTGACGTATAACCGAGGTTTCGTTACTGGTTTGTAACATTTTCAAGCCGTTAAAAAAAACGGATAAAAACACGTTAAAAACGGATCTTAATTATAAGTTACAAAAGTGAAGTTTACCTTAGGTATGTTATTTTTTTCAGTATTTCTATTAAATTTTGTTCCCATATTTGCACATTCACAAACTTACATTTTACGTCATTTGTTTTCATTTGATATTTGTTTTTAATATCTACTCAATATTAGAAACAAAAACATATTTAACAATCTTCGAACGAACAAACATATTGAAATGATGTGTTTTCGTTTGTTCTGAATTCAGTTGAAAACAAAACAAAAAAAGATTTTTACAAATCATTCAAATGATATTATCTAGAGATTAATTAATATGAGATGCGTAAACCACACCTTAAGTTTAATTGCTACTTATTCTAATATTAATAAAATTTATTACAAATTCATCTGTAGCAAGCGTGCACAAGGAAAAAATGTCAATAATGGGATGCTAGAATACAATAGTTTTTTATTACTTTTTATTTAGCTTTAAGAGTATATTAAAAAATAAAAAAACTAGTGTGGTCAGTTCCAGTCATTAAAACACGCGTTTCTCATACTATTCTTTCTATTTTTACGCATTAACTTACTTTTTTTCCCAGCATGACATGATGAAACTGTATAACGTCCTATATGTGACATTATTGATAGATGACATTAGTACATTCGACCCTATACGAATTTCAGGTGGTATGCACGACAGATTATCATTGTCTGTGATATCATTCGACATATTGTATATAAATGTTTATAATAAATATTTATGATATTAAATTTCAATTAAGTAAGTTTTATTTACTATTATTGAACACTTTTCGGAAAACGATTCTAACTTAACAGTTTTCAAAAAATATTTGACAGATTAAGCATAGGGGAATTCTGCCTAAAATAATATTCTAATAAGCATTTTCATCCACAAAATCACTGTAAATTGTATTATAAATGTTTCGTGTAGCGTACTATTGGAGAAAAGAACAATACACGTAACTACGTTGGAAAAAATGCTCAGATCAATCGTTCTTCGGAGAAAAAAAAAATTTGAATAATTTTTTAATTAATAGTCTAGTATGTCATTTTAGGCCGATATTCGGGTAAAATGACATATAGGAAAATTCCAAAAATTGTTATAAATTTAAGAAAATCATAATTACGAAAAACGTCCATGTCTATATAATTATTAAGAGACATACACAAATATGTTTCTTTAAGATAGATGTACATACACACGTATAAATAAACATACTTTTAGCGACAAACATCGCAAATGAAAGTTTTGAATTTCATAGAAATATCAGCACATTCGCAGTGAGCCTACTTGCCACATTTCACACATCTAATCCATTTCTCCTTACTTTTAGATCTAGAAAATAGGGAATTACAATAAAGGCAAGCGGTATCGTCCTCACTGTCATCTTAAAATCGATCTTCTTCAGGATTGTCACTTTCTGAGTGAGGCTGAGTCAAAATGTTCTGTCTTTGCCTCGCTGCACGTGGTAGATATTCCTTTTTTTTCTGTGTTACATTGTCCAGAGATTCCTGGTTGCATTAGTTTCTTCTTCTCTCTTACTCTGGGCCGTCATTCACGGAGTTTCTCTTTATCAATTTTTGTCGTTTGTTTTGCTTTAATTTCTTCCATATTTGGAGTACCTGTAAGTTCTGCGGAAACATTGGCCTTACGTTTTCTTTTAATCGTTTTAACTGCTCGCGAAACTGGGGAAATTTGAGCAACAGAGAATAAATACCTTTTCTTTGTGTCTTTCTCGATAGGATTTAAATTTTCAACGGTGTTTTTGGAGGTATTTGTTGTTTAATTGGTGGACGATGTCTAACCTCGATCTCATCATTACTATTATTGGGTTTACTGACATCATTATGCAGGAAATATCCACCCCTGGCCTCATCTGTATCATTAACATCTAGAATGTTTTCACTGATGGCGTTTAGGTACATCTTTTCATAATTAAGTTCGTCTTATCTGATATTAGTTGTTTCTGATGGTGCAAAAAGATGGTCTGGAAAAATATTGGGATTCACTAGCCAGATTCCCGTATTTAATATAGAATAAGCTGCTGCAAATAATCGGGATATTTGAAATTGCGACAATACTCTATCAGGATGTGCTTTAAGCCATAAAGAAACCGGCTGGTCATAATAAGTTTTCAGCGGTCCATAAAAAGTAAAATCCAGTGGCTGCATGCGGTGCGTGCAGTGTGGAGGAAGACTTAAGATAACAATTCCGTTTTCTTTGGCGAACGCCAAAACTTCAATACCTTTATGACTTGAGTGTCCGTCAACTATTAGGAGAACTTTATCGGACACTGTGGGATTAACGAAATTTTTTAAATGTTGTAGCCACTTCAGGAATAACTCTCCATTTATCCATCCATGTTCTTGAGTCATTCCTAAAGTACCCAACGGTACACCATCTAATAATTCCGTTTTCCACCTTCTTCGAGGGAAAATTAATGCAGGAGGCACGAAGTGTCCTGTGGTACTCATGCAGCACGCCATAGTAACATGTATTCCGCGCTCAGCACTGGTGAGAGCGCCAACCTGTTTCTTCCCAGTTTGAGCAAATACTTTTGGCGGCTTTTGTATTGTGAAAAGAGAACTTTCGTCCACGTTTTAAATTTTTAGTTGGATGAAGGTTGTGTTTCTCCAAAGTTGCTTGATATATTTCAAAAAATGTTGCCACTTGAGGCTTATTGAAAGCCATGGCACGTGCTTTAGACGTGGGTACAGATTTCTTCAAGAAAATGTCTGCATGTCTCTTATGGAAACCAGACAACCAATCCCAACCAGCCATCTTAAGAGTTTGGTTGAAACGCTCATGCAGACCATTTTTCTCGGCCAGGTCATAGGCTAATTTTCGCAAATCAGTTGCAGTCAATCCAAACAGACGTGATTCTAGAAGTTTTATATGATTCACAATTTCTTTTATGTTGTCCCAACTTTCTTCCCTCATTTGAGGGACACTCCTCCCTGCTAGGAAAAATATACTATTATGCATTATTTAAAATTAAGTTTCTTATCCATGTAGGGATTTCAATGTTTTCATGTTTATTGACACAATTCTATGTAAAAGCCTATATAAAAAATGTCAAATGTGAAATGAAACCACGATTTGCACCTCACATAAACAGTATCGCAATCTGAAAAAAACAAACTTTTTCGAAAAAACAGTTACACAAAGTGTTAATTGTATATGCGAAATAGCAAAATATACTTTTCTTGTGCTCTTGTGTACGACGAACGTCATTGTAACACTAGTGTTTTAATATATTATTTACTTACATCACTGAGAAAAAATTTAATAATCATAAATAAAAATACAATTATCGTAAGTAAAAAGTTCAGCTGGATAGGGGACAAAAGCACAGATTACTTAGCACTAGTAAAAAAGAGATCCTAAACACTGATACTAACAACAAGCAATCTAAGTTACTTACGATCTCCTTCATACCGGTAACTTATGAAGTTATTTATGATAATTGAACTGAAGTAGTTGAGCCAAAGAATATATGCAGTAAGTAAAAGATTTGCCCATGTCAAATAGATGTATTGCTATGAGTGAACTTTTCTATAATGGCTATCACACTTTCATAATTAATACAAGCGATTTGGATTACTGGTGATAAGGAAACGGTATCATTAATGCACGTTCACTAAATACCTGATATATAAAAGGTAATGGTTTGCTATAAATATTCAATATATTTACCTTAAATTTGTTGTTCAACTATATAATTTAAATAAAAAGCAGTATTATTAGTAATAGTTTTATTTTGTATAGGACAAACACATTGACTACCTGATATGAATGAAAGATATTGATTTTACTTTAACAACAGTTTTTTTTTTCTTACAATTTTTACAATTTACAACGTAATGACTCATAAAATATATTTCTTAATAATGAAAAAAATGAACAAAGCAATAATAAAAGATAAGGTAAATGGGTCCCCCTTGAAACGTTATTTAGTTATTGAAATTATTGAAATCTTGGCTTTGAAGTTACAATTAATACCAAACAAAGACATAATATACCTAGGTGGTAAACTTGCGGTTTCAGTTAGTTCTTTGCACTGAGCGTTGTCTCGGCGAGTTGATCCTCTGTCGGCGTACGTGGAGGTTATATCCGGTGATCGCCTCGAAAACGGCTTCTTCGTCGCGGTATCCCTAACTGCAGATGGCACTTGGACTGTCGGATCACTAGCGACGGCATACTTTAACTTCACCAGCGGGCGCAGATATCACAATGATGGGGAATTCAAATATTCCACCACGTGGTTTAAAACTGCAATCTTGAAACATCCGATTGCTTATAGGCTCGGTACTTCTTCTTTCGCTGGGATTCTTTATACAGATGGGGCTTGAGTTAACCCACCCGGTATTTTTAATATATTTGCGTTCCAACTGGCCTACAACGGCCGTACTCCTTGGCCACTCTTTTTCGACAACCTTTTCACACGTCCGTCTCTTACTTGACGCTAGCCCGCGCTTGCGCGCGCAGCAATCTCGGGGACTATTTTATTACTCGGCCGCATTAGCCAATCAGGAATAGCAAAACAATCACGGGGTTGCAGCAAAACTCAAATAGATATAGTTGTGGCAAGTTGTTACATATTTAAGAAAATATATACAAATACAATAGCGATCAGCATTGTTGTCACTTCTACTAACCATGTACTGTAGTCATAAGTAATATGTTACTTATCACAAATTTGTCAGGTACGCTGTGTAATAGCCGTTAATAAAAGCACTATTTACAGTAACAACTTGCATTCAGGAAACTGGGTTTAGTTGCAGGTATTAATTAACGAGAATAGTTCCAAGTAAAACTTTATCTATTGTAAATAATTTTTTATCAAGTAAACAGTTTACTTAGCCCATTTTTCTCAGTGATTAATATAAAGGAAAGCGTAAGGCTTTCTCTATAACAACTGATAACAGATTACATAAATATTTTATAGTTTATAGTACAGTGTATTTTGTATTTGTAATTACAAACATTAATGAGGATTATATTTTGTATTTTACAT
The DNA here is from genome assembly GCA_004143645.1 of Protaetia brevitarsis. Lineage (NCBI taxonomy): Eukaryota > Metazoa > Arthropoda > Insecta > Coleoptera > Scarabaeidae > Protaetia > Protaetia brevitarsis. Next base: position 121,177 of record RXPK01000360.1, read on the forward strand.
TTGGAATGTATTTTGCCTAAGCCTTGCAACAGGTCATTTGTACAACATACAAGCGTACTACAGCGTTTAGCGTTTGTTGATGAAAGGCAGAAAAAATAAAACTGGTTGTTTCGCGTGATAGCTATTAATGTCGCGTAAGCATTCGACTGCGATAGAAACAAATGAAGTGAAATATAATTACGTATTAGGTACGCCCAATTAATACTGTTAGAATAATTAGAAGGAAAGCTAAACATGTTTTCTTTAATAGGCTAAAACTAAACTAAAACTTATTAAGGTAGTTATGCAGATTCTTAAACTTCACCAATTTTACACTATCAAACATTTTTAAATATTAGAGTTCTTATTTATAAAGCTATTTGCATAGTTTATTTAATTTTTTTTTCTTTTTTACTTCTCAGGCATTCGTTTGTTTAAGTGCTCTATTTGGAGAAAAACGAAGAAATTATTTATTAAAACTAACTAGATCGCATCCAACACTTTCACCATTGGGTATAAATTATGCGATTATCAGGTTAAAGGAAGCAAAGGTAATGAAATTGAGCTACTAAAATTATAATTAATTGCAGTAAATAACGGAGAATCCATTGCTCTTATAATTATTTTAATACCAGCCTATATAACTTTATAAAAAGCTATTTCACATTTAATAGCTATAATTTACTTTATTCAAGTATTTAATACAATGTATGACAGTTTCATATAAGCAAATGTAGTGCTTTCAAATTGTACACAGAGGCTTCAATTGATGATCAGCTGGAAAATCGTGAAATTGGTAAAAAGACATGGTGACATATTAAAAAAAGATTCTTAACAAAATACAAAATAACACGAACATATTTATCAGATACCTAACTTAAATAATTTTTTAGATAATCTTTCTAGTGTAATTTTCTCATGCCCTTCTCGTTGTTACTCTTAATATAAAAATAAAAAAAAGATTATAAATGGAAATAAGTGAAAAAACAGATTTACGACTATATATTGCATCCAATTCTTTAATAACACCTCCAGAAGCAAGGAATAACCGACTGCTGCTGTTGCAGTTGTTGGACAGCTCGGTTTTTTTTCTAGTCGTTAACGACGAACCTCTTGCGGTTAACCGCGCAGTTTTAGGCTTCGATTGTACGCGAAACGTTTGAGTAAAATGGGAATTGAGATTGCATTCCTCGTAGGTGAAAAGTAAATAAATAAAATGGAGAGCAAAGAATGCTGATTTTATCGTGTTATAAATTTGTAATTATGGGCGTTTTTTTTTTATTTTTTGAATAAAAATGGAAATCCTATGAAACAAGGGATTTGCCTTTTTATAAAATGCGTGCCAAAAAAAAATTGCGACACCTTGAAGCAGCTGAGTCACAAAGCTGATATTTTGGCAAGTTTCCAGTAATAAATCATAACTATGTACTAGTTTTCAGTAGCAAATCATAACAATTAAAAAAAAATACCAACAATTAGCGAAAATTTATCAATAAAATGTTACATTCCCACACTGAGAAAAATAGATTGTAGAAATTAGATTATAAATTCCTTTATATTAATTACTAGAATAATTATTGTCAGAAGGATAGTATTTATTAACTCGTATAGTGGAGAAACTGTATATAGTTATAATAAGTATAACAAGTATTTTGCTGGAAATAGTCTTATCTACATTTTTCGTTAGTGAAGGGCTAAAAGTATGGACGATCCTGGAAGATTCCTGCTTATTTTAACACTGCACAATAGGTAAGTATTAAATTGAAATTGAAAATGAAAACTAAACGTAAGGTTTAGAGAAGATATATCAGGTAATTTATAATAGGCGTTTTCGTAAACTGCACACATAAAAACAAATGTTCAATTTATATAAAACCTACTAACTACCCACTAACATCAAAATGGATACTAGGTATATATCTCTATTTAGTATTCTATTTGGTATTAGTGGTAAATTTTTTATATATAAAAAAACAATTTTAGAAAATATAGCAGCCTTGTAAATACATCCACAATCTTCTTTCAAAATATATTTAGTTCAAGTGAAAGTCTTCTTTTCAGATTGTTTTTACATTTCTTTACTTATCATAATAATAATGTTACTACTATTATAACATCATTCATATTTCAAAAAAAAAAAAAAAACAGAAAAAGCTATTCAGAAGATAACTTAATTTTTTATTTATAATTTTGGCGTTATAGGAAAAAACGTATTACAGCACTATATCACACACCTCACAAAGAGACTATACATTTTCTATTTTCCGCAACGTGCAATCGAATTTTCTGGATCCTTTAATTAGACTTTAATCTTCAGCTGTTCTTCCGAATATTATTAACATTTCAAAATCTTCGGGTATCTGAAGAGATACATTATTTAACAATGAATACATAAACTTCACAATAAATAGTACATAAGAAGATGTGGTATAATAGTTGGTATATTTTTACCAACTTGTTAGTGCAACTAAGCATTCGAATGTAGGGCCATGCTGTTTTTATTTTTATTTTTCACTTCAATTAAACAACATAATTATAATTATTTATTTATTAATTTATACAGCTTATGGCTAGCAAATATTCTATACTCTTCTAATTATTACTTTTTAAAGGTTTGTTGTAGACCAAGAAAGTTTAAGATTACTTAAATCAGGCAAATTAGGAAATTAGAGAGGATATGTTGTTTTACAAATGCAAAACATACCTTCGCATGGATAAAAATGTTGTTTATAGTTTCCAAGGCTGGTGTTTTCAATGCCTTTTTCCGACATTTTGCAGCCCCGTTGGAGGCAGTAAACGCAAAGGAATTAAGAATTGGTAGGCAAATTTTAAATCTGTAATTAAATATATAATATGATATGGTGGTATTGGCAGAAACCGAAGAAAACCTGCAACATAATATAAACATCTTAAATGAAGAACTTATAAAAATCAATATGGAAATAAATACAGAAAAGACAAAGAGTATGATTGTGGCAAAAGAGAAAACAAAACATAACATTAAAATAAACGGACATATAATTGAACAGGTCAACGAATACAAGTACCTCGAGACGATAATTGCAGCCAATGGAAAGATAGACAAAGAAATAGATGAAAGGATGAAGAAGGGTGGAAGAATATATAATACGATGAAAAAGACATTCCTAGGAAAAAAAGAGGTGCAAAAGAACGTGAAAGTCGACGTAATAAATAAAATAGTAAGGCCAATGCTGATGTACAGCTGCGAATCCTGGACGCTGACCGAAAAACATAAATCCAAAATTAACGCCATGGATATGAGATTCCTAAGAAAAGTAGAAAATAAAACGAGAAGAGATAGAATCAGGAATGAGAAAATAAGGGAAGACTTGGGAATGACACCAATACGAACGAAAATAGAAGAAGGACAGCTAAGATGGTATGGACATATTTGTCGAATGTCAGAAGAAAGAATAACTAAGAAAATTTATGAAACTAAAATATTTGGGAAAAATACAAGAGGAAGACCAAGAAGAACATGGAACGATGAGATAAGGGAAGCATTAACCGAGAGAGAAATGAATTGGCATGAGGCAAGGGAAATGACAAAAGACCGGAAAAAGTGGAGAGAGAAGATAAGGGCAAGAAATTAACCTCAAACTCGAAATAACCTTACACCTAACGGTAGAAAGTTTTAAAGGATTAAAAAAAAAAATTAAATATACGTTAAGTAATTCTATAAATTAGCAAAAGATAATTACCTTTCAAAAACTTCCATTATCAAAAACTTAAGTACGGTTCTGCAGTTTAGTTAGTTAAGTACTCAAATATTAAAATCATTAATAAAAGAATATTTCATTCATTCAAATATCTGATTCACTCTTTCGTTGCCTCTTTTATTTCTTAGACTGAAAAATTTGTTTCTTGGAGAAAATATATTTTTCTTTAAACAAGCCTTATAACCAAGAATATTATCGATTACAACCAAGTAAAATATTTGTTTCTATACAAGAATAATTTCTCATTTCAAATACAGATATATTTGAAGGAAGTAAAACTTTTTAAAGAAATATATTTACTTAACTGCAGAAATCCTTTTTATGTGTGTGCAATCTAATCGATCCGATCGTGATCAAAGATCCTTCAGATTACTCTACAGCTGATATGAATTCATTACATCAAACGCAGACACTTCTAATCTAGCACCGTTTACGAACGTTAAGGTCACGATTGGATCAATCTAATTGTATTTTTTTTAAATCCCTATGTTATACTAAAAACACAATTTGCAAAATTCTAACGTGTGTTACCTCATTAACATAAAACAAAACCAACATAAGTACACAAGTGTTAGGTTAATTTTCTAATAAAACATAAGCATCCACTACAACGTAGGTATATTATATTATCTATTAGGTATTTACCAAATATGTTTACTAATTGTGGCAAACTCCAATCGATTAACATTTTACTCTACGTTTGCATCCATAGTTTTTATAATTGAAATCACATAAGATACACATCAACTAGATACAAACACAAATCAGCAAGAACGTACGAATAAACATGTGGTAGTAATTTTAGACGGCAAAATATTTTATTATTATTGGTTGGTTTCATCGGTAAAGTTCGACGATGAATAAAGTAAGGGGTGTGTAACGTGCTATAACAATTTATTGTAGAAAGTGGATATGCGTCTAATACCTAAAAAAATGTGGTAAAATTACCCCAAAAATAGGTGGCAACTGGGCTACCTCCCATTTTTGGGGTAAATTTACACCTACAGCTGTAAATTTACTCCAAAAATGTGGTAAAATTACCCAAAAATAGAAGATAGCCAAGTTGCCACCTATTTTTGGAGTATTTTTACCACATTTTTGTTTTTAGGGTGCACTACTATTTATACAATACTACCTCCTATTTTTGGGGTGAATTTACGTCTATAGGTGTAAATTTACCCCAAAAATAGGAGGTAGCCCAGTTGCCACCTATTTTTGAAGTAATTTTACCACATTTTTTTAGGGTGCACTACTATCTATAAAATTCAGGCTATTATGCAGGATTTCAGTAATAGAGTATATTTTGATTGTGTCAACCATTCTGTTTTGCTTTCGAAGTTGCATAATTATGAAATTAGAGGTTTGGCCTTGGATTGGTTAAAATCTTACCTTTTTGAATGTAATCAGACCGTTCCATTGTCATATCTTAATAATAATGTACTGCTGTGGAATGGCACCCCGGGTTTCGGAAATTTAAATGTGTATATTTATTTATTCCAAATCAGCCTTGTCAAAACAATGATAGAGTTTCCACAAGTCTAATAATTGTTTGTATCATTTTATTTGGTCAGTTGTGTATAGTTAATTTCATTTATTTGTACATTTTGCGTACTCCTGTATATAGTTTATATGCTAGTTTTTCCTTTGCGTTGCGCTGTGCGTTCATCGCACGAAAATGTAAATTTCATATATATAAGAATGTTACCTAGAGGCCCGAGGAGTTATCAGATAGACGAGCCCGTGTATAGTCTTGTTTAGTTGTCTTGGTTACCGTTTCTGGTAATCCTTTTTCAGTTTTAAGATGTAGTTCGTTGCTATGTGAATTTAAAATCGTCTATCTAGTAATTCGTTTAAATTGTGTTGGATGGTTGTGCACAATTACATGTAAGGCTTTTTAATAATATTCGTTTTAGAAGTAATCGCGTTTAGAGTTTAAATTTTCCGTTTTTTTTAATAGTTATAATTTAATTTTATTTTATCACCTCGGGGTAGGTGAAGTGAAGCTGTGAGCTTGTTTTAAATTTCATTTTTGATTTTGCTTGTTTCTCCACGTTATTTGAATTAAATTTTAGTTTGCTTTGAATTTTTGAAACCACGTGGATTTTTTGTGGTATAAGAAATTCCTTCTAGAACGAATTCACCATTTTGTTTGCTAAAGGATTTGCATTGCCTTTTTTAAATTGTAGAATCTTATGCAGGTTTGTTTTTTGCCAGAATCTTATATTCACGGTTTTCATTTATCCTGTAAATTGCATCAAATGTTTTTTTTTCTTTTTTTTTTTAAATAAATTTAATGATTGTAAATATCATCTTAAATAGTTCTTTTATTTTTGAATCAGCCATTTCAATTTTTGGGGATTTTAAAGAAAGTAAATTTTGTAAACGCCCACTTTTAATTTTTAAAAAAATTACTCTGAGATTTAAGAATCTCTGGCGCCCTTTTAAATTCATTTTTGCTGAGCTAGCTAAATTAATTTTGTCATTTTTAATTTCTTTAAACTTATATGCTTGGACCATCAGTTCACAGCAGTACGTATAAATATTAATTCAGAACAGTTAGTGGTTCGTATGGGGATTCTTCAGGGCTCCATATTGGGTCCTGTACTCTTTTTACTTTATGTTGTTGATTTCGATCTGTGTTCTGATAGTATTCAACATATTGCTTACGCTGATGATTTTTCATTAATAGTTAATAGTAATAAGGATAATGCTGAGAAGGTTTGTAGAGACGCAATAATTGATACCATTATTTCTTTTAGTTGTCACGATTTGTCTTTCAATACTGCCAAAACGAGTATTCTGCAATTTCATAATTGGCAAAATGATGTTAAGCCTACATTGTCCGTTGGCGCTGATGTCCTGAATAGTAATGAAGACTGTAAGTTTTTGGGTATTCACTTTGATAACAACTTAAATTGATTTATTTACATTGAATGTAGATGGTAAAATCAATTTTTGTATCTCTTATTATAGATAATTTGAAATCTGATTATTTTACTGTTAATAAACAATAAATTATCCTTTCGATAATAATTATTTTAGTGATTAATATAAAGGAATTTATAATCTAATTTCTACAATCTATTTTTCTCAGTGTATACAAGTTTTAACGTCTATTAGTAAATGTAATTGCCAAGATAGCTAGACTTAAGCACCGGAAATGCTAATACAGAAAAATTCGTCCCGTGGAGTAATGATCCGTTGTGTGTCTATGTCGCTCTAATACGGGGAGATTAATACCGCGTCACTGGCAGAGCGGCAACCCTTATACATCCGCCCCCTTGTCTGGAGAACGACAGTCCACCCCCTGTCAAGTCTCATCACATACCGACATACCCCTACGTTGGTGGGATGTCTCTTTCCCTTATGTATTGTTAGTGGAACGATGAAAAGTCCGATGTGATAAGTGTTTTGAAACTCCTTTGTTGTTGCCGGTCGATTCACGCAACACAAAATAGTAAACCCCATTATAATTGGCTTATAAGAGAATCAGTGATTGTAAAATAAACTTTGTAAAAGGAGTTCGAGAAGACTGGATTTTTGATTACAGTTTTCTATCTTGCATTTCAGAAAAGGTCGTGAAAATGTAAAACAATGCTGCATAGGCTTAAAGATATTTTTAACTATAGAAAATGTTCTAAAAGTAGATGCTATCGTGGATGATCGGAAGTTACACCCTGGTGGTGTGTACATTCTGTATTTCACTGACCTTCCGTACTTAGTACCTTTTATGATTGCCAACTGCACCTCATAACCTCTCCTGGATTTCGCGCCTTAGTGTCGTGATGTGCATGCTGTCATGGTCAACGATTAACTATAATAAAGATAGGAAACTTGACAAACCATACGATCTAGATTGCATCATCTATTGCCGCCGCATAAAACTAGCATTACCTAATCACTCATGGCAAAGTTAGCACTATATACATAATATAAACAAAACATATAAACGATATTATATAAATAGCACAAAAGTGTCCAATACTGTAAAACTATGTACACAAACCTTATTAAAATGAAAAACGTAATGAAATTGTTTAGAGAACGCTTACATAAAACACCAAACACACGTTAACTAGGGTAAATACACCTAACAAAGTTCGGGAATTCAAAAGGAAAACAGAATAAGTAACTTGCAACAATCGTCAATAACTATACGTCACAACTCGTCATGTCAAACCATCACGGATCCACAACAAAATAAGATATAGATTTCTACTATGACACACACTGATTATTTCTAATGCGGCAGCAATAGAGGGCGCGCAATGTCAAGTTTCTGGTCATGGTCTTCTCCCGCATTTTGCGTTCGTTATTCTAATTTTAAATCTATAATTAAATAATTATAAACAATTTTAAATTTTCGACTTTTAACATGTTGTATTGTTCATAATGTTTATGTTATTTATCTCGGACGTCACTCAAATTAACTATAAGTTCTTTGTCACTTACCTTATAATATTACACATCAATTGCTTGTATTCTCTTTATAGTTGATTCTCTGCAGAAACAATAAACTAATTGCGAAAGAAAAATTGAGTATTGATTCAAACTTCGGCTGTCATACCCACTAATTTACCTGTGAACCTATAATATTTGTATACTATTGCCTTGCTACCTAGGTAGTTTTCCTATTTATTTCAAACTTGCACGTCCTTACTTATTAGGCATATTTCTGCTCAACGTACACTCAGAGAAATACCCTTTTCATTTAAAAGGAATTGCATTAAACCAAAAGTTGTTTGCGTTTTCCACATGGCCAACATGATTTGGTGTTTCCTTGAACTAATAAAATTTAACGCCAAATTACTCCAAAGAAGGTGGGGTTAAAGATCAAATATTCATAATTCAATTTCTTAATTTATTACCAAATTTTCGCTGAATTTTCTCAGCTTCTTCAGGGCGATAAAAATGAAATTACATTAAATTTAGTACATCAAATTGAAAAGTATGCATCAGTACTGGTAGAGAGATAATAACAGACTAAGTTAAGTTATGTCTGTTATTATCTCTCTGTTGTAAATCCTAGTAGTATTGGGAGTTGGCCGCAGTGACCATCCTAGCACTCTAGCGTGTCGTTAAAGAAATTGTGGTTTCAATGGCGATGACTCCTATCAGATGTTGTTTCAGTAAATATACCAGATTAATATGTTACGATCGTAGCATAGATAAGGTAGGTTGTTATAGATGGGTCGCGATTAAGAAATTCTTCTAACTGTGCTGCTCGCGCCATCTAGCGATATGTACCCCCGCTCAACGGACATTTAGCGCGGTTACTTGAAAATTATTTAAATTTACCTTAGGGTATTAAAGGAAAACTGTGTTACCACCAAAAATGGTAACACAGCCTTCCTTTAATACATTTTATTGTTATAATACGAATAAAAAGACCACACATTCTATAATTACACATATATTTTTATTGAATCATATTTACAGAAAGTATCTTCACGTAGATATATGTATAAATTATAAAGCAAAATATATTCTTTTGCATACCTACATATGATTCCACGTACTACATACAGTACAGAAGAAATAAATTACCTGCTGTCAGTAGCAATCTTGGTAGGAATAACGAAATAGCTGTTTTCCATAAAAACATGTTAGACGATATGTCTTCTTGAGCAAAATGAATATGATACATATGATAATTTCGATAAATTATGCGTGGATCCACACTTCACAATTTCTCATTACCAGAAGGCACAATCCATTTATTGAAGCGTTCCATACCTTTTCTGGATTAGGAAACCGATGTCTAAAGGATGTCCGGTCAGTGCAACCCATTACTGCACAGGAACGGTCTCTTATGTCTAAAGCAACAATCATACAGTAAATCACTTTTATCACAAAAATTTTGATTTTTTAACTTACTTGTTGCAGAAAAAAGGCTTCGTAAAAAACAATTCACTGTCGAATGCACAGGTGTTCTATACGAAATAACTAAATACAACCTAATAATTAACCTACTAACTCACTAAGCAACTTTACAACTAACACACATCTAAAAATACAAACTACAACCTGTGAAACGAATAATTATTTGTTCAAGATCTATAATACTCAATACGCTGTCAGAACCAAAATGACACAAAAACAACAATGGCGGTAGCACATGATTTATTCCAGCATTCGGCGTCGCCTGGTGGATTGTACCCCACCACAACAAATCGTGACGTCACGCTGATATAAACAAACCGTATTTAGTGCGCCCTCCCTGGATCGTTGTTTCCAGCCTATTTTGTGCGAAATATTATCTGTTATTAGAATGAAATAGGAGATGCGCCATCTGTGCGACAATTTCTTTACTACACATAAGTATATCTGCTCATCTTCTGCACTATATGAGGAGAAAACTGATGTACGAAAATTAAAATGCGATATTTATTTTTACTTCCACGTAAATATTTAGTTAAATTAACAAATACTGCGCTAGCTTCAAATAAATCTACTAACAAAATTATTTGTTTGATTGAATACAGGAATATTTTTAGTATTCCTAAATCAAGTAATAATTTAGTAACTGTAACCAAATGCATGAAAAAATAGTTGAAGACAACAAGATCGTTTTTCCCGTGTATAACAGTTTTAGAACCTTCAAACAGTATACACTACTGTAAAATTCCTTGGCTCATAAGTAAATCAGCATTAAGTGAAGAGATTCCAATTATCTCTGAAATTTCTTTAACCTCGTGCGAAAAATATTCGCTTTTGTTCATTATTGTTTGTGTATCTGAGACTTATGCGCGTGGGAACATGAATAAAACTAAAATACTTCGGCGTAAAAAAGCACTCAGCTTGAATATAGGTGCTTGCATTTTCCGTTAAAAGGCAAAAGTTCTAAATCAATTTATATATGCGTGTTCACGTAAATAAACCAAAACGTCGGGCTGTTTTATTTAAAATACTGTTTATAATTCAAAAATACTTAAAAGAAACTAAAATATGTTGTTAAGTATGCACACAATAATAACAATATAATATGTAATGTGTATTGTCTTAATTAAATAGAAGTTATAAAGACATTATAAAATATTAATCAAAACTAAGGTGCATTCCATTTAATTACTGTTACTTTTCGCCGAAAAGCATGTACTTAAGAAAAAATAGTCTTCCGGCAACACAGCGCGCTACTTTCAATTAAAATTAACACTTTTCTGAGAAAGGTATTCTTTTCGTTGAACATGATAAAAACCAAAAGTTATAAAACTCTTCATTTAATGCAGTCTCTTTTCTCAGTGTATGAACTGATACTGGCGCACAGCATCCTAACACAAATTAAGATTAATACAAAAAAAAAGAAGAATTCTCTTTGCTTCAAGAGCGTCTGCATGTTCGATTCTCTCCTGTATACTCTTTGAAATCCGATCCTTGCTCCCTCGGCGTAATTTATGTGAAATTGATGGACCACTTTGGCCACTATCGGATGTCTATTTTCGTCGAATGACCGGTCGGCGATCGATGCTTGATTATCGTCATTTTCGCGATAATCGCAGTCGGTAATCATAGTTCTGGCGGTTCGGAAGCCCGCCGCAACCGGATGCGGGGCGCTGCGAATCGATCGGACTCTGCGGTTTCCGATTATGCATCACTCGGTGGAATTATTATTATCTCTATTATTATTATTAAGTTCGGCTACGTAATAGGATATATACTTGTTGGATTGAGTAGGCATTGTGCGCATAACAGCGCATGAGAAGCAAGATGTTGCATTTCTGTAGTTATGCTTTCGTGAGAATAGCAAAAACTAGAGCCTTTGTAGCGAATGTAGGAGAGTAAATGGAAGTTGTGAAAGGTCGTGCATCTGATTCAAATTGAATAAATGATTTCGTAGAAAATGCCACCACGTCAATGTCAATCGACAAGTCTTAGGACACCGGCCGATATATGAACTTACATGAACTTACCAATAGTTTTCGTAGAAGATTGGGCACTTTGTGGTGTCCAAGCCTTATGTAATTGATTGTTTGTCACATTAAAAACTACAAACTCAACACAGCTTTCCTACAACAATGTCGCTAGTTATCCCAAGTTATAATATTTAGTAATATCTATGAATAATTTAATAATTTCATTAGATTCCTTTTAATAACTTTAATATGAATACAACTTGATTGAATCTCAATATCGAACGTGGTATTATATGCACGCCAATACACTGATAAGTTCTTAAGCGAGACGTCTTCGAACATTCAGTCACTGCCCAATATAAGTTTTTCGTTGCTTAGTTTTGAAAATAGATGAAAAGTTACGGCGTGAAGCATATTGTAAATATAAAAAATATTAAATAATAATAAAATAATAGATAAATTGACTAATTATATTCGTCAATAAATTTTTAATCTCAGGGTCGTTAAAGGATTCTAAATAGCGATATCTGGATGGAATCACTTACTTTGACTGTATTGAAATCGTAACTTATTAGGCGCCTTTCAAATTGTGCATTTTTGGACAGTGTGGCCACTGTGTAAACTGTACAAATTCCTGTTTATCTGCTTGGACGAGGTAAGTATTTGCCGCCAAATCAAATGATGGTTGACAGAAAAGTGTTGTGTAAAGAAATAGTCGATTATCAAGGAAACACAGTTATTTTCAGGTAAATTTTGACTCGTATATTGTAATCAAATAAATGTGGAATATTAAATACGAATTTAAATGCAACTGGATATTAACAGAAAAAAGCCCCTAATCCGAAATCCGAACATCGTCACAAATATATACACAGTGGTCAGAAAGACAGATATAGTTTTCGCATATTTTGCATATAGGTATATTTTGTTTTCCTATCTGAATCGCAGTATGTGCAACGTTTCCTCTTGTTTGATAGAGGTGTTTTGTTTTCGTTATCAGTATCACGTTTTAATTTCCAAAAATTGTCCGCCATCAAAATCCTTTGGTATATGAAATGAATAATATCGTAGCTTATATTGGGGGTTTTTGTTTTTTTGTTTGATTGTAGTGTACCGACCATTGTAAGTTGTTTTTCGAGAAGTTTCGCTGACAGTTGATAACTTGAAAACCAGTTGGCCATGGTTATATTTCGTCGTGTGCCGTGAATTGGTACAGTAAGTCTCATGACAACATCTGATGGAGAATTGCTCGCAGAATAAGGCCCATCAGGTTGTTAACCTGCATATATTTCCATGTTTAGTGTATAATAAGTTCGAGCATCAGTCAGTGCAAAAATTTTTAGTCCGTATTTGGTAGGTTTTGAAGGTATATGCTGTCTAAACGAGCACCTTCCTCTAAATGCCTCCAACTTTTCATCAATAGTAGTACATTCGCCTACGCTGTAATAACTTCTGCAACTGTCAAGGAAATTTTTTAATCGGTGCAAGTTTGTCAAGAGATCTCCTTTCTAACCTTGTACGTTTATCATCAAAGCGAATATGACGAATTAAAAAGCTAAAGCGGTTTACAGGCATGACAGATCTACAAAAGTTATCCCCTGCGGCTAATATTTTTTAACCCCATATAATATAATACCCCGAGCAGTGCCTTGATTTCTATAATGTCAGTGTCGGAAGCGTCTCGTTCTCTTGAATAATTTGCTTTGACTAATCCAATTTGGTAGTTGGTACATCGAACAATTTCTTCAAGAATATCGTTTGTCAAAAGCAATGTCCAACAACAAAAAGGAGTTTTACTATTTTGGCAGTACCTTTTACACCTGACAAATGCATGATAATATTATGCTTTCCAGTGCGTCTATTCCTCTTTGAAGTTATTTTTGACCATAGAGTAATTTTATCTTTCCTAAAATTTTATTACCGTTTGTGTCTTCATTTTCATCAGAATCGGTAATAAGAATTTCTTGTTCCGTATCTGTATCTTCCTCTGGTTCACGCATTTCAACATGATCGATGTCATCTACAAGATTGTCACGGTCAGAATCGGCGAATTTATTATCTTGTAAGACTTCACCAAGTATTCGGTGTAGTCGAATTGTACCTTCTTCATTTCCCAGATCAGAACCAAACTTTTCCGCAGCCATAACTAAAAAAGTATTATTTTGGACGAAATCACCAAAAAGCAATAAGAAGTATAAGAAAAACAATATTTTTTGATATAGGTACATATTTGTACGCATTATAATAAATAACTGTATTTTACGAATTACGAACATTATTTACGAATACAAACACAAGTACCTATTATTCATAATTCAATGTTACAAAAATATCTAAAAGCAATTAGGTTTGCTTACTCGAGTAGATGTGCAGCGCCTCAGTGGACAGTTGGAGTGCGACTAATTCACAAAACTAATCTGAAGCACTATATGAAGTTACACTATAAACCTTCTTTGTCAAAGATTATTTTATAAAAGATTTATTTTCTTGTCGGAAATCTTTGATCTTTCTTTGACAAAAAAAGAAGAGGTTTATAATGTAATATTTATCTAAGATACGTCCTATCCCTACATAGATGAAATGATTGGCGAGAGATAGACAGCAATTGCAACCATATAGCGTCACAACAGCAATTTTGTTACCAAAAATCTTTCTAGTCGGGTCAATCAGCCCCACGCGTGTCATGAAGGGTTAACTGTTTTACAAATTCTATTTACCTTTAAATTCAGTTCCAATTGTTTAAAATCGCTTAAAATGCTGATTAGATTCTAAACTTTTAACAAAAATGTACGTTATGCTTCAGATTTTTTAAATTGTTCATGTTAGATGAAGATTAGTGATAAATATGAATTTCTACATGCATTAACGGATAACTAAACAAAGTAATATAGATCAATTTGGTATTTTTTTGTATGTAAATTGAAATCGATCTGATTATTATATTGTTCTTTAACTGTTTTACATCGTTTTAGGTATGAATTCTGAGTTCTTTTTAACACATGTTATAAATGAAGGGTACAGGCCTGTTTATTTCGTGGTCTGCCTCCTTATTGACGGTGGAAACTTCAGAAAATCCTAAATCCTGTCGTCTGGTCACTTTGAAATGATGGTGATACCTACTAGCTTCTTTCTACGCTTTACTAATTACTTGAAAATGTTTGGCTGGATGATTTTCTTTCTTCTAGAATGTTTTGAACTTGGATTTTCGCATCAATACAATCAATATCTTACGCAAAACATATTTTCACAATTTTAATTTTTCTGCCTTATAAACCCAGAAATCGGCATATGGCGTAATATTTTCGCTTTAACAGAAGTATGTCAAAACACCGATATAAGCCATTCAGTTTCAAACAATCTCCTTTCGACATAGCTTGCCTTTAACCAATAGCTTGATCACCATTTTTAGGTGTTATCGTTGGCTTTCCTTGGTCTTCTTATTAAAGTAATATTTCCCGTAATGCACAATAGAGTTATAATCGTACACTGACAGAAATATCCCTTTCATTTAAAAGGAATTGCATTAAACCAAAAGTTTTTGCGTTTTCGATATGGCCAACATGATTTGGTGTTTCCTCGAAAAGGAATATAATCTTAAATTCAGGCATTTCTTTGGAAATAATATATTTTTAGTTTAAACAGTTTATTCTTTTAACTGAAAGATATTGATAGTTGATTCAAGTCCTGTTTATTATATACCCCTCGGTAAGTTATATTCTTGTTTTTGAATGTTCGTTTTAACTGTTATAACAGTATTACCGTTGGAATAACTTTTTCTTTTCAATTTCTGCTCACTTTTTTTGTGTGAAATCTTTTTATTTTGCGTGCAAATTTAATTTTTCTGAGTAATTTCGAACATGCGCCCTTTTTCTTCTCTTACCCATGCGTCTTTTTTTCAATTTCTTTTTCTGAACAAACATTTTTCTCAGTTCATAGCTTCCCAAAATCTTCGTATTACCCGAATATTACGGCATTTGTCGGTCGTCAACATTCGCTCCGTTGGTGTTGAATCTATGTTCCTCAAGGACATTTTCTGTTGCTGCGGAAATTCAAATTTTGGGGGTGCAATTTGACTTTGAAATCCGCACCAAATTTCGTTAATCCAAAATAACTTTTAAACGGTGAGAGATAGAAAAAAAAAATCAATAGAGGACTTTATGAGCGTTTTAGAGAGTTTATGTACCTCTTTCGGTTGATATAGTTATTTATATACAGGGTGTACAATAAGTCTGGAACGATATGTTGTACTTTGATCGAATTTCAGAAATCTGTTATAATCACTCTATTTGGTATCGAGTACTGTATACAGGCCTGAATTAAATGATTATACAGGGTGTTCACAAAATTTTAATAAATTTTCTCATATTTCATTATTCTAAGCAGATATTGTATATATTATTTTTTGCGTTTGCATTGTATGTTGACAGCCAGTGTAAAATTATGTTTACAAAAATTAAATTACTTATCGTCTTAAATAACTATAAAGTAAGTATTTCTCTAAAATCTAGTAGCGAAAAAAATAGTTTAAGTTGAACGTTTTTAAGCAAAATGAAGACTTAGGTCTGTTTTTTCTTTAATTTTTGTAATTTTAATTTTTGAAATATAAAAATATGTAAATTTGCAGGCCTTTAGGATTTCTGTACAGATCGGATACTGTTTAGCCTTGGAAATGCTATTAGTGTCTGACATCATCTTCTTTGGAATTCTCCGAAAACTGTAACAACATATTTAACTAAAAGATGAAATAATTATACTTAAAAACTAAGTGACAAATATCTAAAGGGATCAATATGATACAGTGCATTTAACGCATAATTAACAAATAAGTATATGTAAATGAAAAGCAGAAGAATTGAGTAAAATATCTGGTTTGTTAAGACCATACTTTTATATGGTCTTGCTAAAAAATGCAATAGTTACAGTAAAAATATAACTAATAAATATTTAAAGGGGTTATTATGATACATGCAATTAAAGCTTAATTAACACAGAAGTATATATAAATAAAAACAAGAAAGGGATCTTATAAATTAAGTTACAAAGTGTCTGGTTTGTTAAGACCATACTTTCTTGTTAGAGTTGTATAATTACTTATTTGTGCCTCATGCTTTTCTAATTACGTTGGCATAACTTACAGAAATCAAAAAAAAAAAGGTCATTTAATATTTTTATTTCATCAGGATCATTACGGTAGACGCCGTTTGTAGTTTATATACGTTATCACCAGCAAAAGGAGTAGATAATACCCTCGAATGGAAGACACCACACATCGCCGCCAGCTAGATGAAACGGGCGCGACAATAGAGTCCTTCGGGCGATGCGTTTCCTCCCCTGACGGACGGTCAGCCTAATGTTGTGGCTGGACGATTTTTCTACGTCAAACGTAGGCGTCTCCGGGTCTGATAACGACGCCAACGTCGCTAGATCGGGAGATGCAACGTCGTTCGGAGATACATCATCTTTTTTCGGCGCGGGGGTGGCGCTTCCTGTGTGAGGGTGGTAGATGTTGGATGGTGTGCCGGTCGTATCAGCGGAGGAATGCCGGCGAATGATGCATCCTAATCGGATTGATTGACTTTTAATGTCTTGTGATAGTAGAGGACGTGATAGAGTGATGATTGTATATAGGTGGACTAGATTAGGATGATGGGGCCTACTCCAAATACAAATTGGATATGTTTTTTTAAAGATTTTTTGCAACAACTAAAGAAGTTATATGGTGCGATGTATATAAAAAAAATATATAATTTCACGTCAAAATTAGCGAAATAAATGTTAAAAACAGTACGGAAGATGAAAGCAAATGAAGGAAAAGTTTCCATGTAGAAAGTTGCAAAAGGTTGAAGCAAAACCCTATCATCTAGGTCCAGAAAACTGCACAGTAGCACTTTCTTAGTTTGCAGAGCGTCCTCATACAGAGGTATGAGCCGATACAAGGCTGTATTTGTAGATTTTCTTGCTTGACACGCGCACTAATCTTGTTATAGCGGCTAATATGATAATATATCATTCCGTGTGTACTTATCTTGCAGTTTTTTAAGAGTCTTCAGCAGAAATAACATCGGACTTATTTTTCTTAGTGACACTGCTCTATCCTGCCCAATTTTTACAGGTTTTGGAATAAAAAGTGACTTTAATCAGCTTCCAGGCCATTGGCATTTATCCCAGTGCAAGACTTTTCCTGTGCAACATACTTTTTTTGACAGTTCTGGTCGTTTTGCATAATTGAATAAATGCCATCTGATCTTTCCATGTAGACAATTGCAAAAGATTGAAGCAAAAACCCTATTATACGTGTTTAAGTATTATACAGGGTGATTCTCAATATATGCGACAAACTTAAGAGTAGATTCCTGAGGTTATTTTGATCATAAAAGTTCATATGAGTATATGTCCAAAACGGTTTGGTTTTAAAGTTATTGAATGTTTAATAATAAATTATGAACTGTGACTAACACGATATAATATCACAGTTGCTTCTTCAAAAACTGTTGTGTTGAGAGAGAATTGTTTATTTGTCATTTCAATATTTGTCAATAGTTGTCAGAGTATTCATTCAGTTTATTGCCAGTTTCTGTTTTCTAAATTGAATTACACGAATGCTAAGATGTGTGATATGCCTTTCGTTTACGGTCTTCCCAATGGAAATTCGCGTGCTGCTAGACGTCAATATGAAGAACGATACTCGAACCGTATCATCCCACATCATTCAATATTTGCCCGTCTTCACCAACGTCTTACTACCTACAGTGAGAACTCCACAAGTTGAAGAAATGGTACTAAATGAAATTGAGGAACATCCTACTACAAGCACCAGAAAAATTGCATTTGCTTTAAACATTAGTCAGGCCACAGTTTGGAGAATATTGAAAGATCAACTGTTGTATCCATATCACATTCAACGAGTGCAGGCACTTTTGCCGGCAGATTTTCCGCAAAGAGTGGCTTTTTGTCAATGGATGCAACACAAAATCGCACAAACTCCTGACTATTTGGCTCAAATATTCTTCACCGACGAGGCTACTTTTACTTAAACGCGATTATTAATTTTCATAATAATCACAAATGGGCCGAAGAAAATCCGCACGAACTAGTGAATGCCCGTCATCAAAATCAATTCTCTGTCAATGTGTGGGCCGGAATTGTTGGAGATCACTTGATAGGTCCACACTTTTTACCGATGCGGTTAAATGGCGAGGTATACCGCAATTTTCTTGAAGAGGAGCTACCTCTACTGCTAGAAGAAGTTTCGTTGCAATTAAGATTACAAATGTATTCTATGCATGACGGTGCTCCAGGGCATTTTAGTTTAGTTGCTCGAGAGTTTTTGGACGTATCCAGATCGGTGGATAGGACGGGGAGGTCCACAACCGTGGCCTCTTCGGTCTTCAGACTTGAATTCTTTGGACTTCTTTCTTTGGGGTCACCTTAAATCATTAGTTTATACGATTCCCATTGAAAATGTCGATGAATTGAGAATTCGTATTACTGCAGTTTTTCAAACAATTCGAAATGCTCCTGCTATTTTAGAACGGACTCGCCAGTCAATACGACGGAGGGTGGAAGCTTGTATTGCAGTTGGGGGCGGTTATTTTCAGCAGTTAGTATAAGTTAATTTTGTTTTACTAATTATTTTGCTAATTTATAATAAAAACAATTATGTTAACTTACTATTAAACATTGTACAACTTTAGAACTAAGCGGGTTTGGAGATATGTTCTTATGAACTTTTATGATCAAAATAACCACAGGAATCAGCGCTTAAAGTTTGTCGCATGTATTGAGAATCACCCTGTATAAATGCTTCCTCTACGTCCAGAATACGGCACAGTAGCACTTTCTTAGTTTGCAGAGCATGTTCAGCTCTCTGTATGAGCTGATACAAGGCTGTATTTGTAAATTTTCTTGCTTGACACGCACACTAGCCTTGGTATAGTGACTAATATGATAATATATCATTCCCTATGTGTTGATCTAGCAGCTTTTTAAGAGTCTTCAGCAGAAATAACATCGGACTTATTGGTCTTAGAAACACTGCTCCATCCTGCCCAGTTTTTACAGGTTTTGGAATAAAAGTGACTTTAATCAGCCTCCAAGCCATTGGTATTTATCCCAGTGCAAGACTTTTCCTGAGCAACATACTTAGTTTTTGACAGTACGGATCCTTTTGCATAATTGAATACATGCCATCTGATCTCATTGTTTCTCTTATTGCAATTTTGTAACAATATATTTGAATAAATGTTTTGTCTGTATACTCTGCTTCAACAGGAAAAACAAACAATTGAGGACAGGTTAGGAGATTGTGGAGGCCAATTAATTGGTTCTCTGATACCAATTCATTTATTTCCACAAATTTATGTTAGGACCTCCACTGTTAATGCTAAATTATGCGCTGGAGTCCCGTCCTGTAGAAAAGAAAAGTTGCTTTCCTTCTAATTGTAAGTCTAAATTAGCTACGAAATCATCCAATACAGATCGTAGAACGTTAATACATCGTTCTGCAGTAAGTATGGACAAACTATTTTATTATTGTAACACCAAACATTGAAACTAAAACGATGTTGTGATCTACGAGGCATTGGTAGAAAAGGAGTTATATTACTCCAATGGTGCATATTTTTTTATGTTTGGCATTCCATTGTTTGAAAAGTTTATCTACATACCGAATATGCCTGAAGCATATCACATTTTTTTTTATGTGACTGAAAACAATTATGTATAATATAAATCAGTAACTTGAATAATAAATAAGTAAATAATGAACAAAAGGCGAAAATAACAAGGAACACAGCAATAAAGGAATTTGTATCTAAAACAAAACAATTCGCAATTAGAATCAATAATTTTTTTTCAATAGTAATACACAACCAGTTTTGTGTCAAAATAATTTCATTATATCATAAAATTAAGCATATAATTTACAGATGCTTTGATGGAATACTTAGATTCCATAAAACGATATTGCAAATAAAATCTGCTGAAATGAATCCATCTAAGTCCCTCTTTAAGAACACCAGCAATAAACAGAATGGCGGAACGGGAAAAGGTATCAACCTCAGTTTAAAAATAAAGTGGATATTAACGACGTTTTTTTTCTCCATCGAATCGATCACTTTTTGTTATTATTGTCGCCGTCTCATTTTTATTTTGTTTGCGGCGAAACGGACATCAAAGTGGAAGCAAAAGGCTACCTATCTTACTGTAAGATAATGTGCATAGCTAACACAAGCTCACGGAACAGGAGTCTATTGCGGTAAGAAGTCGTTCTTCTCTCTTTTTGACAATTTACGTGTTGCGGCCGATATCATACTAGCGCGAGCTGTTCGGGAGAGCTTATTACGAAAGTAGCGCTGTGAAAATGGACCCCGTCCCCTGCACGGGTCCCTTCACGGTCCATTGGTCGCATGCCTAGCGATGCGTGTCGCGAAAATTCCAGTAGTTAACTCATCTTGCCTTCAGAGGTACGCGTAAATTCAAAGTAATTTGATGGTCATGTGAATGAATGTGCTTCTGAAGTGAATTGCGTCTATAGCTGCAGTTGGGAGTACAGTGCACTCCTTCTTACAACTAGTCCGCTAATAGAGAGATTTTCTTTACATGTGTAAATATTTTAATTTCTTCTTTTTCTTGGTATCTTTAGGTCGTAAATTTGGAAGTGAACATTAATAACAATGTTTCGCTTTATTTACCCTATTTATTTCAAAAGCTTTTTTTATTTGAAAAAATTTCTAATTAATTATTCCTTACTCAAGTAATTTCATTAATAAGTATTAATTAAAACATACAAAACAACATAACCAGGGTAAAGCTTTATTTCAAAGTAAGAATGACTAGATTGTCTTTGAAGGCAATAAGCAAGACGGCCTTGAAAAGAAAGCAAAGCATTTCTAATAAATTCCGTCAATGTAGTACTGTAGTATTGAAGTTGTGGGTATTAAAGTGAGGATTCATTCATTAAATTAGGGTGGGCACCTAAAGTCCGGGGACTTGAACTAGGTGCTCATTGTACCATCCCTATTAAATCTCTTACTTCCACTCGAACAGCTTGGTGCTTTCTATAAAGCCCAGTATCTTGCCCAGTGAAAACTTGAGAACTTTCGAGGGTTCCAATAGATCTCTCCCGAAATGTTTTTATCTGAGTACTTTCAATTCCTCACATGTGCAAATTACATGTAAACGCGTTTCCTCCTGTAGTTCGCATCTTCTGCACCACAGTTCGCTTACTCGGCCTGTGTTGTATAGATGCTTTTTCAGGGGACAGTGTCCAGTTACCAGCCCAGTAATGGTTTTAGCTTCTTTCTTGCAGCGCCTGAGTAGGTTATCAGAGAATCTAGCATCCCCATCCTCAATTAGCGCTTTGGTATGGCGTTGACCTTCAGTCGACCTCCATTTCTTTGTACTTTCCTTATCTGACCAGGTCCAGATCTCCTTTCTTGCGGAATCCTTAGTAACACCACATACGGGCTCTGGACCCATGAAGTGTCTTTTAGAGCCCTCCTTGGTTAGTTCGTTAGCTATTACATTGCCCTTTATATCCTCATGTCCCGGCACCCAAATCAGAGACACCGTGTGACACTCGTGCCAGTTCACTGAGAGATTGTTTGCAGTCTCTAACTAGTTTTGACCTAGTTACAGTGTTCGAGACTGCCTTGATGAGAGCGTGGCTGTCAGTTATTACATTAATTTTCCTCCCCCTTTTGCAATCATTTCTGCACAGGCGCAAGGGCGAATACCTCTGTCTGGAGGACCGTTGTATGCTTCCCCAGGCTTAGGGATATACTTTGATTAGAACTGGGCTCACAAATACCGGCCCTGCTCCCTGGCTGTATTTGGATCCGTCCGTGAACCAGTTATCAAGAGCAGTGATGTCACTAAGTGCCTGGTCTCTGTTCGGTATGGAGGTTTTCACCTTTTCACTGAAGATAATTTCGGGTGCCATGATGTCCGTGGGCATTTGCAGCAAGCCCGTCCAGCAGCACAGGTTGTTGGTTTTCAGTCTAAGGATCGCATTTATTGTCTCCGCTCTCACATAAAGCTCCAGTGAGGGGAGGCTCACAATGGTCTCTAAAGAAGTGATCGCTGTTCTCTTAATTGCACCAGTGATTCCCAGCCATGCCTGTCTGTGGACAGCGGTTAGCAGCTTCACTGCGGAGTACACTTCTGTCCTCCTCCACCAGACTACTGCCCCGTATGTTATCGCTGGTCTTATCACGGCAGTATATAGCCAATGGAGTACCCTCGGTTTTAGTCCCCAGGTTTTACCAGCAACTCTCCTGCAGCGCCAGAATAGTTGCGTAGCCCTGGTCGTTGTTTTAACTAAGTGATTTTACCAGCTAAGTTTCGCATCGAGGGTAACACCCAGATACTTTACTTCGTTGGTTAATTGTAACTCATGCACAAACAGCCTAACGCCGCCTAGGTCATTGAGTTTCCTCATGTTGGTAAAACCAACCAACTTTGTGTTTTGTGGATTAACTGAGAGTCCTTGTGAAAGGCACCATTCCTCAACCATTCACAGTGCATTACGCATGATGCCCGCCACCACGCCCCGGGAACTTTCCTTTAGCTACAATCTAGCATTTAGCAACTGGGCGTAGACCTCTCGGCCTCTTAGCATGCAGTCAACCTATCTGCTAGTCGTGTGGCCAATGTTCCGGTCCATTAAAGATCGGTTGATCGATGGAGTTGATGTGTTATCAAAGGCGCCCTCTATGCCTAGAAATACTGCAAGGGCAACTTCCTTTTCATGTAGGCTCCTTTCGAGTCCTCCCACCGAACTATGCAGCCTCTACTGACTTGCCCATTGCAAAGGATGCAGAGGATATCTAGCAAGTGCTGCGTCTGTAATGTTAAGGTGTATAATTTTTTCCATAGTCTTCAGCATAAAAGATGTGAACCATCCGAATGAATCCGCGAACCAAAGAATACTTCCAATATGGGCAAATAATTCTTCTTAGAAAATCCCGGTATAACGACACCTATGAAGTTTTCGCTTTCTGTTGGTATATACAAAAGTCTTGAGAATTGCGTATTATTTAGCGCAATCAAAATCACAGCACGAAGCTTTTCTTTCTCTTTCGTAGGTAAATTGTGGGTAATGTTATCCAGAAAATGGTACGGTACACTGGCTGCTGCGTCCATGTTCCAACTTCTAGCGCACTTGCAAAGTTGGATTTAGCAACAATAACCAGGACTTCATAGTTATCTACATCCACTTTAGCGGCAACTAGTTCGATGCATTTAGTAAATAATAACCGATCAATCGTCTTCATATCTGATGCTTGGGCAATAATATTCAGATCCGTTATGTTGCTGATTCGGTCGACAGGTTTGAAACGCAGATATAGGTTGTGTATGCGTGCAGTGTTTTCAGTGATATCGCTAACGGAAATACACGTAAATATTTCTTCAAGTTTCATGCAAGACAACAGACCCCGATCGGCTTTCATGTCTACGATTTCAGCTATACTTGTAAACTTCTTTATGCGCTCGACAGAATTGTTATGGTGTGGGTATACCTGGTAAAGAAATGGTATTATTCAATTTTATTCTCTTACATTGTCTTATAATAAGGAGAAACAATCAAATTAGAAGAGATGATGAATCCAATAATTTTGCCTTCTTAATTATTCTGGATATTTCTCGTTATTGGTTATAGATAAATATTTATTTCAAACAATGTCCGACAATTTCATACGTCAACAAAATATAAACAGAAATTATGAATTATATGCTAATTACTGATACAATATTTTCTCTACAATATTGTTGTATATTATTCCAAGGAATTTTTTCCGTGTATATACAAAAGAAGCGGTTTCCTAACCTATAGTTCAGTCAAAATTTTAAAATTTCCGAATTCCGATCTGGATCCGATCCTGCATCCAACGAGCGCCTAGCTCGCTCACTAGATTTCCCGGACTTTTCCGGAGTCCCCGCCGGATACGGACAGGCTCATTTTTCACCCGGCAACCGGGCAAAAAAGACGGCGTTGTACGCCTTCACGATTTTTTGCTAGCGAGACGGCTTCGGCAAATATATATTTTTTGCCAGCGACGCTGAGGGTCCCTCTCGCCATCCTAGTTCGGTTCAAGCTCCGCGCAGAGCGGACAAAACGGAAAATCCCCAAAAGCGGACCGGAGGAGAAACAAAAGACGACGACAAGACGCCTATAGAAAGGAAATTTGACCTAAATTCGCCAGTTTTAGGAAACGATATAAACGATTCAACGAGTATAATCCTGTGAAAATTACAATTCTACGATCGCAGTTTCCCCTTAAACGCTTCCCCGCTCTTGTTTTAAATGAGCAATTACTCGTTAAATTCCTCCATTGATACGATCGTGAAAAATCGCCCGGAAAAGGTTTACAAAACGTCCGGGGCTAACATCGTAAGTCCGATGGAATTACGGATGTCCCTCTGTATGCAAATGACCGGTTTTAGCGGCGATCGGAGGGACAGCCGGTTTGGAACGCGCGACACACGTAAGATTAAGCGGTTAGGTTTTAATCCGCTTGTCAAAAAGAACGCCCGGGGCCTTTGCGGCGTGTCCATCAGTGCAAGATTACAAGATTGGGTCCGTTGCGAATTGCGTACGTGCATCAGATTGTGTATCGTTCATCCTGTAAGTGCTGCGTCGGGCAGGATGAGGTAATTTGTGTTAGAATTGGATAAGTGAAGTGTCAGTTGCAGATGTTTTGATGGATTTAAAGGTGTTTACTAATAAAAAAAAACAATTTCGAAAAAGATATGTTTGTATTCGGAATTCCAGGAAACTTTATATCAAATATATTAGAATTATGAAACAGAACAGGACGTAATATTGTATACAAAACATACTTTTATGACTAATATGTTGCGCTACTGTTAACGTACACTCAACTCAAAAAATAATGACATACGGAAAATAAGCTACAACAAAGAAAATACCTCTTTAATCTACCAACAATCTATGTGCAGATTTTCTCAGTTATTTTTATATTTAACCTTTTTGCGGAAATTACAAAGGTCAAATTTTGCGAATATAAATATCTTTTATATTCGCAAAATTTCGTCATCTTTATCGCATACCGTAAAGAGTAATATCTTTTGTGATCAGCGGACATATTTTTAACTTTGCCTATCCGATAATCCTTGACGTAGAACATAATTATAGAAAGTGACTCATATCTGAAATGATCCATATAAAACTACATAATTCTTCTTCTTCTAAAAAGGGAGAAATTGGTTTTTGTTCCACGCTGGGAGCTTTGGAACTTTTCTGAAACCATTAACAGATTGTTAATTTATAAATCGAACTAGATATATAGGCTGAAGCGAAAAGCAGCAAAGCGAATTCGAATATTCAAGCGTAATACAAAGATGATTTAAGGCATTGACGCTAATTAGAATTAACTAAAGCATGCATGAAGATTGTGATAAAACAGAAAAAAGTCTACAAAAGCTAAGCGGTAAAAAGAGGCATGCATGAAATATATTGAGTTAAAGTTTTAAGTTGTTGGTTTTAAGAAATTTAAGAAGCAGGCAATATGTAGGAAAAGAAGCTGAATGCAGTAACTGCTCGATGGAAAACGGAGGAGAATGATTCAATGACATCAATTTGGAACTAAGCGTATCTGAGGCAGTTTTAAGTAGTGGACAGCCGAAAAATTTATGATTTATTGGGCCCTCCATCCCACAGCTACAAAGTGGTGAATCAAGAACTCCAATTCTATGAAGATGTGATTCCGTGGAACAGTGTCCTATTCTAATTCTATTCAGACTGATGACAAAATCCCTCGATATCCATGGCATTTTGTAGTGCCAGGGATCAGAATCAACGGATCCCTGTATGCGATGCAATCTAGCTCCTTGTTCGCTGCAGATGAATCCCACCACGATTGCCACTCAATTACATCTCCTTTTGAAGATATGAAACAAGTTAGATGCATCCAACTTAAACTGCGTAAAATTACAATGTCATCCCAGCCTGGCCAGACGATCCGCCCTTTCGTTACCCAAAATTCCCACATGACTTGGGATCCAACATAGAGAAATATGAATGTTATCTCTAGATAGATTATATAACAATTCTTTAATTTCCCAAACCAAAAGGACCGAGCATTTAGTAGTTGCGCATGTATCGAGGTTGTTCCTGCTGCTCATCGAGCCAGTAAAAATTATTGATTTGGGATATTTCTCAGCAGCAATCTTTTTGATAGCGATGTAGATTGCGATTAGTTCCGCCGTAAGAATAGTAGATTCATGAGGATGGATCAACAAATGTTCAAATCACCATAGGGCTGTATACTCCAAATGAGGCGTAATGAATGTCATCCTTATCACATACAAAGCCGTCCGTATAAAATGGAATATGGTGTGGCCAGTGGTTGTTAATAAACTCAGTAAAAATCCCATTAGCAATGACAGGTGATAGATTTAAATTCTTGAAGTTTCTAAACCAATCTGGATTAATGTATAAAGGAGGTTTATGGTGGTGAACAGCATATGGAACATTAAATAAGGGCAGTATTTGGCTAGAGGAGATGAGTCTACTAAAATGCTCTACTTTAGAGGCTCCTGAGAGCAGGATAGGCAAAAAATTATTAATTTTCTTTGAAGATTTAGTATAATCCATGAGACATCGAAGGTTTTCTTGGACTGGACTGTTTACCATGGAGAGTTGGTTAGAAATGTACTTCTTGGCAAGAAATAAGCCTCTTATGTGAATAGGCGGTTCTCCCTCTTGTGTCAAGACAGCATTCTTCGGAGAAGATTTCATTGAACCTGAAACGATTCTCGAGGATCGTAGAAGTACTTGCTCCAATTTGTTGGTCCATTTTTTTGCTGTCGGGAAATAAATGAAAATACCAAAATCTATCTTCGATCTTGTGATATTTATACCGCCTTCACATGATCTAATCACTTCCTCGACCTGTCTATGCCATAACATTTTTCCATCAAAAATCAGGCCCAGGTATTTTACTTCATTAACAATCGTCAAACATCTGCCAGAAAACATCACTGAAGGAACTTCATAATACAAAGGCATAATAATATACAAGCTAGTGATTTAGGAGACCCCAGCTGTACAGCCACTAGGGCAACAGGTTCACAACTGAAAAAATAGTCAAGAATTGTACTGATCAGTAAGAGAGGAGATCACTAGTTCGCATGATCTGAAGTGATGAATGAACTTTATAGCCATCTAGTGTGTTGGAATTGTATTGTGTCTATCATTAAGGATATAGAGGAAAGAAGTAAAGAAAAGGCAGATTTAATTAGAAAGTTATTTATATTTAAAAAAAAAAAAAACATTAACCGGGCAAATTTATTATAGAAATCAGAATAATATTAACACTTATGGTTAACTATATGTTTTTGTTGCGAGAACATTCCTTGGTGTATTTTGTATACAGAATATCAGGTACACGTTTGGTATTTCACTAAATTTAAACTAAACAACACATTGTGATAGACTAAATACTACTGAAAGAATACATTTATGCCTGAAAAAAAGTGTTTTTGTAAGTTTTTACTTGCTTAACATCGATAAGAACCACGTGTGTGCACTTAGTAAATACACGCGCCCTCCAGTAGGTTTTAAAGTGGTCGCTTTTTTTTTCTTTCCCAATAAATACTTACGAGAGCGATTAAAAATTCTTTAACAACTTAATATCTTTTGGTGAAGAAATATACATACTTTAATTTCGAAGATAATATTCAATTCAATAAAATTGGATAATCTAGTTTTTCTTTTCTGAATGCAAAGTCTTGATCGAGTCTTGATGAGTCGATCAACTTTAATTTATAAAATTTGCTAGAAAAATATTGTCATTTATATATTTTTTTAAAATGATCGCTGGATACACCTTAACCCTAAACCTACCAAGGTGTGCTTTTGAGGCACAATTGATTTTGAAATTGCTGGAACTTTGTAAGTTAACTGCCCACAGACTGGAGGATTTTTGTATTCTCAAAATAAACTATTTAACACAGAATGACATAAAAATTTTTTAAAAATATTTTTCCTATTTTACTAAAAAAATTAAACATAATTTACCGACACGTCCTACCAAGGTGTGTCTTTGAGGCACATACTGTTATTATACTATAAAATGCATTGCTACGTTATTTAAAACTAGGTATGTGGGTAAATCCCCCGTAATAAAATATGCTTTATATTTCGGGACTTTCCCCTTGTATATAAGAACTTCCAGTTGCATATGAAGGGGAATTCCCTAAATGCGTTTTGCTAAAACAGTCAGCTTACAAACTGCATTGCTATCAGTGTATTTGTGACTTTCCTAGCGAACGCATTTGGCCGTTTAAGGTGTCTATTGGTTAATTTATTTCTTTTACCTAGTGGAGAGTATAGTATGACCAGGTAAGCAAACTAAAGTTTTGATTGACCCCAGTAAAAATAGATTTGTTGTTTTATGCTTATTTGGTTTTGAAATTTATGCAGAAAGTATGACCGATTGGTGACTGACCGACGCCGGCACTAACTGAAAAGGAGTTGCTCGATGCATTGTACGAAAGTGATGAGGATTTGGAAGGAATGTAAATGATGGTGAAGATGAAGAAGAGCCAAATGACGAAACCTCTTCTAGTGAAGCGGATTATCAAGAAACTGGCGATGAAGAAAGCGATGAACAAGAAGGAAGTGACGATAGTGATGCTAATGATGAACCGCCCGGCCATTCGCAAACTTTTATTGGAAAAGATGTACCGAGTGGAATGCCACGCGATTGCGCAAGGGAAAAACACGTGCACACAACATAATTACAACAGCTTGAACAAAGTGAAACTTCCACCTGGAGTGCATGTTGATACTCCTTGTGACTCATTCAATTTGTTTTTTGATGATACGGTTATTGGTATTGTGGTTACTTTCACTAATAAGGAGGCTGTTCGTATTCTTGGCGATTTGTGGAAACCAGTTGACGACGTTGAAATCCGTGTTTCTTGGGCCTTTTGATTACTGCTGGAAGAAATAAACAAGGAATTGTGACTATAATGAGCTATGAATCCTTCTATGGAAATCCTGTTTATCGAGCGTGGTATGTCACGAAATAGATTACTCAATTACTAAGATTTATTCGTTTTGACGATAAAGCGACCAGAACCTCCGAAGGCAAAAAGACAAGTTGGCACCAATTAGAGACCTGTGGGACCGTGTTAATACAAACTTGCTGAAATATTATCTTCCTGGCAGTAATCTAACCATCGATGAACAACTGGTGCCTTTTAGAGGTCGTGTATCTTTCCGACAGTACCTGCCAAGCAAGCCAGATAAGTACGGTATGAAATTTGGTGGATATGCGATAGTGGAAGTAGTTTCCGTTGCGTGTATACCGTACTTAGGAAAAGGAGGTCTCAACAGAGCAGAAAACTTAGCGCAAAAGGTGGTTGAAGACCTTTGTGAACCTTTTCTGAGAACTAAAAGGAATATTACGTTCGACAACTTCTTCACCAGCTACGAGCTTGCATCAGTTTGCTTACCAAAGGCCTAACTTGTGTAGGAACGCTCAGAAAAAATAAACGCTGCATACCACCAAATTTTTTACCTCACAGGCGACGGAATATTGAAAGCAACTTGTTTGGTTTTCAAAGACAATGACTTTGGTATCTTATGTACTTAAGAAAAATCGCTGTGTCATATTATTATCTACAATGCACAACGACTCCACCATTGATGAGGAAAATAAAAATAAATCTGAAATCAATAAGTACTACAATTCCACGAAAGGAGGGTGGATACACTTGATCAGATGGTACATACATATTCAGTGAAACGCAAAACTAATAGTGGCCTTTGGTCTATTTTTTCAATATAATTGATGTGTGTGGAGTAGCTTCATTTGTCATTTGGAGAAATATCCATCCTGACTGGCAATATTTCTAAAAAAACGAAGACTTCGCAAAATTTTCTTACGAGAAATTACAACAGAATTAGTACTGGGGCAAATTAGACGTCGTAGTTTGAGTGCTTGCATAAAAGTCATACTTCATTGATACAAACTACGTTGAATCAAGTACCAACACAGGGGAGTCTCGGCTCGAGAAGTAAGAAAACGAGAAACGGTGCTATATTTGCCAACAAAGAAAAGCAGAATGTCAACACAGTTATGTGATAAGTGTAAGCAAACGGTTTTGGTGAACATTCAGAGAAATACTCACGTGCACAAATTGCAAACTACATAAAATAACTTTCAAATATTTTACTATCTTGTACTATTTTTAAATTATATCTTCTGACACACAATATTCTTTCTATACAGTCGCGAGCAAATGTTATAGGCACCCTAAATTTTGGGCGAATATCACAGTAAAAAATGAGAAAATAAAAACTTGTAGGTAATACATTATAGATATGTAGTATTTTAAGCGATCTTATTAATTTGTTGCATATTAGAGTGTTTTTAGTACAGCTATAATACTTTTTAGATGGGAGGGGGAAAGTGACATCTCGAAGACTTGAAAATATTTAAAAAAAAATAATACATTTACAAAAGGTATCTATAAAGACTATTGTAACCATAAAGACGATTATCAAAAACGTTGAAATAACTGTCACAAAAAAAATGCAAGAAACATGAAACCCATTAGTTTTGTGAAAGGTGCCTATAACATTTGCTCGCGACTGTATGTTTTAATCTTACTGTATACCTACTACATGAAATAAATAATGCATATTTTGCTATTATTTACATCAACAATGTGTACAAATAGATGTGTGCCTGTGAGGCACACCTTGGTAGGACACGTTACGATAAAACGTTGGTAGGACTAGGGTTAACACGTCTGGCAGATAAAATTTGAAATTAAAGTTGACGAACAATGTCAAAATAAATAAAATGTACGGCAGCGCGTGCATTTGGACGAGTCGATCAACTTTAATTGTTTATAAAATTTGTTAGAAAAATATTGTCATTTTCATATTTTTTTAAAATGTTTGTTGAATACCTCTTAACACGTCTGGCAGATAAAATTTGAAATTAAAGTTGACGAACGATGCCAAAATAAATAAAGTATACGGTGGCGCATGCATTTTGTTGGGATAATTCCGAATGTTAGAAACATCGTTATTTTGCAAAAATATTGTGTGTTCCACTCTTTGCAATGCTGTGTGGAGTGATTTTTTTCATAGAACGCTATTGTATTACATTTGGAATTAATTTGATCGAAAAAAAATCTATTGCTAAAATCTATTGCTAACTTCACACCGGTTTTTTTTTTTTTTTGGTAACAAGCAGAATATGATATTTTTTTTCCTCATGTTCGTAATACAATCATTTTAACATTCTAATGGCTTTAAATATTCAAATTTATCACTCTTGCCCTTTATCGAAGCCATCTGCCCTTTTCGCAGCCCCCAAAAATTACTCTAACGGTTCTCCGGCTCTAAACTCAACCGACCATTCCGAGGAAAACAAAAGAGGTTCGCCGTTTAAACTTCCCCGGACACTTTAGATATTAATTCCGATGATTAACAGCCGAGAGACGGTCAAACGGCGCTACGGGACGACGATGTATAACACCAGTAATCTGCGCGGGGTCCACTTCTGCCGGCTCCCCGCACAAATCAAACACCAAATACACTTAAACGGGAGACGCGGTAAATCGAGTTAGCTCGAATATGCGAGGGTTGTTGTAAACCGTACAGCGGGCGGGGAACTGTTGGCGATAAGAAATGACCGTGTCCGACTGCTTTATCTGTACAGAAGTGGACAAAGGGGTTCCAGGATGACCGGCCACTTAGAATATGAATCGTCCCGACGCTATGATATATCGCTCGGCTCTTAGCGAAGCGGCGATTCCAGGCGATGCAGGACGATTAACGACGTTGAACTGGATGGAGTTAGTGACGCTTTTTTTCTGAATTCGTTGGTGTTTTGTCGAAAGATTGCGTTAGATGCGGCAACTAAGAAGTTGCAAAATTGTGACTGATTTTTGATTTCAAAACAAATGGTGATTGGAAAGCTTAATCATTGAAAATTTACGAGAATGCTTTACACGGTATGGATTATCTGTTACATTGGTGTCTGATAATAAAGCTCAATTAGTATCTTATGAATTTCAACAATTTACGCAGGAAAATCGTGTTAAACACATGACGTCTGCACTTTATTGCCCATCATCAAACGGACAAGCTAAACGTTACGTACAAACTATGAAGAAAGCTTCACGTTCTTTTGACGATACTAATGACTAGAGACTGGATTATATGCAAAGTGCATATATTTTATTTTTTGCATATCTTTAATTATAGTCTATATTTTGACGTATTACACTAATTGAAATTAATTAGCGCTAATTAATGATTGCATATATTGCATATTTAAGCTTTTTCTTATCCTTTCTATTAGTAAAAATTCCTAGTAATTCCTAATGTAGATCGACAACCGACAATTCTCAGAACGATAAATCTTTTACATTAGTTTCTCTAATACTTTTTTCCAAGAAATGCGCGTGTTTAATTTCGCCTAGCAAAAGGGATGTGGTAAATACATTTTATTATTATTAATTTCCAAATAAACTATTCATTCATTGAATATCTTTGAGCGAAACAGCATGTAATTGTGTTACGTTTTTAAATACTGTGCGTATATAGAATGAGTATAGCGAACAAATTTTTTTTATGGATTAAGCCATATCCTGAACTGGTAAAGGGGCGACAAAAATATTTGTCGAGCCTGCAGTAAACTGATGAGTTTACTTCAGTTTAATTTTACTAAAAGCTTTACAATTGTTTTTAAATTCTTTAACTTTTGATATAAAATGACAATTGTTGTTGTAGGTGTCTTCTGAGAGAAAATACTTAATTGATCAACACGCTAAAACTCCATCACATATTGGAAAATGTGAAAAACTAAAGCGATCTGCATGTGTGCAGCAATCTATACGTCAATGTGTAGCATCAACTTCACGAATCTCAGAACAAGAAGTACATAATACGGATCTGTGTAACGCATTAATTTCGTCTAACATACCATTAGCAAGATTAAACAATGTTAATTTGAAATCATTTCTGCAAA
The DNA here is from genome assembly GCA_004143645.1 of Protaetia brevitarsis. Lineage (NCBI taxonomy): Eukaryota > Metazoa > Arthropoda > Insecta > Coleoptera > Scarabaeidae > Protaetia > Protaetia brevitarsis. Next base: position 154,771 of record RXPK01000360.1, read on the forward strand.
AATATTGCAAACATAATATACCTGACGAAAGTACCTTACGAAAAAATTATGTCACATCTTGTTACCAGCAAACAATAGCAGAAATTCAACAATTGGTAGGGAATAATTTTATTTATATCACGGTAGATGAAAGTACGGATAAGTGTGGCCGTTATATTGCCCATTTGTTAATAGGAATTCTTCATGAAGATATTGTAGGTAAATCATATTTAATTTATTGTAAATAACTTCAAAAAACAAATAATGTGACAATTGCCCAATTCGTTCAAGAAGGTTTATCAAATTTCTTTTTACCTGGAAGTATACCTTGTGAAAAAATTTTACTAATGTTGTCCGACGCTGCACCATACATGATAAAAGCCGCGCAAAATATAAATTTTTTTTATAGTAACATTATTCATACTGCTTGTTTAGCTCATGGGTTCAATCGTGTCCCCGAAGACATTAGGAATCAATTCCTTTTGATTAATGATTTAATTAGCAATGTCAAAAAAGTATTTTTGAAAGCACCTTTACGAATCCAATTTTATAAGGAGCGACTTCCCAGTGTTAAGTTGTCTCCTGAACCGATTATTACGAGATTGGGTACATGGTTAGCGGCTGCAATTTTTTTCGCCGATAATTTTGAAGGAATAAAAAATGTAATTCTTGAAATCACTGCTGTCTGCATTGTTCTAGAAAGCTGTAAAAAGATAGTAACATCAACAGAATTGCTACAAAACCTTTTGTATATTAAGTCAAATTATAGCTTTGTTTCAAGTTCCATTCGTAAACTGGAAACGCAAGGGATGTCGCTCTCGAAATCAGTCGAAATAGTAGACGAATTTGATATGCTATGTAAGAAGGTTAACGGTACAATAGGTAATTCTATATACGATAAATTTAAAAAAGTGATAAATAAAAATACGGGATATTTGAAATTGAAGAAGGTTAAGAAAATTTGGAAGGTGAAACAGTAAACGATTTCGACTTTAATTTTAGTTTAGAATGTATTGCAAAGTTAAAAAATGTACCATTACATCTGTGGATGTTGAAAGAAGCTTTTCTATTTCGAAACATATGTATTCTGATAGAAGACAAAACTTTCTTTTACACAATTTTGAAAAACATTTAATTATAAATTATTTTAGAAATATGTTGTGAAAAAAATTTGTGCAATAAAGTTAATGTTTAAATTTCTGCTCTTATTTATTTTATGTAGAAATTTTGCATATTGTCGCAATTTTTTTGCATATATGCCCCAGGTTTATGCATATTTTCTCAAAAATCGATGTATATATATGCGCATATATTCCAGTTTTTCCTTGCATATAGTCCGGTCTCTAGTGATAAGCAACACGGATTTTAGCTTTGACCAATGACATGAGTCTGGAAAATTCATCATAGTCACGTAAAGATTTAGTCTTCTTCTACTTATTGAAGTAAAATTCCTTCAACTTCAGATGCTCTACAACATCGCCATCAAACCAAGGAGGAACGCCGTACAGGAACATATTGATTAACACAAGCAAACAGCGTTTCATAAAATTTAGTCACAGCAACATTATCATCTGCAATGGTATTAATAAAGGACCAATCAGTCATAGGGTCCCGGAAAATCAGCTTCAGATCGACAATTTAACAAATATCTTCCCGTTAATAACGAGATTTCCATCTTAAATTCTCGTTCAATTATTCTTCAGCTTAATTGTTTTTAATTTTAACTTTGTTATAAAATCTATTATTTTGTATTTCCTAACTAACGTTTTAAAGCATATGTGGGCAACAACCGGCCCGCGGGCCAGATCCGGATCTCCCGCTGTAAGATTTGATCCGGCCCGCGAGACATTTTGAAAAACCCAATTAAAAAAAAATATTACACTACTTACTCATACTAACTCCAAATGGGGAAGATCGAGTGATATGGGGCTTGTCGCTTACTGCTGCCGAATCAAGTGAGCGAGCAAGCCGAGTGGCGGCGATCATCAAAGAGTGAGGCGGCAAACATCAAAGCCTTTGATGTTTGCCGCCTCACTGGCGGCGCAACAAAAGATTATAGCTTCTTAAATGTTCTACACTAGACGATTCTAGATCATTCCTTCATTTTGCCTATATAAGCGGGTGGATGGCCCGAACTTTAGTTCAGTTCTATTTGAGCTACCGAGGTGATAACTTCAACAAGCGATATCCTAGCGAACTGCTAGTGCCGCCAATTTGCTTTATGACTTTGTGTGCATCTTGAGTGCTTACTAATTATATTTTGTTATTAAGTTTATCGAACAAAAAGTAAACGAAAATGATGTATGGTGGAAAGAAACGAAAAGTAGATGCAGAGGGCCGCCAGTTTCAAGAAAAATGGACTGAAGAATTCTTTTTTATCTTGCACAATGGTAAGCCTATTTGTTTGCTGTGTAATGAATCCATTTCTGTTATGAAAGAATTCAATATAAAGAGACATTACTCAACTAAGCACCCTATAGCTGCACTCACTGACAGGACAAATAAGAAAAGAGAAAATCCAGAAGCTTACCGCAAATTTGGAAAAACAGCAGCAAATGTTTCATAAACAAAGAACACAACTTCATAATGTTGTGAAAGCTAGTTTTATACTTAGTTCAAAATTGGCAAAGTCATTAAAACCATTTGCCGAAGGAGAATTTATCAAAGAGTGTATGTTAGAGGTTTGCAGTGTTTTGTGTCCTGAAAAGAAAAATGAATTTGAAAAAATTAGTTTGTCAATACGAACTGCTGCCCGACGTATAGAAATGATGGCTAATGATATACAAACAACTTTGACTGACCGTATGGCTGGTTTTGAATCATTTTCCATAGCATTAGACGAGAGCATCGATTTGCCTGACACAGCTCAACTAGCCATATTTATTCGAGGTGTTGATAAAGAGTTCACTGTTGCTGAGGAATTGCTTGCTTTTCAGCCGCTAAAAGGAACCATTACAGGGAGGACATTTTTAATGAAGTTAAAAAGGTATTCACAAGTTTTGGTTTGCCATGGTCAAAATTAGTTGGTGTATGCGCAGATGGTGCAGCTTCTACGGTCGGCTTACGTAAGGTTTCATCGGAATTTTGTATGAAAAAGCAACTGAATTAAATGTGCAAAAAGATGATTTGATAGTCCTTCATTGCATTATCCACCAACAGAACTTGTGTTCTAAGTCCATTCGACTTCAGAATGTTATGAATGTGGTAGTAAAAACCATCAATTTTATTCGATCCCGAGGGCTTAACCAACGTCAGTTCAAGGCGTTTTTGGATGAAATATCAGCCGAATATGACCACGTAACATATTATTGTGAAGTCAGATGGTTAAGCAAAGGAAAAATGCTGAAACGGTTTTACGAGCTTAGAAATAAGATAGCAGATTTTATGCAAATAAAAGATAAACTACTATCTGAATTGAGTGACCCAAAATGGATATGTGACTTAGCATTTTTGGTCGACCTTACAGGCCATTTGATGATTTAAATTTGAAACTTCAGTAAGTAACAGTTAGTAAATGATTTGTACAGCCATTTGAAAGCGTTTCAAAACAAAATCCGCTTGTGTGGGATGAAAATACTGCTTATGCTCAATATGCTGAAGAACTCAATTTACTGTCGGAGCAATTTTCGAACAGATTTAGCGATTTTAAAAACATGGAAGACAGTTTCAATTTATTAGCTACTCCAACAAAAAGTAATGTACAAAATGCTCCAATACACTTGCAAATGGAGTTGAACGAGCTTCAAGAAAACTCACTCCTAAAATCTAAATTTGAAAACGTGGAGTTGTGCGATTTCTACAAAAAATACCTCGAAGAAGACTATTTTCCGGAACTTAGAAAATTCGTAAGAAGATTGATTTGTGCGTTTGGCAGTACTTATAAATGCGAACAGTTCTTTTCAATGATGAAAGTTAATAAATCAAAACATCGTGCAAGGCTGACTGACGATAATTTAGAAAATTCTTTACGTCTTTGTATCAGTGGAATTCATCCAAACATTGATGGATTAGTTTCCCAAATTCAAGCTCAAGGGTCTCATTGATTTCGTTGTCGCTATCTAACTTTCATAGTTTGTAATAATTCCAAATTTCACGATTTAATTATAATGTTGTACCTATTTTTTTTTTCATTTCATTTTCTTATTTTAATAAATTGCATTATAATAACATTGTCGTATTATTTCATGTCTGATATTTATCGCCAAAAATTATGAACACTACTTTAAAACACTACTTTAAAATGCACTACTTTTAAACGCGGCCCGCGAACGTATTTGCACACTAAAGTTTGGCCCACAAAATGTCAAAGGTTGCCCATATTTGTAAAGTGTTCCTTATTTTTTCTATGAGCTTCAAGAACGCTGAGACTGTCATTACTACGAAATAGTTCATATAATTCACGTACCTACATGTTCGTACAAATTTTTTACTTATCGTAAAGTAATTGAAACTTTGTCTATTTTAAAAGGAAAATCATTTATAAAATGTAAAAAAGTAGAGGACCTAAAATCGTTCCTTGTAGAACTCCAACATTATTAAGCTTAAAAAAACATTTTTTTTATATTATTTACACAGTTCTTCTGAGAAAATATTTTTCCTTCAATATAAATTATAACGAAAACGTTCGTTCCACGTTCCAATGTTTCCTCCTCCCAATGACACAGCCTCCAATTTTAATCAATCCAATTCATCGGTTACGCACTAATGCGGTCGCTGCGGCAAAGTTTTCTTAATTAAATTATATTCGGGGGACGGGTAGTACATCAGCGGAACAGGAAACATCCGTCCTCCTTCTTTGCTTCTCCTCTTCCTTCAACCGCATCTTCAGACGCGAGACGAAAGCGTAACGCGATATCCACCCCATGGTGACTGCGCGCTTTCCAGAAACCGAGTCACGAACCCACCCTCTTCGCATCGCGCTCCGAATTATCCCGGAGATTTTATTTCGACATTTTCCGCTTAAACGATCGCCCGCCAGAGCGTACTCTGGCGCAAATCTCCATTCGACACATTAACACGCTCGCGACGATATCCTTTTCGATTTGATTAAGGGCCCTTCAGATCTCGTAGAATGGCTTCGGAGACGCGGAGAGTGGACGCATCAGTCACCTTTTATGCCGGTAATGGCGTCGTTTGTCCCGAATGTCCGAATGGATTGTGTCATCGTGGACGCCGTGAGATAGACCGGCCATCCGCCGCGCGGATGGATCTAATTAGACGGAAGAAGTTCACGCTACTTATCTATTACAGTCGCGGCGAGGCGTTTTGAGGATGAACAGCAGCGTTTGACCGTTAATTTTTTGGTGGCATTCCTATTACGAAACGAGTGGAGAGGTAATTTACCAAGCAGGCGTCTAAATTTGGTACATTCCAGATGGTAATTAGAGCTTCCAACGATTACTCATGCTAGGATTACATTATTTGATTAGATGAGGAAAACGTTCGAGGATTATATACTTTGTATGGCATTTATTTGTTGCCAGTTCATTATGGTTAGCTTACACCACTCCTAATATGTTTCAGATAGAAGTGATTCAGGATGAAATACCTGAAAATCAAAACACATCACAAGGACTATAGTGTAGTAATAGCCACGTAAATATCCGAACACTCCGCACTACATCAGATTTTATTAATTCGGGACAATTGTTTCGGGAACATGTGGGTTCTAGTGATGTAACGAATATTCGCAATAAATATGCGAATATTGCGAATATCGAATTATCCATTTTAACAGATAACTTTTACCTGTAAAAATGGATAATTTAGGAAAAAAAACGAATGTTCAAATTCATTTAAATCCTAAAACAACCTTTTGAGCACAAATTTGCAGTTTACATTAGAATAACCATCAATAACCTCAAAACTAAACTTGAATTGACAAGAATGAAGACGTAAAAATTCGAAACGATTCGGTTGTACTTGACTAGTTTCGCTTCGGTGATGGAGAAATTTAATTCTCTGCGTGTGCTTAATGCAAGTGTTCGTATAGTTGTTAACTGAAAACTAATAGATGACGCTAGTAAAGTTAAAAATTTAATATTCGCATTCGCATTCGCATTCGCGAATGTGTAAAATCACGTATTCGTTACATCACTAGTAGGTTCCTATGATCAACCGATGATTTAATGAATTCCGTAAACTTTGCTAAATTTGTCAAATTTATTCACGAGTAGATTCGACTCGGACTTGAAAAAAGACACTCAATATTTCCCTAGAGTTTAGTTGAGGTACGCAGATGATATTTTCGACACCACAAGCAACTATCGCGGATTTTGTCTCAAAACTTAACTCAAAATTCGAAGGTGTGAAATTTACTGTAAAAGAAGAGGTGAACAAACGACTTTCTTTTCTAGATAGTCTAGTGATAAGAAACAATCATAAATTAGAAATAGACATCTATAGAAAAGAAACCAATGCAAATAGATTTATAATGGCCGACTCAAATCATGACAACGTAAAATGACCGACATTAATTTCCTAATCAATAGATTTGGACTAGACAAATTTTTTATTGAATAAGACGAGATTTAAGAAAGAATTGCAATTCATTAAAAAGGTAATAATTTATAATGGTTACCCTTCCATAGACGTAGTCAATTGTATAAAAAAAGTCCAATATAAACACTATGTTAGAAGTACCACGACTCTAACTTCAGAAGACAATCGTGACAGAGAGTTTGTTAAATTGCTTTTCATCGTATTTCAAAAGTTTAGGGACATTTTAAAGAATTAAATTTGAAACGGTTGCTTCTCCTCGCGGAACACACTCAAAAATCTTTTAGGCAACGTGAAAGATAAACCTCATCTCAAAGAAAGATAATAAGGCTTTTTATAAAATCGATTGTAGCGGATGTGAAAAATTTTATATTAGACAAACAAAGCGTTCGATCGGAACCAGATTCAAAGAGCACATTGCATGTTATTGATATGGTAGAATATTCTGTTGTTTATTCTCTTGATGTTAACTAGATCTTAACGTGTCTGTGTTACTGTATTGTTATGAAATTAAATTTCATTTAAATATACTCTCACAGATGCCACATATTTTTCTGATACGTCATTTTATATTTAACATACATTTAACAATTTTCACCTGAAGGTAGTCCTACTGAAACGAAATTAAATTAAATAAAACAAGATTGGAAATCGAAGTCGTATTGCTATAATTCAAACATTTTACACCAATCTTTTTGTGACCTTGCATACGATTACTTATTATTCCAATTGACTTTTTGAGAGTATTGTCCTCGGGTAAAGTTTTGACCATGAGGATTTATATAGGGCCAATAACTAGTAGGTTAGTGGAAAGCAAATTAAGTATTTTTCAATAGATAAATGTAGGATACAAATTAGAAGTTCTGAGAATTAATCTCACCATTCAAAGCAAATGTAGTTTGATTAGAAAAAGCGTTTGTTTTATAGTTAGAATAAAAAGGTAAATTTTTTGTTTTCACAAAACGCATCTCTCTAGTTTTTCTGTTATCGTCATTTACTTTTACAATGATCATTTCTTCTTTGTCACACCAAAAAAAGCATTTTGAATAAAACTGAAGAAACGGCAGTGAGTAACAGCTAGTCACTTTTTACAGCTGACATCTTTATGAGTAAATTTGAAACTGATATTTCCACGAGTAAATAATGCTTAATCATTGCTTTCCCTAATAGCCAGAAATATTACATAGATATTTTTAAAAATATATGTTATAAATATTTTTCGTGAGAGGTTTTTGAATATATTTTTCATATTTTTTTCTAAATATAGATAAATATTCAATTAAAATATTTATTCCATATTTTAAAATTAATGTAAGCGCTATATTTTTTCTAAAATATTTGTAAAATATTTATATGAAAATTGAGATTTTTTATGCAATCTATTTAATTTGTAAAAATGAACTAAAATTGTTCTTGGTTATTTAGAATGTATAACGTCGATAACGAAAAGTTGAAACATACATAGAGTTGTCTAAAAGGCAAGAACTTGTTTTTTTCACACTCACCATACAAGTTAATAATCAATAATTCTGGCATCTTTTAAGGCATACTGAAGGTTTATCAAATTAATCACTATTTTTTTAATTGAAGTGTTCTAAATAAAAAACAAACGTATTTGTTATCATTTTATTTGAATAAGCCAATAAAAATGAAAAATACTCATTTTTAAGTCTAGCCTTGGCTGGTGCCAGGTACAACCCTATGGCTTTTTTCATATCTTCGGTAGTGGCGCTCTCATGGCGTTCCTTGTGGCCTCTAAAACAATGTCAATCGTATTAGATCATCCCATGAATAAAACATCGTACAACATTATCAACACCTACTAATACATTTGGAGCATTTACAATAATTGCAGTGGTAGCTACATTCTTATACTTACGATACTTATTTTTACTTTATATGATAATATTTGAAAACATTCTACGTACAAACAATAAAACAACACAACGTATTCTAACCTCTATTTGAGGTTATGACGCTTATCTACCGAGATGAATCTCTTAAGCAAATCAACTAGCAATTTATCTGGTAGATGCAGTACATATATGATGCATAAAATTCCTACAATTATATTATTAAACGATTTCTGTACATAGCGATATTGAGCATTCCAATTATCTTATAAATGCCATGACATGTACAAAGTTTTGCTTACCTCGTAGTCACCACAAAAAACTAAAACACACTTCGCAACAATTAATTACACAGTTAACCCTAATCTGCCCTAATAGTATACTATTATATACTATAACATGTAACGGACAAACGAATGAAAACGTTGATGATACGCACGTGCGCGTATGCATTCTATATGCCTAATCCATAGACGCATAAACAATACTAAATCATATAACACCGGCACTGTAATGAATAGAGGTGTTTGTTGACGTTCGCAACTTACAAATATTACAAATAATATAATACAAAACGCAGATGTATTAATAGAAAAGTTACAGCGCTCAACTTAGATACTAATTAAATCATATTAGATATATATTATCTAATTTAATCTTTAAACTATGATTTTAAATAGGCACATACCTACTTAATATGTATGCATATTTTACCCATTTTATATTATTCGTCCTACGCACCAAATGTACAAAAGCAAAAATTCAATTTTTTTTTATATGAAATAAATATTTGCAGAAATACAAAGCAAAATATTCTTGCAGAGTTATGAAAAATATATTGAGAAAGCATTTGCAATAATATATTATTAATGCTACATAACATATATATCTTTTAAATGTTTTCCTAATATATTTTCTGTAATATATTTTATGCATATTATATTCATATAAATAATATTCAAGAAAGATTTAATATTTTTTAAATATTTATAAAATATGAAATAAATAAATATAACTGGTCACTGGGGTTGCTTGAATAGTTAAATTCGGAATTTTCCTCTATTAGACTAACGCATGAGGAGGGAGCAAATAATAGGATTACCTTCGTCGATGTGTCAGTATCAAGGAGTAAACATAAGTTAAAAAATAGACCTGTACAGAAAACTTACTATTAGTAATAGATTCATTTCAGAAGATCCGAATCTTTCATAGAAACATAAACTAGTAGCTGCTAAACTTCTTGATGCATCGCTTACTCAATTTCGCTTTATCCACAGAACGGTACAGCAATGAACTTAGAGAAATCATTGATATTGGAGCCTTTATTTTTACTTAGATCCGCCACTGCTCTAAATATCAAGTAGCCAGCTTAGAAAAATCAGGAATTATCAAAATATCATGTAGGTATTGTGATTGCGCATACATTGGGCAAAATATTAGATTTATCTTCAATTTAACTTAACTTAATGCAGTTTACGAATAACCTATGAGTACCGTAGCACGTGTACAATTATTTCTGGTAAGGTTGCATGAACATAATTTAATTGTGACGTCATTTAAGTGTTAAGCTCTGATGACGGTCGTGCACTACAGGGAAATATAAGCAGTTTTGTAAAATTATTCACAACTATAAACTTCATTTATGCAAAGCTAAATAATTACAAATCATCCTAAATCTTGTGCTCCACCTAAAAATGCTACACGAGGCTACCTATTCTCAATACTATATGGATTCCATAACAATGGAAATGTGTTTGCTCTAACTAAATAATTTTCATATATGTATATAATTAAAAATTTTACAGTATCATCTCTTTACTTAAGTTTGGACTTTCATTTTTATTTTTTGTCTGACATCATTTACTACCTGAGAATGGCACCACGTCGAAACAGGTAGTATTAAATATAATTATTCATTTGAAGAGGAAGGACATATTTATTCTATTTTCGTTTTAAATAATTTCCCTTTGATTACTAATAATAATAATAACAAAAATATAATAAATCGCTCAGCCACCAGTCGTGATTATGCCTGCGCCATGGACAGACTTTAGTTATCTCCCACTTTTCGCCCAGGAGTAAGGAAAAACCATGGCAAACTATTGCTCTAATAGTAGGATTTGGGAAGTCGCACATCATGAATTTGTTTATACCAGCATCAGAAGGATGTACCAGCTTAATAATCTAAAAGCAAATAAAAGAACAGCAGTACCTGTTTTAATATTTAAACAATAAATTTATGTATGTGAAGGTTCTGGCCTAAAATAAAAACTGCACTCTTCTTCTTAGACTCTAATTTAGTATAGGACAATGCTATTTCCTATGCTAAGCAAAAACGAAAAGGTTTTATTTGCTCAGGAAGATTATTCAATATACACAACCTTTGGATTTCTATCCACGTGGTTTCAGAAATTAAAATAATCTAAGCGTGGACAAATGCAAGAAATTTACAAAAAATGAAAAAAAAACTAAATGAAAGAACACAGCTTCTACTTACCCAAACGAGGTGATAGAAAAATTAAAAATGATACAGCAAAATAGATTAACAGAAAAATTAACTCTTTAAATATAATGGGAAAAAAAAACTAAAACAAAGCTTCCTAAACAAAAAATAATAATTGATCCTATATCTACAAAGTGCACACTTTAATACATTAACAATTATTACAATAAAAAATCCTTGATTGACTATAATTAAAGAAGAATATAAAATTAAATTTTACAATACAAAATGAATATCAAAAAAAGGTAACAATGATTTAAAAAATACGTCTACTCACGTCAATAGTCGAACAAGGAACTCCTCAACAGAATCCTACAATGGTTTTTCTTACAAAAATCCCTCTCTGAAAATTCGTACAACGCAAACGTAGAACATAACAACAACAATATTAAATGGAATACACTATTTAAATCGCAAAGCAAACATAGACTATGATAACTGGATATTAAAAAAAAACTACACTACATAATTAAAATCATACAATTAACTCTTAAACTCAACCATATACAAAATAAAACAAAATTGTGAAAATTCTCGGTAAATTGAAAATCAGCTATTCAAACAAAGAAATCCATAATATGCAACTTAAAATACACTCAGCGATAAATGGGTTGTATAAACCGCAGCAGTACCTACGTGAGCTCTAGTTCAAAAAAGTTTTACATCCCATTCACGTAACATATCTCAAGTATCTAACAACAAATCGGTCGGATTTTTTAAATTCCTAAATAACGCCTCTAGTACAGATAAACTACAGTTATAATTCGTACATCCCATATCCACTCGTGCCTAATATAACGCATTGCCTGATTTAAACTTTTGATTATATATTTCAATATTTCTTTTATAAACAAGAAAAGCTGCCTCTGTACTTCCCTCTCTCTTTGACACTCTTCAACATATATACAAATATATAGAGTGTTACAATTTCCCGGACTTTTTTATTTTAAATAGGTTGTTATATTTTTTGGTAATAATTTTTGGGCTCAAACATGTATGTTTTAGGGTAATAAACGTAAAATTATATACCTACAGGGTGTTAAATATGTCGTAACACACATATAGCAACCTACATTTTTAAATATTGTCAGTACATTTGATGTAAAATTGCAGTAAAATATATCCTTGTTTGTTATCATTCTTATCTTTCACTAGAAGCAGCTGATTTGTACTTGCGAATCTTGCTTTGATATTCATATCATCACCCTTGTTTATAAGGAATTGCGTCCACGCAGTTCTCTGACATCACACGAATTATTAACGGCCACGCTAGGAAACTGACACCTAGTTTAATTATACATGGCGAAGCAGTCGAGGGGAAACATCGCAGTTGCAGGAGGGGAAAAAAAAACGCTAAGAAGAAACGCAATTTGTCATATAAAGCCACTTTGTCAATGTGCGTCCCCGAGATACTACTGCGAGGGTGGGTGGGTGGCGCTGGCAGTACCAAACGGCCGAAAGAAAGAGGGGTTGATTTATAGGGACAAATCTCAGTTTGCGTTGCGGCTGGGACCGTTGGTCAGTGGTGTGCGATAATTCATATCGGCGAAGTGACGGCCGTATAGCGAGAAAGCGTTGAGGTTTCTTCTCTGGTCGTCTGATGTGTGGTAATGGCGCAGTAGGCTTCGATTTTGGACGATGCTTGTTGACGTGTGGGAATGTAAATATGAATGTAAGTCTTTGGGGGATGGTAAAGATACTCGATTATGTCTTTACACGTCGGAAATGATGTCCCTCACCCAAGTGGTAAATATGTGTTGTGGTTCAGTGAATAGTGCTTCACACATATAAACCTTTATTCTTTAAGTTGCCCTTTACTTACAGATACCTATCCTTCAACTTTGAATGGTATACAGAATTATAGTCTCTCTTCGTTAGATGGCTAGAGTTTATAAAATCTGGAACTGCAGGTCGTGCCCATTAGTAACCCTACCTCTTAAACCAACGATTAGTTTATAAATTTCTTCCAGTAGTGGTTATGCTGCCGTGAGAGCTGTTAATATAATAAAATATATTATATCAATATAATAAAATATATTAATATAATATAAAGCACAATATAATATAAAGCTAAACATGGCGATGGCGGGTCGCACAACTAGACAATCAACCGAAGTTACCTGTAAAAAGTGTTTATTGTCTACAGCCTGACAGAACATTTTATAACAAAGGCAAAACTCGAACATTTGAATATTACGAACTTTAAAATTGCAAGCTGTTTTCTCAAAACTGAAGCCATACATGGTGGAGCAATGATTTTAACAAAGCCAGAAGAAACAGTAATAGAAAGGATTGATATAGTGAATTTATCAATCGAACAACATGTGGAAATTGCACCAATTGAAATGACTAGAACCAAAACTATTGTTATTGCTGTTTATAGACCGCCCATCGGGAAACTTCGACACATTTATAGACGTATTAAATCAGTTAGTGCACATACTAAGTGAAGAAAATGTATTTTGTAGCATGTCTATTAGCGGTGACTCTAACATACATTTTAACATAAACAGTAAAACGACAAAGATAATGAAGGATATACTAAAAATGTACAACTTAATACAAGTATTTGACACCGTTTCTAGAATAACTCACAAGGGAACCTCGCGAACTGTAAATCGCAGATCTTGACGAAACTTTGTCAGTTTGTAGACTCTATGGAGTGTTACTCAAGGACGCTTTCCGTTGCTGCGGAACTTCAACTTTAGGGGTGCAATTCATCCTTGCAATGTGGCCCAAATTTGTTTTTTTTCTGAATAACTTTTAAACGGTAAGAGATAGAAAAAAAGTTTCAATGGCGGACTTGTACCGTTTAGGCAGCCCTTTCGATTGGTATAGATATTTATATACAGGCTGTTCCAGTAAACGTGGAATGACGTATGTTGTCCTTATTTTATCGAATTCAGAAATCGGTTATACTGGCCTTTTTTTTGTGATCAAATAGTCTATAGAAAGGTAATTTAAATAGTTGTACAGTGTCCACAAAAATATAAATTTTAGCATATTTCCTTATTCTAAAGAGATACTCTGTATACTGTTATGTGGCTGCATTGTATGTCGAAAATCAGTGTAAACTTATACCAGGCGCTAAATGGTTATATGTGATAGTTTTCGAGTTATACGCGTTTGGATGTATGTAAGACTATATTATTCTCGACAGCAGGCAGATGAAAACAATACGTCACATAGCACACTAATTGCTTGCTTCTACAGGATAACTGAAGTGAACTAACAGTTCAGTTATCCTGAAGAAGCTGTCAGTATGAACAGCGAAACATCGAGTGAAAGTTTTGACACATGGCGAAACCCGCAAGAAGCTATTAGTTATGCTGAAGAACTGTATAATTATTTTCACATGATTTTCTTCAGGTGTTTCAATAGCTGCTTTCCTGAAAGAAAGAAAAAGTTAAATAGTAAGAGGCAAAATAGTTATCCAGTTAATGATGACGTAGTGAAACTAAGGAATAGTCTGAATGCTTGAGGGACTCTTGCAAGAGAAACAAGAAGTAACCAATATTACAAAATATATCGCGAACTTAGACAATAATACTTGAGAAAGGTCACAGAGATGAAACGAAGCTCAAATACTGCATTCATACATTGATCTAATAATAAAACAAGAGCAATATGGACGATAATTAATAATGAATCTGAACCAACGAATTCAACCAGCCAAAAACAAACTTCATTCATGTCTCCCAACGATTTAAATAAATACTTCTGCGATATTGGTGAACGTATTGCGAATGATACTCAATCAGTATATTCCTCGGAAGAATTTCTAAGTGCTGTGAAGTACTTGAAGCGTAGCAGCTCCTTCTTTTTTCAACCGATTACTCCCGAGGAAATAGGCAAAATTTTACGAAACATAAGAGGAAAACATACAACAGACGTTTATCATTTGTCCACTTACGTGTTAAAACAACTGAATGCAGAATTAAGCGCACCTCTTTCAAGTATTTTTAATGAATGTGTCGCACAGGGAGTTTTTCCGAGATTATTAAAGACTGCGAAAGTATTAAGAAGGGAGATAACAATAAATGTGAAAATTATCGTCCAATAAGTAATCTGCCAGCCATCTCAAAGATATTTGAAGAGGCAATCGCATCAAGATTGATTTCTTATTTGGAAAAACATAATTATTTATCTCCGAAACAACATGGATATAGAAAAAGGCATTCTACATCAAGCGGGATATTACAAATGATTAAAGACACATACAATGCCTACGACTTCAGGATGTATTCCAGAATGACATTACTGGATCTAATTAAGGCCTTTGATTCAGTGAGTCATTCAATTTTGATGCGAAAGTTAGAATACTATGGGATAAGGGGAAAACCACTAAGTTTGCTACTATCTTACCTCAGCGAAAGAGAGGTTCCATATGATGAAGCAGTGCTTCATCATATGGAAAGTTCCTTGGAGTTATAATTGACTCTAAACTGAGATGAATCCAGCATGTGGATGGTTCGAGGAGTATGTTGTCATCGGCATTGTACGCCATAAAGAGAATAACACATACAGCAACTATGGAAGCCGTAAAAGTTGTCTACTTCTCATATTTCCATTCCCTCATGTCTTACGGAGTCATTTTCTGGGGACTGGCGACGAAGGCGCATACAATCTTCCTACTGCAAAAACGGGCGCTTAGAATCTTGTGCAACGTAAATATTATAAAAAAGAGCTGTAAAACATTCTTCTCAGCCGAAAATATACTTGCCCTACCATCTGTGTATATTTTGTCCGTCGTCATGCATGTGCACAACAACACCCACTTCGTAAATGGTGACCTACATACCTATTCCACAAGAGGGAGGAATGAAATGAGGGTTCCCTACCACCGCCTGACCTGCTCCCAGAAGTCAATGGATTATTGGGGTGCTAAATTATATAATCACTTGCCAATGGATATTAAAAAATTGCCATCCATTGTTGAAATTTTTATGTTTTATGTTTAATTTTTTAAAGTGCAACAAATAAACTAATGGAAATTAATTTCTTTTTTTTTCCCACATTTTTTATTTTGAATATTTTTAATAAGAGAGTATTATTATATTCTAGTGTCCGAGTTTGGCTTGGAGCCACCATATTCATGAATCCGTTATACCTCAAATGACATTTACCACTTCTGGTACAACTGCACATACTGTGAATAAACATATTGTTTTTTAAAACCTTGTATGTATAAAAGAAACCAATTTTTCTTAAACAAAAGAGTATTTATGCGGCATTTCCGCCTCTGTTGACCCCAAATTGGCCTGGTATGCACCGGCTTTGCGTATCACAGTATTGTAGGAACTCCAACTAGACAATAGCTGCATATTTTGGGTGCGTGGCGGAATGCGGAATGGGAAAAATTAAACAAAAAGTCGAGACAAAACCAACGAAAACGAATTGCGATTCTGAAAAGTTTATTCCTCCCTCTTTGGGTTTTATAGAAACAATAGAAAAACTAATAAAACATGATTCGAATAATATCAGGCAAATCCCTCTCTCCCTTTCTACGTTGTATGTAGTACCATGTACGAAATATCCATCTCTTCGTCTGTCTTCGTCGCACGAATGTTATATCGACTACGGATAGCGGTTCAACTCTGATCCATTCACATTCTTAGTTGCGCCACGCCGTTCAGCGCTACTTTCATTAACCGAGGACTTGCTTGCCGCTCGCTTGGCATTGCGGAACGGACTAGGGCCGTAAGTTTTTTGCTTTAATTAAGGGACTGGTCTAATACAGGTTTTTGTGCCGCTACACATGAGCGAAGAGGAGATTAGAGGCTCGCTGGGTACTTCGAGTCGGAGATATAACCGTGTCATTAAGTATAGCTACCTCTGTTACACATACGAATGTTCTCTTGTGTAAAGCGTAGCAGATGATGGACGGACGTTATTTGGGATGGTGATGCAAGGGCGTACTGGAGAGAATAGAATTGTTTTAAAGTTATGGAAAATCAGACCTTTCCTATAGGGTTGCATAGGAATTAGGTATCTAATCTATTCAAATTTATCATAAAGCTCAAAAAAGTAGGATACTTTCACTAATATTTGGAGATTTCTCAATAGAGAGAGATCTGAGAAGGTGTGCATAGATTATTTATAAAATAATGAACGTAATGCTGTGTACTGAATGTACTAAATGAACTTGCAAAATGAATATCAAAAATGAAAAATGAAAAATTAAATTAGCTAGCTCAACGGATAAAAAATTCTTAAGGGGCGCAAAAGAACAATTAAACTCAGAGTTACCCTCGCAAAATAAAACTTGAATCTAATTGTAAGAATACGAAATTCCATCCTGTATAATACAAAGTATTTAAATTCATTTTATTAAGACTATAATATAGTAAGGTGCATTCGCTGAAGCAGCGTCTACTTCACAGGAAATAATAGTCTATTTTCGTTAAAGACTCACGTAATTAAGATAATATGGTATTACTTTGTATATTATCTGCTTCATTGTTTATTGTATGTTACAAATGCTGATCAGCGGTTCCCACGTTACTATCAAGTAGGGCGTTTGAAGATCAGAAAAATAACGCCTTCGGCCATACTTGCGCCCTCCTGTAAAGAGAGGCCGAACTAGTTATAGGTGCGAAATGACCAAAAGTTATATAAAAAGTTTATAAAAACCCTTAACATTGCTGTTTTGAATCAATTGGTTCGTGGATTTCGTTTCAGCTAAAGTAAAAGCACGCGTCTCCATTTCGTTCGGCGTTTTCTAAATCTTAAAAATAAAAACTTCTCTTCTTAAATTTTGCATTCAAAATAAGCCTAAAAATTCGAGAACAGGAAGCAAAAGCTTTCCTCGAGAGGTATTTAGTGATTTTGTGTTAAATTCGTTTAAATTTCCCCTATTTCTTGGCTTAAATTTTTGTGTGTTGTGTAAGTTTTTGTGCCCTATAATTTGGATTACGAGAAGAATTAATTACCCACATCGACCGGTAAGATGTTAAAAATTCCTGCTAAAAAGCAATACGTAAAAACCGTAACTCGTTCGCTCTCTCTCTCTCTCTCTTAATAAATAAATAATTTGTAAGTAAGAAATACTAGAATTTAAGTTAACCAACAATATCAAGAAAAGCTTAAAAATCCATTTAAAAAGTTGAGTTTCGTTTTGTCTTCTGCTTCTTATTTTATTAAATTTTTAGATTGTTAGTTTAACTTAATTGTCACAAAATTTATTCAATATATTAGTGTAGAAAGTAAAACATTCTATTATTTTACCATACCAAACTCGAAAGAAGTTTATTTGGTACCCATAGCAAGGGGTTGGAGAGGAAGTTATCATCGGTAAGAGAAAGCCGAAGAGGTGGGTAAATTAGCAATCTTTAGGCTAACTAACGGCCCTGCTTCGACTGACGGAGGAAAACACCGTTGGGATACAACTTTGGCTAAAATTACTAAAACCATTTGCTACCGAACAAAAAGTTTGTTTCTCAGCGGTGGCTCGCCGGTCAAAAGAGCAGGAGGGGTTGTCTGTGAGACGGAATTTGGCTTTGTCTTATTTGAATTTGGGCTAGCCATCCCCAAAAGTTTCCAGACAAGAAAACCCGTTCCGTTACATAATCACGAAAAGTAAAATGTGGGTGAAAGAAATCTGACTTTCTTTAATTACCCCAAAAATTGAAAAGGTCTAATTAAAAATAAAAGAACAGAATTTTGAATGACGTTAATAAACAACCAAGAATTTTATTATATAAAAAAAAAGAAAAAAAATGTTAATCACAAAAACAAACCGTGGACAGAGGGTCCTGGCTTAAATCAAAAACTGTAACTGATTCTAAATTTCAATAGGACAATGCTATTTCCTATATCAAAGCAAAAGATTAATTAGTTCAGGAAGATAATTCTTTTTTCACTAAAACTCACGTGGTTTCAACTAGAAAACCAAAAATGAACTCTTTAAAATTATAATGAGAGAATTAAAACTAAAATCTATCTTCCTGCATATAAATAATAAATAATCTTACATCTATAATGTGCACACATCAATATAATAAGAATTATTATTAAGCGAGTTCATTGATGGACAGAATAAAATTCAAAATAAGCCAAACAAATCTCTAAATCAAATGTATTAACAAAACGGCAGCAAACAAATTAGAAATATATGTACTCACGCTCTCGTCTACCTAGGAACTGAGTTACAAGGTTGAACAGTCGTATATATATAAAATCCTACTCACGACAACGTGCAACGCAGCCGCACAATTCATCGAAGAAAACTACTATACAAGCGAACGCTAGACATTTAAATAAATGAAATTAATTTAAAACAACTGAACACTTACATAAATAAATTAAACAATTAACTAATTAACTAAATCTTATATAAAAATAAAATCTACATCTGTGAAAATTCTCTGGAAACATTGACAAAGGCTGAACGGAGTAAACACGACAAAATCTATGCAACTTAAAAAAAAAACTCTCGCGAAAACAAGGTGTCAGCCTCTTTTCTAATGTCATCCCTTTACTACCAAGGCTATTTCATTATAGATAAGTATGCTAGATAAAATGGATGATGGTGTACTTTTATTACATATTATTAATAAAAGTAACCCCAGTCGGTGCACCTGAATTGTGGTCAGAAATCGTTTGCCTTATTATGAGGAACCCCAACTGCGATTACGTTTTCATTGATATAAATTGGCAGATATTAGAACATTGTCATTAATGTGCCATTAATGGGTTTTTAGTAGCTGTTAAAATTTCGGTCTCAGTTCCGGTTTTTTTTTATATTTCGTGTTTTATGTATTTTATATTTCTGTAAACCAAATCTTACATTAAACAACATACTAAGAAAATTATAATTACCTTATACTTATAATTAATAGTAAGTTATTGTATGAAAAAAGACTATATTTTGCTTTTTAAGAACCTCTTCACAGATTACTAATCGGATGCCTTCTTTATCCATTCTTATTATTATTCATTTTGTCGTTATTCAGTTCTTCAGTTCTGAAGGTTAACCTGTTAAATATTGTAATAGTTTTAATAATATGGTATTAATTATTAACAGTTCTATACATTTTAAGTAGGCTGATGTTTTTACTTGTCGTTCTATTATTAAGTTGTATTGAATTGTGGTGGGTGGTAATTTTGCAAAAACGATTCACAAAGACTATTTGTCAATTCCCGCCCCGATTTATCAGGGGTAGATATAATAGTATTAGCAACATATATACAATATAAATGAGAGTATAAATGTATGCAATAAAAACAGATATAAACGAGGAATGACAAATATACTCCAAACTGGTACTGGTAATGCTGCAAACTTCTAGACCCCTCACCACAAACTGCACTAAACTGGACACACGTTTCGATAGCAAAGCTATCATCATCAGCAGAAACACTGAACAGTTCAGTGTTTCTGAAAAATATGATATTCCTAAAAATTGAAAAATCGCGCAAACTTAAGAGGGGACTGTACCCCTAAATTGGGGTGGGGTATCATGAAGAAGCTTCCAGATCTACGTAGTATTTGTTAAATTGATATAAGGCTTGTCCTAAATAAATAAAAGTCATTGTTAAAATTGACACATAAGACGCATATAAAATAAGTAGAAATTATAGTTTATTTAAAGTAAATTAAAATAATTAT
>RXPK01000361.1:0-144380 GCA_004143645.1 Protaetia brevitarsis
TATAAATTTGTGAGAGAAAATGATAATACATCTGTTTGAAATATTACGGGTGTTGGCGTTAATTTTTGCGCTAAGTCAATTTTTAGTGTTGATTTTTACAAACTTGCCAGACGAATGACTACATGTGTTGAGTAGAACAGAAACTACTAGAATTTGGTGTGAACTCTCTTGTTCAGTTATGAGATTTAATATTCTCTAGACATTCAGAAGCATCAACAATCAGAACTTTTCCCTCGGATAGAAAATAGAAACCCACCTAATATATACGGTAATTGCAATATACCCACCACCTGCATTGCACGTGTATCTGTTTTGGAGTTGTTTCTGCGTATTAACACATCCAAAAAAACACCAAATGTGACTGACCGAAAGTGTAACCTTGTGCTTATTAAACGTTAATTCCAGTGGGCATAAAAAATTTTCAACATCTTAAAGATGTATTGAAACAACTATTTACGTAATTAGTTCAGATTTGAATCAAATAGCATAAAACATTCACTTAATTTTATAATGGTTTCAAAAAATCATTTTAAAATTAGTACGATTAGTTGAAATCAAAACTTTTGAATGAGTGGTTCTGTATATTATAATTGAGAAAACGTCTTAAACAGAGAATATTAATAGCACTAAAGAAATAGGAGTTGCATATTAAAAACGTTGTGTTTAGAAAACGGTGTTAAATCATCAATAGATCGCATTCATTTAGTTAAATAGCTAGTAAATTTGTCTAGTCTAGATCAAATAAAATGTGACTAGAAGTATATCATAATTCCACGTGTTAGTTGGATAAAATAACCCCTTAGCAATAGACAATACTTGACTATCTTTGTTCGTCAAATTTAAACTTCTATAGTTCTCGACAAAATAACACGAAAACAGTGTGGACCTCTCCTGACTATTAAATTAGTCAAAAAAGTGTTAAAATTTTCAACAGTGTACCATATCAAATTAGTTTAAATTTTTTTGTAGCCTTTGAAAAGAAAAGCTTCAAAATTGGAATTATTTTTGCTACACAAATTGTTTTATTTTGAAATAAAACAAAATAATTACAACATAGACTACATTTCCAATCTTTTTTTTTTGCTCCAAAACTACCAAATGCTTCTTTCTTTTCCTTTTCGAAGTTGTTCAAAAAATTCGTGCCCCCAAGATCGCCAAACGTATCTCCAATGGATTTCTTTTTTTAAGGCTACATAAAAAGCAATATTTAGAAATTTCGACGGTTTAGAAATATCGACTACCTAGCAAATGTAATTAGACAATGTATCGCGGAAATCAATCCTGTGTATTTACGGAACATATAGAATTTAATACTAGATCGATAAAATGTTTACCAAACGTAAGACAACACGTACAAGCTCAATATTCATTCTCTACGTCAATTAATATCTGTTGTTGATATTATTGAAAATGCATTGTGTTTTATTTTTTCTTTTACCTGTGGCGATTGACATTAAAACCTACATAAAAGAAAAATGAAGTTAAACTAATTGTGACTTTCTAACAATGACTAAGAACTAAAATTTCAATTAGATGTCATTATTTTGTTTCATTTCAAAACAAAACGTATTGTGCAGCAAAAATTATTCCAATTTTGAAGTTTTCCTTTTCAAGGCTATAATATCTTCGAAACTAATTAATTTTGACATGATTTTCTTTCAGAAAGTACACACAGAATAAGTTGTGATAGCTGTATGATCCCGATTAATTTTGTATACAGAGTAACTCCGAAAAAAAAACGATTAAATTTCATTTTGCTAAAATTAAGAGAATATATTTAGATATAGAATTTAATTTGGAACAACATTTCTTAATGGAAGAATCCTCTAAATCAAAAACTAAGGTACTTTACTCTTAGCATAATTATATATGTTTGACCCTGCCTTGTATACAACTAGATTCTCAGCAGATTTCTCGAGTGTTATTTTAGTTTAAAGACATAAATTCAAAGGTCCCATAAAAATCCCATATGCTGCGCACTTTCTGCTGTCACTGTATATTTCTACCAGTAGCAATTAGATTGCAGGAATGGCATGCAAGAGGTACTTCTCCTAGTATGGATTTGTATAATGTAGGACTTCTTCGTCTTAATATTGAATTATACGTAATTTTAACCCTTAAGGGATTTACTTACTATATAATATCGGATAAAGCCAAAAATTTGAGCGTTTTTTTTCAGAGAAAGGAAAAGATATACAAAAATACGGCTTTTTCTAATAAATATATTAAAACTTGAACATTAAAAAAAATATATTTTTTTTAATGACAAGACCACTATAACGTTCGCTATTGTATCTAGGTAGCAATGTGCACAGAAAACACGGTCAAACTGCGTAAACTCTAAGCATACGCAAAAGTGATCCGAAATTGAAAAATAAAAAAGGAAAGTTAGAAATATATTAAATTTGTTGGAGGTTATACCTAAATTTAAACAAATAAGTCGAAAGCAAACAATGTGGCAGATACCTGGACTTTGATTTGAATTTATTTTCTATTTCTTTTTGTGGTGTATGTGATATAACAAAATGTGAATATATGCAATTTTAGTATATTATAGGTATAAACCTCCAATAAAAACGGTTTACATTAAAAAACAAAAGAATTAAGTTGATATATTGAACACTTGGAAGAACTAGAACTTACGCAGATTTGAAAAATTCATGTTTCGAGAAAAATGCGTTCAAAGTTTCTCAGCAAACATTTTTACAAATAGTTCAACATACACTTAGTCAGCTATTCCAGCACTATACATTAATCCTTCTTCTTCTTCATACTTCTGCATTTGCAAAATTTGTTGCTTCCCTTTAGACAGCACAGCAAAGTTTTGCAGCGCTGGACATGCTCTGCTCTGCTCGTTGTATGCGCTGACGATCAGATTTGATGACGAAATTTGTGGGCATCAAGTCCGACTGCAATTCTCACCGCATTCATATTTGTAATTCAGAAAAGTAACCTTCATTGAATAAATTTGCGGCAATGTAGGTAGCAAGTTGAATTGTTTATGGGTCGCAGTGTAAATCTTTTGAAGCTAGTTTCTACACACATGAACTAAACGAGTCGTTTCAGTTTGACAATTTTTTCCAATGCATCTTTGCAAGAAATCATTCTAGAAAAAAAATATAAATCCGCCTAATAGCATCTTGATTTTTTTTTTTTGCAAAAGGTCACGTATGAATGAAGCAAGCTTCAACCTTGGCTCTGCAACGCGCCACTTACACAGGTTGTCTACACCTTTGGACAATAAATGTGTCGTGGATCCGCGTCGGTTGAACATTTATAATGAAATGTAGCCAAATCAGCTGCCTTCATTTTTTATGCAGAATCTGGATGTTGTGTAATTGCTAGTCCACAGTACACTATTGTTAAATTATCAATAACTTTGTCAGTCAGTTTACCGGCGCCCTTTCTTCAAAGTCCACTCATTCTTTTTTGTATATCTCCAACGCATTCTCTTTTTTTCTTGAACAGTAACATCTTAGTACGGCTAAAAATCACAATTGCTTAAAAAGTTGTCTTATCTCAGTCGCCTATCCGAAATCGTGCGAAAAATTTCTTTTAAGGCTAGACTTCCATTTTTCCTGTGCTACTCTGATGATCCGTAGTTGCGGTTATCTTTGCCATCATATTCTAGCCAGCTTTTATAAGAAATTTAGTGTAAGTAAGTGCATCTGCAATAAATTGATACATTTTATGGTAAGTAGTTTTCTAAAGCGTGGGAAAGTGTGCTTTAAGTA
Source organism: Protaetia brevitarsis (assembly GCA_004143645.1). NCBI lineage: Eukaryota > Metazoa > Arthropoda > Insecta > Coleoptera > Scarabaeidae > Protaetia > Protaetia brevitarsis. Next base: position 3,735 of record RXPK01000361.1, read on the forward strand.
AAAGAAATATTGTTAGATCAGTTTCTTCAAATGTGCGTTTCATTTCGGATCTAATTGCTTCATATTATTGTAATATAAATAGCTACTCTGTCGTTTATTGTGATACCCGACTACAGTGGCATTTCTAATCATTAAGAACAACTATACATACACTAACAAACAATAAGTATGATATTTCGACCAGAGCAGCCCCGAGTCGAATATAGTATTACATCTAATTTGCTCCGTTTGTGTTTGGTACACCCGCTCTTTTAATAAGCCGTAGCGGCTTAAACAATGCGAATATTACAAAACCGCTTTAACCATGTATGTTATATAATTGGAGCTTTCAAAAAATGCAAAAAACCAAAAATCAAAAATTTTTCCAGTCAAATACATGTAAACCTCCCCTTAATGTATCACCTGCTTTTATATTAATAAAGGTAGTGTATATACCGATAACATGCACAATTTATTGTTTAATAACAGATCATAACAATAAAGAGTATAAGGACTCTTACCCAAGGTGAGTACACTTATTTGCAACATTTAAATCAACAGACAAATACTATACAGTATATTTTGGATTGTTAAATTTCAATTTAATTTACAACAATATTCATATTTCCCGCTGTACTATATGTTAAACACGCCTCTTAAGGTAATATCAACCTATGCCCATTTAAAATTCAATTTAAATCGTCATTACAGTTAGAATACTTAACCTCAAAATTTTGAAAATGCAAGACATTCATTTACACAGATTCAATTTCTTCTGGTAAGAATAAAATTTATTTTTGTTTAAAATGCGATGATATTCCTGTTGTGCCTAATATGATCGCCCGCTAATAGAAATATTAGAGATTCAACACCAATGCAGCCTACTACTGAAAATTTCATTTCTTCAGTGGTTGCATTCCTTCAGTCTTTTAAAAGAGATCACATTAGGTTTCCTTTTAACGTTTGGATGTTTTACACTGTACATACGTGAAACCAGAAAATAGTTTGTCACATTCTCACAGTACAGACACCACACTAACTAATTCTTCTTTCGAAAACGTTATTTTCTACAAATAATTTAATTACTTGGATTAATAACACGATTAAACGTCAAAAAAAAAACAACTGTCATTGTCATTATAGAATCATGGCCTACCAAAATTACAAATATGATAGTAACAATGAAAAATTAATCAAAACTGTAATAACTCGAAAAAATAAAAGAGATAGACATAGAATATGTTTAACAAAAATCAAAGCACTTATATGCTTTGTTTATAACATAGCAGTTAATAGGAATTCAATGATGTAAACATATACAGGGTGTTTCTATTTAAAAAAGTAAGAGATACCCATTCGAAGTTGACTAAGTTTGCCCTTTAGTAGCGAACACCCAGTATATTAAAAACAACTATAAACACACTTGCAGGTATAAGTAGATCCATACTAAGATATTTCAAAATTTCATTCACTTAGTCTAAGTGGTAATTAAATTACAAATCGCTTTTCTCAAACAGTGCAAGCGACAATTTTTATATATGTATATGTAAATCTGAGAAAATTAAGATATACGACTCTCTCAATATAACAGAATGTAATTGAAGGGTTGATTGTAAAAAGATGATGAACTTCAGCAACCAAAAATACTTTAATTTTAAATAGTAGTTAATTTTATGCATTTTTCTAAAACTTCAAACCATATTACCTTATTACAATAAGCCTTTACCAATTGAAGGGTCCACGGGAATAACGATCAAAGTCCATTTTTTGTGAAAATGAGATAAGGGTGCCATTTTGTAGAAATCTGAGTATTATCAATAATCCGCGTTCAAATTATTTCAAAAACGGTCGTTAGTCCGTAGAAAACAAAAGTTGCTATAATGTAGTTTCGTGTTAAACCTTTAAGTGTCAAACTTTAAAATTCATTTATCTCTTAATGTATGAATATGGACTTTGATCGTTATTCCCGTGCACCCTTCAATTGTATTTAATATACAGGGTATTCCACGTAACTGGTTCATTAAAAGTTTATGATGTTCTAATATTTACTTATATTTGAGATTTTGACACCAGTATCTGTTCGATTAGAACTATAAATGTAAAATACCTTAACCAAAATATCACTTCCGGCTGACCGGAAATGGATGTCAACTTTGTTATTTTAAATAGAATGATATAATTTTTTAGTCATTTTTGGATTCTACAACTATAAATACGTCCGTTTCTATTAGCTATTCCTATAGCCACATGTTGCCGTTTTTGAGTTATTTAAGTTTTTCTTTTTGTTTAGTCATAATCATTGCATCATTGAGAAATTAATATCTCGGTTAATACTGCAAGTAGAGACTCCAAATTTGCTATGTTATGAGTGTAGATATAACTCTAAGAAACGGTAAGCACACTTTACATTCTAACATACAGGTGTTCAAAACTGAGGAACAAAGCGACATATTTTTAAATGGAGAAAACTCATTTTTTTTTAAATAGAACACCCTGTATTTTAATTCGGAATTAAGAAGTAAATATCATCCCCTATCACTTTATATCAGCATTCCCTATACCTATCTTAATAGATTTTGAGATATGAACGACTTTTTGTTAAACAGACTAAGTAGCTGGCTCTGAATGGGATTAATGTCAAATTCATTGACTAACCAAAAGTGTTTTTGTATATCATTGTAATTACACTTTCGTACAACGCAATAGTAATAGAAATGACTATTCGAACAGACATTCTTGTATGGTTATTCAAAATAATACATGATTTGACGTGAATCCATTTCAGAACCACTACAAACATTTAAAGATAGGCTACTTAGTCTGTTAAACAAAAAGTCGCTCATATCTCAAAATCTATTAGAGATAGGTATAGGGAATGCTCATATAAAGTGATAGGGCATGATATTTACTTTCTAATTCCGAATTAAAATACAGGGTGTTCTATTTAAAAAAAATGAGTTTTCTGCATTTGAAAATATGTCATTTGATTTCTCAATTCTGAACACCCTGTATATCTAGAATGCGAAGTGTGCGTACCATTTCTTAGAGTTATATCTACGTTCATAACATAGCAAATTTGGAGTCTCTACTTGCAGTATTAACTGAGATATTAATTTCTCAATGATGCAATGATTATGACTAAAAAAAAAGAAAAACTTAAATAACTCAAAAACGGCAACATGTAGCTGTAGGAATAGCTAATGAAAATTGACGTATTTATAGTTGTAGAATCCAAAAATGAATAAAAAATTTTACCATTCTATTTAAAATAAACAAAGGTTGACATCCATTTCCGGTCAACCGGAATTGATATTTGGTTAAGGTATTTTGCATTTATAGTTCCAATCGAACAGATACTGGTGCCAAAATCTCAAATATAAGTAAATAATAGAACATCATAAACCCTGTATAAATTAATAAGTATCTATCCATGAATGAATATATCATTAATTTTACTTTAATTAACTCGCCAGTTATCTATAATATAAAAACCAAATATAATTTTTGACATTTCTTTTTGTAAAAGAAAACAAACTATAAGATACACTTACCACAAGCAAAGAAACTCCTTGCACCTCCATAATTCACAAAAATGGAACTTGTAACTGTTTCTCTTTATTTAACGAAATCCTGTATACAATCGATTTTGCTCTAACAATCCTTTCGGAAGTAAACCCCCATTTATATATCTATAAAAGGCTATATGAGACCACCACCATTTTTTCTATCGGCGTATTTAAAAGCTGTTTTTGCACAATACAATGTCAAGTGCAGTAGTGGGAATGGCAGAATAGAGTTCCCATCGCCTTGCATCTTTGTCTTTGAAGTAATTTGAAATAAACAACAGCTTTGCAGCTGCAGAGTATATTTGCAGTAAACAAACCAATATATTAAGGTATGCAAATGTGACGTCTCGCCTGCAATGATTTAATTCCTAATTGCAGTCTAATTGTTAGAAGAATGCTTTTGCGTAATTAATTAATTTTAATCAGTAAAAGCTACTTTATTAGATTATTTCATATCTGAGTGTAAATTTGGCAATGTCGCAACCATTAACACAACCTAACCTAAAAAGTATAATTTGAAATATACTTCCTGTTAACAATCTTAATTTTGTTGAGGACTTTCCTTTCACAAAACTAAAATTGACAACGTTTCTAATTTCTTAATAATAATCCTATATGACAGAAACTGACAATTATAATAATAAAATATAACCAACATATATGTATATTTCTTGCAGGCTTGCAGCATCAATCATTCAAGCATAGACAATCCCCGAAGAGCAATACGGTTTTTAGAAATTGCATAAATGCATTCGATAAAGGACTTTCTTTTACTTGCATATCGCAAGCGAGAAAATACTTCCGCTTGGGTCGATTGAATCTCATATGAACTGGAAATTTCTAATGTGAGCGCATATTGTATTAGCAGGATTTTATGGGTAATAAAAGTGTGATTGTTGAGTTATTCGAAAAGGATTTCAAATTCAGGAAATGCGAATGGGAAAAATGCATGGCAAATTAAAAATCACAATGACGCTATTAATGATTGTGACATAGACAATTTAAATAGTATATACAGGGTGTGCCCCTAGCAGAGACTAGTTCCTCTATAACTCGTAGACAGTAGTTGTATTCTTTTTACCATGTGTGTTTGTCTTATAGTAGTAACATTTATGTAAGAACGCTAATTAGATTCTAAACTTAGATGACGGGGCAAGTAAAAAGAACATTCACTTTCTAAGAAATTTCAAATTTGATAACCAGACATAACGTAAACTATCCCAACTAGCACATTTAGTTGTGATTACTACTGCTATAGACACAACTACTTCATTAGGGAATATCTATTTAGACGACATATCTGTAGGTGCAGTTACGTCGTAGTCACCAAATAAATTACTTTATGGTGCCAATAAAATAGTAATTATTACATCATTCTTACTTACTAAGTCACTCTAAAGTTAATTCGTGCACATAGTTACAGATTAAAAATCGGCGTTACTAACATATGCTACCAAAATCTGACCTTATTGTAATCATAACCCGCTAGTAATATATTCGGTAGAATTGAGGTGAGCAGCACGTAGATATTACCTAGTAAACTTATAGACACTTTTTTGTGTTACAATTACGTAAACATTACTTCCATTAGGGCGACTATATGTACACAGGTAAAAATTTGACGGAGTGAAATAGGGAGTTTCCGTTTTGGAAATACAGGGTGTATCAAATAAAAAAGTAAATTTTGCTTGGGTGTTAACTACACGACATATAAAGCACAAACCCGCCGAAACCGGATTTCATCATTAAAGAATAAAAAAAAGTAAAATTTAGAGCCAAAAATTCTTTAGTCCGGGCCTGATGCAAGGAAACGTCATGTTAAGCACCCGCTAAACGTGGTATTATGTATAAATACATTGCACTCATTTAGTATTATTCTTAATGGTATGCCGTAAGTTCATTTAACGTCATTCTGAATAAATAAAGGCCCTTGTAAAAATAGCAAAACTGAGGCATTTTAAATCTCTTCTTTTTATAAAATAAACATTCCTCATTTGTTAAGAGCATTCTACGTAAGTCTACAAAGTATTATTTTTAATATCCTGATAAGACGTTCGAGTTTCACCGGATATGCAACTTCAGTAGTTATAAAAAACGTAAATATTTTTCTTTTGATTTGTCGAATCGAGAGTTAGTTGTTAATAAACAGTACCACATGAATCTGAGTTATTTCTTTTGGATTTATTTAATCAAATAACGCAAAATGAATTGAATCGAATTACACTGAAATAAATGTAGATTACAAAAAACACGCCTTTTTACTATGATATCGCGCAAAAATGAATCTATACATTCCCGCGCTTTTGCCGATGCATCAAGCTGCGATTTTCTTTATATGAAATCATGATGGTCCTGAAAAGGATCGTTTTTTCGAGACGGGAAGAATTTAAATAAAATGTTGGGAAGTAGCTTGCACTCCAAGCGGTGATCCACACAAAACTAACAGCGGTAATGGCTGAATGATAGTGGTATGTGGGGGTATACTCCGGACAGCATTTAGGCTGGGCACAGGTGCGGCTCTAGCCTACGGTATTTACAAAATATTTTTTTCTCGTTATTGCTTACAGATAGACCCCCTGTGCATTAAGACTTTTTGATTGTATATGATGATTACAGCTGCTACATATTATTATATTTACCTCTATATCTGATACCCCTGTATTTTGTTCCAAAAAGGAGTTGCCATAGCTGAAAACAGAAAGTATTTCCTCGGTTTTATACAAAATCTCAACCAAAACGGAGAACTTCCGCTGTTCTAACACAGATTTTCAAGGAAGAAATAAACTCCGTTTTTCTCTCCGGCATCCTACACTATCGTATTTAAGTCCCTAAATCGTGAACAAAATCCCTATCGATTGCAGTTTATATGTTCTCCTTCACGGAGTGATAATTGTTTACTTAACAGCATGTTTCTATTTCTCATTTTAATAACAGCAGTAAGAGTTAAAATTTCTCTATTTCGGAAACTTTTATATTTATTACAAAATAGTAAAACTGCATAAGGGAGACAAATTGGTCCTTAACGGATTAGCTTGCCTCGGTTAAAGATGTTTTTTCCCCTATGGAAAGCAAAATTATCTCTGTATTCACCGTTTAGTAGCAAAACATTTAACTCCGAAATGGAGGCTCCTTGAACGAATGGTCGCGAGGGAACACCGGAAAAGAGCTTAAATAGGTGTTAGATTCAACTGCGCGTATTTGTTATTGGTGTAAGTGCTATAATATCTATTAATCAGACGCGGCTAGTAATATATATCGTGAATTACCTACTAAAGTTATAGACACCTTTTTTGTGTTACAATTACGTAATCATTACTTCCTAGGGGTAACTATTAACCATTCTTTCTAATAATAATGTTATAAGACAATATACGGATTTTAGCTTTTTGTTTTTATTATGCATGTAAATATTTTATATCTGCTTTATCAAAATTTATTAAAACTTATAAAAGAAAATTTATCACCTCTTTAAATTAAAAAACTACATTTTCTTATTGTTCCTTACAACGACCTGATCTTATTTTCTGTTACTGCATTTTGTGAACGGAAGTAATAGGTCTCTATCTCGTCCGTTAAACTCTGAATATTTTTACATACTTTAATATAAACTTGCTCTCTATAAAATGAGTGGGGTTTCAAGAAAAAAATTTGAATTGAATATAAACATGTTGCACTAGTATTGTGCCGTCGCTATATAGGTCAATCACTAGTTAATGTAACTTTGAGGTTATAAAGAAGCTAAAAGTTACACACGGAACCTGAAAGTGAATTCAGTTACTTTCAAGTTCCATTATATTACTTCAAAGTGAATTTAATTACGTTATAGTAACATATACAACTTGAAAGTAGTTTTAATAGGGGATGGCCATGTAATATTTACGACAAGGGATAGTATTAACTGCTACTATCTAGTAAATATTACTTCAGAGTTATACATTTCTAGTATATATTACTTTGAATACGAAAACGTAAATGCCAAGTGAAACAAAATGGACGCGCTATTACAATAAAATTGCCATGGAACAATATATAAAATAAACAAGATTCTAACCCAACACAGATCCAAATTTTCAATTTCACTATTCATATTTTTAGTTAATAAGAACAGAATAATGAATAAAAAAATTCTTGACCTACATGCTGAATCCATCAATTATACTTCATAGCATTTGAGGCAAGCGTATTTTTAAGAGCTAGCACATTAATATTTACCAGTAAAATGGTTGCGTTTTTAATGTTATGTCATCATTCATACAAAATTCACGATTCAATAAGTGGTCTAACAGATATATTTATTTTATATACACATGAACCATTATATTATTCATTCTAACAACAGTTAGAGTGAATATGTTATAAAAAGGTATAAAGAAGAAAAAGAAACAGTAACAATGAATTGCAATGACATATAAAAAAAAACGTTCCAGCTACATAGCAGCTACTATCCGCCATGTTATGACTACGTAACTATTACGTCGTACAAAACTAACGATTACGTCGCCTTAACATAATTAGAACCTGATATTTGTTCCCCATTTTGGTAGTAGTAACGGATATATCACGTAACAGCTACTATTTTTACTTCGTGGAAACCTTTAAGGTAACAAATATGTCATGGTGACTAAATGTGTTACTTGGGATTTGTCATCTGTCTGGCTTAGTGCTAAGTTAGAAAGTTTGCTACCTTAGAAAGGAGTGAGAGAGGGCGATTTATGTTAGTTGGTTCTTAGTTTAAACTTACTTTTTTTTAGTAATAGAAACAACCAACTTTTACTAAGATACTGAGTTGCAGTAATAATCTAAGCTAATCTAACTTAAAGACGGTAAAAAGAATACAGCTAGTAACACATAGAAAAAAAAAATAAAGTTTTAAAAAATTATGGTTTTTCTTAATTTTCTATTAACTTTTATACTGGGTGTTTAACCATTTTTTTATTAAACACAATACCCTACTATTGTTACATATTTTTTATCAATTTCATTAAATTTTGAACAAATAAGGTATATCTTAGGCTTAAACTTCTTAATTACAAAGATATTTTCGATTTTCTAAAAGTCATGCCACATACATTGCTTGAAAAAGTAATTTGATTATCATTTAGAATAAATGAACCAAATTTTGTTTAGGCCCCCATCATGCTTTTCTTTTTTCTTTTAACATTTGGAAACCTCGCCGAAAGACTTTGGAAGCGTCTTTCGACGAGGAATCAAATTACGAAGAGCGCGGCTCGCTAACTCTAATCGTTTCCGAAATATTTGAGATCAAAGCATAGCCCCTACTAGAAACACATTTTGACAGCGAATCGAATGACGAAAAGCGCAATTCGCAATATCTAAAGGTGTTTAAGTTTCGAACCAGTAAATGGATGCTAGAGTCTTCTCATTTTAACAAGCAATCGAATGACGAAAACCAGAATTCGATATCTTCAACCGTTTCTAAGATACTCGCAAAAATGTGCTGAAAATCGTTAAATTTCCTTATTCTTCACCCCAAATCGTTAATCTGTGAGCAAACAGCCGCTCTGATATTGTTTCATACCGCCCGAAATGTTTTCCTGGTCGCGTCGAATCTTTTGAGACCAAACTGAACTCTCTAGCTGCTGTCGTTCCAGAGTTATGTTGAAAAAAACTCGCGTTTCTTGGGCACTTTTTTTATGATTGCATGATATTCCGTTCTAAGCCCCTTGAAAATGCTGAAACCCTAATCTATTGTATATTGTCAGACGCATTTTTCTACGAGGATTCCATTTCTGACAGCGTCGTCTCGCTATTGGTAACGGTTTTGGAGATATCGTCAAAAATCCCAAATTTTGATCGAAAATGTTAATGAAAATCGGTAAAGCAATCACCGAAACTTCGAGATAATTCCAAAGTGTTTGGCGCCCATCGAATTGAAAAATAGAAAATCACAATCATCAAAAAGGTAGAGAACAAGATAGATGTTTTGTTTGTAAACATTTCTAATTTATTGATGTGTTTGTATGCAGTATAATTGTTAAATATTAACATTCTTAAAATACGTAAAAACAATTGAGAGAGCAAAAAATATGAATTATTATCAAATTCAGGAAGAGATTATTGACGTAATTCTGAAATGATCCCTCGCATCTTTGTTCTGTTTTTTTTATGAGTTATAACTTAAAGTGTTTTTTAAACCAAAAATATTTATAAAGAGAGTATTAAGAATTACAATTATTACGGCTTATATACCGTCATGTTCAATTAAACAATTGGATTTGAATAATTACTATCGCAAAGGACATGGACGTAACCATGAAAAAGGAATTAACTGTAATCACGTATCACCTTGCGTTTAAAATTTAAATTGCTATTCTGTTATAAATTACGTTATATTACATAGATTACGTAGGAAGTATAAGTGATCTTATTCAAGCATGAATGAACTATTAACGTAAAAAACATGTTCATACACAAGTAACTCCAATGTCCGTTGGAATTTTTAAATTAATATTTCTGTGATTATAATATTATTATATGATTATTTGTAATAATGATTACATTATTGCAATAACTCATTTCCGAAATACAAATATTTTAAAATTTAAATCATCTTCCACGTAGTCATGTGTGAAGCTCTTCTTCCAAAAATTCTATTCTTTTTGAGAGTATCTAGTTTGAAACAGGTGCTTGTGCGGTAGATTCCATCATTTGAAGTTATAATATGTTGTATTTCGACGTAGTCATGAATTTTTTCATACTTCCTTATTCTAATGAGGATAATAATTACTATATTAATATGTGATTAATTGCATTGTATAGTGAAGATCAATGTAAAATTATATCAGGCATTAAACACCTATTTAATGATAGTTTTAGAAGTTTATGTGGTTGAAATGTAGGAAATATTAATCGTGACAGAAAAACAGGCAGAAGGAAATGTTATGTTTCCGATGATTGGCTTATATTTAGATATTAGATTTTATATGTGCAAACTAATGACAGATTAGATTTCAATTTTCAAAAGTAAAGTATTATTATTATGAATAATCGTAATAATAATCGTAATTTCTGAGTACATTAGAAGAACAAAATTAAGGATCGGTTGTGGTAGGCAATTTAAAGGATATCACTTTTCCGATCTACAACAAGATCTTTATTTTTGATGGATGAAAATTTGTTTTGAAGGGAATGTCATCAGTCGCCTAATCAGTTTCTAACCGAAAATGTGGTGGAAGACGTACGTGCTCGTTTGCATCTCAGGCCTGGAAAGCCGATTATGGCAATTCGCCAACAAACTGGTAATAAAATATACATACTAAATGGTTTTATATAAAGTTATGTGATTTTTTTGTAGGTTTATTCTATGGATTTAGCTCAGAAATCTGCAGAACAGCAAGCTCACATAAAACCGTTAACAACACTTCCGTGGAGACTCAACAATGATTCACACCCGATCGAATCTCGGTCCTTCTGCGAAAATTCTACGCCGAATCCCTTGATAGAAAGGGGAGTACTACCCGTGTGGACGGTCAGTAGCGTAGCTGGTGATTCGAGAATATTATTGGATTTGTAATTTAACACCGAAAAGTTTTTATATTGAACCATTACTTAAAATCTTATACCTAATTCTTTCCACCTTCCATTTCTTGATTTACGCGCTTAGTAATTTAAATTAAAAAGCAACTAAATACAGTGAAATTCCCCTTCGCGGTCACCCCTCTTACACGAACAACTCCCTTAAACGGATAGTTTCTCATGGTCCGACCAGCTTCATATAATTTCCATTGTATTAACTCTTTCTGGACGGACATTCTCTTGAACGTCGCGGACACGAGAAAATGTTCTCTTAACCGGACAAAAAAAAAAATAAAAAGAAACGCCTTATCTTATTTTTTTATGCGAGAGTATGCTAATGCATTTCTCAACGCGCCGCCGCCAATTTCGCTGGGACTTCCCCGAGTCAACGGAGATTTACGACTTTTAATCTTATTTTATTTTTAGAACATCGGAGATCTCATCCGAAAGACGTTCGCTAAATAATATAAAATTCTATTTTTTACCCCCTATTTACATCAGCTTGTCAACACATTGACCAGGGATTATAAAGAATTTTTCAAAACTATTACCGAAGTCTAATATCCAAACAGTCTCTAGGTAAACATTGAAACTGCTGAGTACGCTTTTGAGTAATAAAGAAAATTACACCACTGGTTGCAGTTTATTTGCAAAAACGCTTGGGATCAATAACAAAGAGACAGTTCAAAATTGCTTCCGCAAAGCAGGATTTAATCATGCAAATATGCCAAGTGAAGACCAGTTAACTGAGGCTGATATATCTGGCCTAGAAGATGATTTGCTCTTAGTGTACTTTCGATATCCTCAAAAATAAGAATTTATTGAAATTGACGGATAATGAAAACCTTAATGATTTTTTAAACGTAGATGAAGATTTGTATGTTGAAGATCAGATTCAGAACAGAAATTACAAATCCAGTTGAAATACAAGAACTTTCGAAGATTCTGATGTCCGATGAGGTTCCACTGCCAACAGAAGCTATCCCAAATTATTGATAAAGCTATTACCCCTGACCAAGCAGCTCAAAAGTTTTTGTCGAAAAATCACGGAGAATACAGAGTCTTTGGAGCTTCTTTCTAAAATTAGAATACGATTTCAAGACGCCACTTTAAAGAAAAAGAAAAGACAAACAACAATATATGAATTTTTGCGTCCTTAAAAGTGACTATCATTTCACTGTTTTGTATTACATACTAATCTATGTAGTCTATGTACATATTATATTATACTTTGTATATATCTAAAGAAAATAAACTTTTTTTTCTTAAGTTTAAAGTTTCTTATTTATTTAAAAACATTTATTATACATATACGATTTAAATTGTCCAGTTCTTTATATATTCATTTTCGTTAAAACACGATTTTTGTTGTATCTACTACATATTTCTTTTCTGCGGTACACCTCCTGAACGGACGTCTTCAGTTGGTCCCGTTGGTACTATATAATAACACGATTTCAGTAGGGATATTTAAGTGATACCAAAACTCGCTTAATAAATCTCCACTCAAAATGTGTTTTCTTTGACGTGATTGTTAAGTGGTATCAATATATGACAAAATTTTATTTCTTAGATCTGTTGGACAGTTTGGTATAACGGTGGAAAGTAAATTCCAAGTGAAAAGTGCTTTTAAAAAGCTACGTGAATAAGGCAGCTGCTGATGCAAGGCAATGCTCGCTTTAATGTTTTTTTTATTTACATTTTACGCATAATTGTCTAGGTGATCTACGTTTGTGTGTGTATATGATGTGCTCCCAAACCACGTTCTTCATAGTGAAAGTTAAATGCATTAACCTGGATGAATTTACCGGGGAAGGATATCTGAAAATCTGTCATTATTAACCGCTACCAACTTAGGAATAATAAATTGTGTGTGTGTGTTGAGGCATCTTTAATGTTTTCTTTTTGCATATATACGAATCTATAATGATGTGATTCATAGTTGAATGAAGCAGTGAAAATATTTTAATTATAACGGTCAAGCATGTCGTCACAGGTGATATTAAAGTTGTGGAAATCTTTTATAGAAAGCATATACTTACTCTTTTTAATTTGATTCCGTAGATAATTGATAATATATTTGATTTATAAAATGTATATATTTAGGTTTTAATAAAGATTTCCATAAATCTAATGGCTTTTCTTAACAAATAATAATTTTTAAACAAACAAATTTTATATATTTGTGGGAACAGGATCGGACTTAGGTACAGTAAAGGAATGATGTGTGTGGACAGTTTGACAATTTGAAGATGTTATTTTATTTATTGACACATCATTTTTTTTATATTTAACCAATTTGACGTTTTTTTTTTAGCTGAGGATGATCATAAGGTCGAAACATGTAGCAAAATAAAAAGTTAAGTAAATAAAAATTGGTATACGAACCTGTTATTATTCTAATAAACGTTTATTATTTGCTATGGAATACAAGTTCACGTAAAAAATTAAAATGTTGATTCCCTCAATTTTAACTTGATGGAGGCTTTTAGCGATTACTAATTACCAGTGTATCAGACTACCGACCTCTCTTACAATAAACACACAATAGATAAATGGTTTAGAAGAATAGACTAATATACTCAATAGATGCGGATGAGTATATGAAGTCATATGTGTTTTTTTATGATTTTCTGTCTAAATGGATTTTGTTTAGGAGATCCCAACATGTGTGTCAAGATATATCGCTTGAAAAATTTCTACGATCACAAAATGTTTCGCTTTACTGCGATTGCATGTTGAGAGAGATGATGTTCGCTATGTCCACCAACATTTTTCCTTAACTGTACAATCTACATTAAAATTTTATTATTTATATACAAAAACTTTATTTATATGATATATACATACCTATATATAATATTAAATAACAACTTAACAAAAAAAATATATCAACAATATTCAGCCGTCGTTCTGACAAAAAAACAATGAATTACGAACGCATGACACTGATGAACAATGACTTATTTGACAACGTAAACACGACAAAAACAGCCTTATTTTCCTCATTTGTCTTCCTAATGATGACTGTAATGATAGATTCTACTTTCCAGATCTGGTACCTTCGACGGGATAAGGCCTTGATCACGTGAATTGCCCACGTGTTTTCAACTGGTACAGCACAGGTTGCTCGATTGGGATACGGCACCGGTTTTCTCGATTGGTATGGGTATGGGTTTTTCCACTGGCACGTGATAGGTTTTGATGACGGGTATTGCAACTGGTTGGGGTACTTTAACATGACTGGGTAAGGGTTCTGCGATTGTTATAGCTACTGGTTTGTGAATGGGATGCGTAGGGAATGAGCACTGTACTGGTAGGTGTTTGAAGATGGAATCGGTTATCGGTCTTTGAATTCTTACTGTTTGGTGGATGTTGTGATTCAAGTCTGAGCCCCCGTAGCCTCCATAAGCGGCAATCGGTGCCACTGCAACTGCTGGAGCTACCACACCTGCTGTGGCCGCGTATCCGGCATTTGCTGACGAGAGGAAACAGGCTAAGGTTACGCAAATCTGAAATTGTTTAAATGGATTAGTAGAAACGAGCATGTAACAAGCATTCTTGTGGGAACACAACCAGATTGTTCTCTCATGCAATGAATAATCTCTGCAGTGTTAACTTTTTATATAAAAGTATTTATTTGAAAAAGAACTGCATAGATAGTTATAAATGATAATATATATATCTCATTATTTGTGTCTTTTTTTTTTATTAGAGAATAATAATGGTATTAAATATTTCGCAATATTACACTGAGAAAAATATCCTTTTCATCTAAAAAGAATTGCATTAAACCAAAAGTTTTTGAGTTTTCTATATGGCCAACATGATTTAGTGTTTCCTTTAAAAGACTATAAATTTTAATATTTACGCATTTCTTCGGAAATAAATATATTTTTCGTTGAAATTGTTTATTTTCTTTTAAGTGAAAGATATTGATAGTTGATTCAAGTCCTCTTTATTTTAAATTTGAAAACTATGCAAATTGGCAGAAAACCGTAAGCATTTTGATTCAAGAGGTTTTTTTTCTTTTCTTATAACATTTATTCATTTTAGACTTAAGCGTAAACACAACAAAATGCTGTGATCATTTTTAATCGGAATGAAAATGAATTATTTCCAAGAAAATCCATACACTAAGGAGGGATTTGCCGTTAGAATTTTGCAAATCCTAATAGTTAGTATTGGGGGGAGTTGGTCGCAGTGACCATCTAAACACTATATAATCCGCCGTTAAAGAAATCGTCATTTCAATGACGATGACTGCTATTGGATGTTGTTCTGATAAATATACCACATTACTATGCTACGATTGTAGTTTCCACCCTATTTTGTGCAAAATATTATCTGTTACTGGAATGAAATAGGAGATGCGCCATCTATGCGACAATTTCTCTACAACACATAAGTATATCTGCTCATCTGCTGTACTGTATGGAAGAAAACTGCCTATACAAAATAAAAAGCGATATTTTATTTTTACTTCATGTAAATATTAGTTAAATTAATAAATACTGGGCTAGCTTTAAATAAATCTACTAACCAAATTATTTGTTTGATTGAATACAGGAATATTTTTAATATTCCTAAATCAAGTAATAATTTAGTAACTGTAACCAAAATCCATGAAAAATTGTTGAAAACAACAAGATCGTTTTTGTCCCTGTATAACAGTTTTAAAACTTTCAAACACTATATACTGCTGTAAAGTTCCTTGGCTTATAAGTAAATCAGCATTAACTGAAAAGATTCCAATTATCTCTGAAATTTCTCTAACCTCGTGCGAAAAATATTCACTTTTGTTCATTATTATTTGTGTATCTGAGACTTATGCACGTGGGAACACGAATAAAACTAAAATAGTTTCGCGTAAAAAAAGCGCTCAGCTTGAATACAGGTGCTTGCATTTTCCGTTAAAAGGCAAAAGTTTTAAATGAATGTATACCTGCATGTCAACGCAAATAAACCAAAACGTTTGGCTTTTTTATTTAAAATACTGTTTATAATTCAATAATATGATAACGTATTTAAAAGAAATTAAAATATGTTGTTAAATATGTACATAATGATAACAATATAATATGTAATGTGTGTTGTCTTACTTAAACAGAAGTTATACAGACATTATAAAATATTAATCAAAACTAAGGTGCATTTCATTTAATTACGGTTATTTTTCATCGAAAAGCGTTGTACTTAAGAAGAAAATGGAAGACTATTTTCTTGCAAAACATCACGCCACTTTCAATTAAAATAAACACTTTTCTGAGAAAAGGTATTCTTTTCGTTGAACTTGATAAAAACCAAAAGTTATAAAACTTTTCATTTAATGCAATCTCTTTTCTCAGTGTATGTTTTATCATTTAATGTATTTAAAAAATATTTTTGTCAATTATTCTTTTATGTTATTAACTGTATTTAATGGATAGTTGATAACTTTTATCTCAGGCGGTGGTAATAGATTCCAAATTGCCATTTTGTGATGTTAAATCTGTTTACATTTTTACGTTTGTTTACATTTTATCGTTATCGAAATTGCGTCTAAATTTGTACAGTAATGGTCTCAATTAATGTCTCTCTCTCTGTGATAGAAATTGGTAGAACTGGTAGTATATGTAAACGATAAGTTTATACCTGCGCAAACCGATAGAAGCCGAGGAGCTGTCTATGATATCCAGGGACCGTAGTTTTCTCGGTATATTCGCTCCATCATAAGAGGAGACATTAAATAAGACCACCACTGTACATAAATATGCATGTTGCATAAGTACGTTTTTTTTTGTGTGTGGTGCCTAAAATTTAAAACTAAACACCAATTTCCCATTTTGATAAACGTAAGGTCAATGACATTTCGTGCATAACAAAATATTTGCTTTTACACAAATGATATTTCCGAAGTGTTCCGAAATGAAATAACGTTAGAACATCGGGGATTACTCTCAAAACTAGACTCCTGGATAAGAATAAAAAAAATCAGCTGTTGTCATTTCTGTTTATTCTGCGTCATTATTTCACTTAAATTTTATTGACTAGAATATATTCATAGATAGAAAAGGGGCAGTAACAATTGGAATAAATTTGGAAAATATTGGTTTACAATCAAACATACATGGTACGAAAGTTCTCCATAAGAATTATCAATTTATCAATGCTACTAGTTTATCACTTCGAATAAAAAGTTGATCTAACTAGGGTTTTAAAAAGCTTACAAGGTAATGCGAATTGAAATTTCTTAGATGATTATTTTTATTACTATTGCTAACTCTAATGAAATAATGCGGTAATAAATCAATAAAAAATATATTAATATACACGTATTCAAAATTACTGGTGTAGTATTTCTGTTTCCTCTGCAGTTAGAACCTCAATTAAATTACTAAAGTGTTAGAATTTTTAACGCTGATTGCGATGTTCAAAAAAACTCGAATGTCACGTTTTCGAAATATCGAATAAGACTTTTTCAATCGAACACCCAGTACCTAGTATATACAGGGTGTTACATATTAAAAAAGTACCTACCTAATATAATTCAATATTACTTTGAAATATGTAATTAAATGTAAACTGTAAAGTTTTCTGTTTTTTTTTTTTCATGAACTGCATTCTATCCAGAGTTAAAAGCACTAAAGACTTTTTAGTATTTTAATCAAAATCGTTGCTCTAAAAATAACAGAGATGACAATAGTCCACCGATAACTCTGGACACGCTGTTTGTGTGTACAAAATGGCACTTATCTCCGGCAATAACTTGTGAAAGGAAAGTCTAATTTTTTTTTTCTTTCATGAATTAACGGTAGAGTATTTGAACGGCCTTTTTTACATATATATAAAAAAAATACACATTAAACTGGGATTTTTTCCTCACCAAATTTTGAAAATATATTTATACACTTACGAAAATTTTCATCGTGCACTGAGTACGCCTCTGAATGGGAATTAGAGAGAAAAAAAAACTCGAACGACGGTTGACTTTACCGATAACTGTTGTCGGATCAACCATACGACACTGCTTTATATATGACTGCAATGTCAAGGTACTTTCTCCGCGTTCGTTCATCCCAATATCGCGCGCTTTAAATCGCGTCTCTTTAAATGGCCTTACATGTTTTGCGTTCATACCTATGAGCCTTACTGTTAGGCGGTATTTATTCGTAGTGTTTTAGAAAACAATGATGTAATACAACTGAATGTATCCTTTGTTACATTTACAACAATTGTTAAAAGCATATACTCAAAATTTACTGAAGAGAATTGACAGACGATGATAGTGGTTATTCGTCAAAATTTAAATACTTTAATTTTAGTTAACATAACTGGTAATTAGAGGTTGTCCATCTTAGTAACGAAAAGTGTGACGCCAATAAGTGTTATAGCAATACTGAAAGGTCTCCGAACGATATAATGAGAGGTACGCATAAAATCGAGCATTTACTACTCAATTGAATCTCTGGAGTACAGATGAACCAACTTTATTCTTTATAAAAGAATATGATCGGATACTTTTTCGAAATAAAATCATTGGCAAAATGAAATTTGAAATTTATCTTAATGTTTTTAAGGTATTAAAAAAATAATATTTCTTCAATTTCTAGTATGTGTTAAAAAGTTTCTCATTAAATATAGTTTAAATTAAATTGCATTAAACATCAAATCGATAAAATCGCAGAAAACTATTTTAGAATTAAAATTATTTAAAAAAAAAATCCAAAAAGTGTTTTCATTGCCTTGAATTCGCTCGCTACCAACTGCTTACAGAATTTATTATTCGTAATTAAAAGAAAAAGAAAGCATTTCGCGAGTTTTGCAGCAAAGTCTTTCAAAAAGCGATTCCTACACACTAAAAAAATTAGGTAATTTTTCTTGGTAAACATCACTTTTTTTTGATAATTTTCCACACTGAATGGGGGTAAATATACAGAAACTTAAGGAAAATGTCGAAATATTAGAAATTTCCCCCTCATATTAGGTGGTATTACGCATTTTGCTACAATTTGATCATGGAATATCCGAAACAACTTCCATGCACGTTGTTGTTTCTGTCATCGACCACCATTGTTTGTTGTGTCCAGTTGTGTCGTATGCGTTTGAGCTGTTTCAGTGTATAATAGTTTAAAACATCTTCCATACAAAAGTAAGTATTACCTAATTTTATATCTTTTACTAGATATGCGTTGTTGCTTCAAGAATATCAATAGTTTATAATTCTAACCGATGAACCGAATTGTGTACAGAGAAAACAAATGGAGATGTGCATGGCCAGGCTCGGTATAATATTTTCTACTAATTGCCATTTGATTTACTACTGTACCGTATATATATATATATACCGTTCCTGCGAATACCGTAGTAAACGTCACTTCCAATAAATAAAAAAGAACATGTATTAAATTGCCCCAACTATTACATGTAATTCTAACCTAATTTTCCACACCATAAGCGCATAAGCCAATGCACTTAGTTTAAAAAGTTACAGTTTATATTTGCTAGCTAGCTAGCTTGTAGTATAATTTGATTTTATATAATTCAGAAATTTGAATAATTAAATGTTTGCGGTTTTTTTTCAGTTTTAATGACAGTATCATAGGATTTTTCAATAAATTTAGTGTTACAATTAATAAGAATATTATATATACATTTGTATCTCTTATTTCAAGAAATCATTTTAATGTTATCAAATATTTTTTAGGAACCGATGACAGTAATGAGCGTCAACAAATTAAATTAAACCAAGGCGTAATGTGGAAGGTCTTAGAAGATTTTTCTTTCATAGCAGAGCGTTTAGAAACTAAAATGGATACTGTTTTAGATTTGGCCCAACAGACTACCGCAATACAATAGGCATTATGTAGTAACTAATACGGATGAAGAGGAGAATCAATTTCATAACTTATGAAATTTTTTTCAACGAATATAGAAGCTTCTATGACATTAGTAAACCATCCAATAGTTGAAAACTCTTCTTGGAGAAAAAAAGTTGGTCAGTAATTGATATTATTTAAATTATTACCTAGTTTTATTTCCTAAGTCCGAAACCATGCTCATTTATTGAATTAATTCCAATTTACAGAAAAAAATTTACAGATTCGATATTTGATATCAACCCATGGAAGGAACGTTAAGAGTTTGACATCAAACATCCTAAAAAAACCACTAGAGGACAGTATTGCGGCAAATCATTCTCTAACAGGGAAAAGCTTAAAAAACCCTTCCAGAAGACTGAAATGCTTAAAATTATTTTTGGTGAGTTTTTTATTTAATAACCACTAAGTATAGTAAAAATAAGGTAGTTTGTATTTTGTAGTAACGGGGGAAACAGTTACTTTTCATAATATCCACGACGACTTGTCGACTCTTGGGAAACTGATAGCCGTTTCCCTTGTTTTCCCATCTCTGGTATTGTTTAATTTTTTAATAGTTGTCCTTTTTTTATTACAGAGAATCGCGGCAACACGATAGCAACGGAAAATAGATTATAGTGTTGTTTCTATATAAATATAAAAACGCAATCTAAATATGTATATATAAATATGTAGAAGTTTGTTTTTTTATTATTAAATACTGACATTCTAATTTTATTTGAATGAATTTTACTTGATGCAAACAGATGTGATTTTGAAAACAATTAAAATATTTTAGGAGACGATGGGCGGCATGCGAAAATAATAAAAAGAACGCAAATTATATCTAATTTACTAAAATTCTCTCTGAGTTTTGTTTAGTAATAATTTTGTAAAAAACATTTTTGGAAACACTTGGAAGTTACATAAAGTTTATTTGTACGAAATTTATTTTGGTTTCAGTTTGCTGGTTATATCTTTCCTTAAAATATTTTAGTAATTTTCAAAGTCACATGAAGAAGAGGTCATATACCCAACTCCTTTTCTTGACTACAGCCAAGCTTTAGAGAAAGCTTATACAAACCTTGATAAAAGCTTACAACAATCAAAACAAAATAGGAATTGGATATTAATTTCTTCATTTTCTTGGTTTTTAGGTCAAAAATATGGAAATGTACATTAATAAGGACGTTTCACTTTGATTTCAAAAGCTTTTTCAAGTATACATATAAAAATATAAATTGTAAATGGTGTAAATTATAAGTAAATTGTTTGATAAATGATAAAATCATAATTCAAAATCATAGTAACAATGTTTTGTTTATTAAATAAAAAAATGTATACCATTTAATTTTATATTTTATATATATCTTAAAAAAAGCTTTTGAAATTAAAACGAAACGTCCTTAATGTACATTTCTATATTTTTATGTCCTAGAAACCAAGAAAAACAAGAAATTAATATCCAATTCCTATTTTGTTTTGATTGTTACAAACTTTTATCAAGGTTTGTACAGGCTTTCTCTAAAGCTTGGCTCAACATTGTCATTCCAACCTTGTCATATGCTTTTACAGACAAGCTTATGGGAACCTTGCCATGGTAACTTTGTCATATGCTTTTACAGACAAGCTTAACCTGTAATCTTGCTTTAGAAAAACCTTGTCCTGTGTCAACTAGCAAGCTTGTCATAACCTTGCAGCAAGCTTGCACCCTTGCCATAACAAGCATGTTGACAAGCTCTTTCCCTTGTCGGAACAACCTTTAAAAAGGCTTGTATAAACCTTAAATTGTTATCTGGGATTGATTTCACTTAAACAATAAGTACTCTTCAATTAGCAACGTTAATATTATTAAAAAATAAGGATTACGCTAACTACAATTGTAGTTAATTTAATGTAATTATTATATTCAAACTACTTTTTTTTTCAATCCTAGCCCACACTTTTGTAAACAGGTTCTGCAATCTAAGCATTATTACTATTATTATGGCGAAGTTTTCTACCCATGTAATTACGTTCAATAGGTATACGTGATACAGCCATTGTTGTAAAGATGGCGCTTCTCCTATATCACTGAAACACGGTTATAAAAAGTTGATTTGACGCATTTACCGGAAAAATATTGTATACCGGCAAAGGAGAATTTGCAAAAGTTACGTACTGAACGAACACTATTGCATTTGCGGCAAGTAATATGCAATTTATGAATCCTTTATAGGTAGGTTATGTCAATGTTGTAGTAAAACACTTTAATGAATAGTGAAACTTTGTGATAAGATTTGACATTAAATGTGATTAATGAATAAAAGAGCTGCCGTAACAGATAAGGAACTGACAAATTGTTTCAAATAAAAAACGCAGTGAACGTCAATTAAATATTTTGGTAAAGTGAACAAAAATATTGTTACTATAAAAAATATATATTTCAAATAAGCAAATAAATCTAATTGTTTTAACAGAATGTTTTGTTGTTCTGTGTGTTATTTCTATTTGAGTCTATAAAATTTATTGTTTGAAGTAAATATTCCATTTGATCAATTTTACAAAATTTTATTTGAACTAAACGTATTTATCTCATTATTTCAATGACATAATTAATTATTTACAAGTATTACACACATTTGACCCAATCAAACTTTTTATTTGAGCATATTTTATTTGTTTAATTCTATTAAAGATAGACAAACATTGAAATTAATATTACATAGTTATATATGAATCTCGCAGTGCATTGATAGATCAATGATTAATGTAAATACCTAAAACAAAAGCTATTGAATGCAGGTCAATGACAAGAACTTTGACGATTGATAACCAGGACATAACTTTTATTTACATTTAAATTATACGCTATCAACACAAATAACTTATTAACGATACACTTTCTTTTATAGCATGACGTACTACAATGTTATGTAATGCAATTGATATAAAATTAATAACGTTTGTACATAAACACGTGCTGTTTGTTGAATAGTTTTTAAGTTTTTTTCCTTTTCATTCTTGAGATATCGTTTCACTATGAATAGGTACATATGTAATTAAAAAGCAAAATTAGTCAATAACTCAATTTCTAGATCCAGAGAAATTTGTGATCGACCTCTACGAAAGTGAAAAAGAAACAAAAAAAAATCTAGGACAATACCATAAAGCTACCATTGACACTCATCTTAGAAACGCCTCTCTAATACATATTTTAACCGATGCATGCATATCTTCTAAATTTGACCTGCCAAGAGTGCTTGCTGCGCATCTCTTTCTAATTTTTTTCTTAAATACTTATTCACCTTTAAACTTGACACATCAATTAATTGAGTATAATAAAAGTTGCAGTGCGATGGCTTAACGAAATTTGCCGATTGAACAACGTTTCATAGTTATACGCAGCAAACGATTTCTGTGGACACGATTAGCTTAGATACGGTTAGATCTTAATTTAGGTTCATCTAAATAAATCATCTAGGTTTTGATATTTGTTTTTTGAAAAATGAATAAAAAATTAGATCATTCTATTTAAAATAACAAAGTTGACATCCATTTCCGGTCAACCGGAAGTGATATTTTGGTTAAAGTATTTTACATTTATAGTTCAAAATCGAACAGATAATGATGGCACAATCTCAAATATAAATAAATAATAGATCATAAACTTTTAATGAACCACTTACGGGGAATAGCCTGTACCATGTGATTCAGAAAAAAACTGTTTTCCGAAAAAAATTATCTATACTTATTACCAATTTAATGAGCGAAGTTAGCTAACTACAAATTTCATACGTTAAATGAATTTTCTTGACATTTAGCGACATTGGCGTGCGTGTTGTAGTATCTTTCGATTATTTATCTTATAATTTTTTTCAAATCGTTTATATTTACATCTAATATCCCCAACAATAGTATTTCTGAATACTGTAAGCAAATAAGGGAATTTATCTGTGGTAATAGCTTAACAAACAGGTAAAAATCAATATTAACATTAAGTGAAATAGTTTATTACATTTTATAATTTTATAGGCTTATCATACACTTCAGCGCAATGAGCTGTCAAAAGAAAGTTACATTTTCATCCCTATAAAGTTTCTACGGTACAGGAACTATTACCATTAGATCACGATAGGCGATTGGAATATTGTTATTGGTTTAATAACAATTTAAGGGACGATGACTTGCTAAACAAATCATTTTTCTCGGATGAAGCCTGATTTTATCTAACAGACTATATCGATTTACAAAACTATTGTATCTGGTCTACAGAAAATCCACACGAATTTCGAGAAACGCAATTGCATCCCATAAAAGTTGGAGTTTGGAGCTATGTCCAGGCAACGAATAATATGGCCAATTTTCTTCGAGGAAACTGTAACAGCCCAACGTTACCAACAGATGTTGGAATTGTTTATTGCAGAGTTACAAGAAAATGAGCTTGAAGCAGGTTATTTTCAGCACGATAATGCTCCAGCACATACTGCTCGACAAACCTGCCAATATCTTCAACAGTTTTTTGCTCACAGGTTCGTTAGAGCACAAAGATAGCCACCAAGATCGTCTGATCTAACCCCATTAGATTACTTCATGTTCAGTTACCTAAAAAATAGGATCTATAGAAATCGCATGCACACCATAGAAGAACTGAGAGATGCAGTTTCGTCACTTAATAGTTATACTAATTGTATGTTATAATTTAAAGTGATAAATAAATTTAGTTAAACACCAGTACTGAATTGTAAAATCATAATTTTTAAATAACAAAAAAATAATTAATTTAAAGTTAAATTAATTACATTTCATTTTTACAAGCAGAAACACCAATCCATAGTCGTTTCTATAATGCGAGTTCAAATATAGGTTACGTTTTCCTTATTTATGACAGATCCGTTTACTTTCTTATGTTCCAACACTGACTTAGTTCAAACCTTCATTACAAACACGCGGCATATACCTACACCCTGTTACTATCTATAGGAGCGGAATTGACAATCATTTTGAATCTCTGTGTATAGGTATTAAATTCAACAAATTTGAAGAATGCATACATTTAACCGATATATTGAAAATTCTTCATGATGAATATAATTAAGCGCTTTCTCCGAAATCAACATCTTTTCTATGAGAGTGTCTATTTGTGAAAATCTACAGAAAAAAAAATCGGCAATAAAGTAGATTCACATATTATACATGTGTATCACTGTAAGTTAGAGATTTTACGATATCTTTAGAGGAATGTAAACATATTCAGATTGATTGATGTATAGAAATTATAGTGAAAATCTTTTAACTTTCGTTGAATATTAAAAATAATTGAATCCTAGAAGATATTTTATCATATACGATTCAGGTTAATTTTAACAATAAATTTATTAGCAGAGTCGTTTAATATTAAATTAAATATAAGGAAGTCCGTCCATTCAGAGCTCTTTAGTTTCATAACATGCTTCTTCAATAAATTTAATATGTGCTACCAATACTACCAATGCTTAATTTCTGAATAGTCAATTATCTACCACCTTATTTATGAAAGAAAGCGGTCATGATAGAATGACCACAAATTTCAAGTTAAAAGTTGTTCATAAAGTGCTGCCACCTAACACTAAGAAGCCGCACTACCAAATAAAACTTACTGTATAGTTTTCTATTTTACCTGCTAACAATAAGACGCATTTCTGTATCCATGTTTATATTTTCTTAATTGATATAATTAAGCTTATGAAAATCAATTATCTGATTAAAGTAAATCCCTATAGATTCAAATGACATATTTGCTCGTATATTTGTTTTCACTTCCAACGCTTGATGACGCTGAAGGTAAAATATTTTACAGACATGTAATTTATCGATCGTGTCACTTGCCTTTAGTTTTTAAATACATGTTCGTTGCTTGTTACTTGTTACACTATTTTAGAAATGCGGGTGTACGTAGTTTGGCAAATGTTGGAAATTTGGCTCGAGAGTGGAAGAAACGTTTAAGTGCGTTGAGTTATTACATTAGATGGAAAAAAATGTTAGAATATGTTCAAATACGCTAAAACTGTGTTGAACCTTTTTTAGCGTAGCAGTTGGCAACGCAATAGAATAAAAGTAGATGTTCAAGAGAGTCAGATATATGCAAGATGTCCCGCATGTTCGTTATCTAGAATTCACGTATTTATTTTTCACATACAAAATATATATTAAAATTATAATGAAGAAACGTGTGTTTTTTTTTCATCGATGCTATAACAGAAAATAAAACAACAAAAAAAACATCGAACTACAACGGGGAAGAGTATTGTTGTCCAGTTGTAGACTATTATAAATGCGAGTGTACCTTAATTTGGCATGTATTATTTTTATATTCGCAACGAGTTATTTGCGAGTCTGGCTTCATTAAGGTATTTTATTCATCTTGACTGTGGGACACTCTGTATCATTTCTATTTTATTTGTTGGTAGTTTAAACTGTTAAAAATTAAATATTTTACACATATTAATAAAAATTGAAGTTTACTATTCATGTAAGTATATTCACCTTTTTAGAGTAAATCAACAAAATAGTTATTTTTACATTTTTTAGGCTTCCGTCCAGAAACACTTATTTTGCATTACTTCAAAACGATAGGAAAACTACTTACCGGCAAAAATGTCACTAAAGGTTGGCACACTACATCACCACTATATTAGACATGACAGATGTGTAATGAATTATCATTAAGCTACTGAGCAACCTTACTAAGATGAACTTGTGTCTCCTTTGCACTTATTATTGATAAATAGATACGAAACTAGAAAAAAAAAATACAGAAAAAGACATATTCTCGTAAACGTCAAAATACTAGGCTATGTAACATGTGTGCCAACCTTTATTGCCAACTCCTTTGCGTCAAGATTTCTTTTCTATTTTCAATTCAAAAACTCCTTTGCGGTAATTCGTACTTCGTACAAACCGTATTCATACTTGTAAAACTTAGTTTCTGGCCTAGTGATACAAAGAACAGTTACTATGCTTTTAGAAAAGGTTTCAACCCACGTGACTTGTTTTAAGTGTGCAACCAATCTTACAAATGTCACACTAACTAATAAAAAATTGCCTGATTTAAGGTATGCAGCGAAAGAGTATCTAAGTGTCACTTGTCAAAATGAAGAGTACGTACCGAACCTAGGAATATTTAATTCGTTACCAACGTAATATTTATGCAACTAAAGTTGCATCTCATAAAAGTGGTCACGTGTGTTGAATATATTTCCGAAAGCCCCGTATTTCTTTTAGTTTTCCTATGTTACAGCGCAGCATATTGGGTTGCCGAATGCTTTTTATTTCAATCTATTGCAAGAAATTATATGGTAAAAACTACTATTTAAGGGTGGGCAAGATTATAAAAAATTTCATCACTGTCAATGATGGTAAAATTCATAATTCTTTTAAAAAATAGATGTCTCTGTAGGTACCATTTCTAACGTTCCTAATAAAAAAATATTTATGTTTATACAAATGGGGTGGTTACAGAGAAGTATTTGACGAAATAAGAGGGAATAGGATAGAACGACAATGGTGGAGTAAGGGGCGCATAGTATATTTGAACCGATTTGAAATGTGTAGCATATCTACTATTTCCAACATATTTCCAGTGTGTCGAGTGGTCGAGTAGATTTGCAAATGGATACATCGTACAGAGCAGGTAGTATATTAAATAAAATATAAACGAAAATATAGAATTTATCTTAAAATGTAATAATATTGCATCATTTATTAGATGGATATTTCATATTTCAATATTCTGTATACGTTTACGGCTCCATCTTACGGCAAAAGGACAAAGATGGTGTTTTCTATGTAGGGGTGTTCCAAATACTTCTTTGTACATGTAGTTGTAAAAAAAAGATCAAGATCAATCTTTCATTTTGAATAGGTTTTGGCATAACCACTGTACGATTTCATTTTCTTTTTTGTAAATATGATGTATGTAACATCATCTGCGGGCTCAAACTCTTACTTCGTATTTTTTATATCAGTTTAAAATTAAGTTTTATTCTTATTTACTTTTTTAACAGTTTAACTTGAGACTCAATAACTAGGAAATATTAACTTATTACTATATAATTTTACATTAATTCTTCCTTAAAAGATGCAAAACCTGTGAAGTTATAGTTATTGCCGATTTGCAGGGATCTGTAACAATCTTGCCCAGCCTTAAATTACTAAATAAATGAGCAGCCGTATCAATAATATAAATAAAATGCTTTATTCTTTATACATCTCGAAGTTATAACAAATACATTTAATATATACATAACAAAAGAAAACCAACTCTTTTTATACTAATCTTCCTGTTTTATCTTCGTAATCGTTTTGCGCAAACTTTCCGGTCTCCTAACATTCCTTTTCTTCCCGCGTAGCGGATGGGCATGATAATTGTATGGAGCGCCCGTACTGTGACCTTCAACTTGGTGAGAAACTTCTTGAGGCGCTACATACTGCTGTTGGTAACCCTGCGCAACGTCTTGCACGTAAACCTGATTAGATTGAGGTTTGTAATAATAGTAACCGTCTTGATCTTGTTCTTGAGCCAAAGTCGGTTTAGTTAAACTGTAGTCCTGTTGTGAGGGTTTAAACTCTAAGCTACTGTAACTTTGAGGTGGTGGAATGTTGGTTTTAGTGTAGGTTTTATGAGGGATATGCCCACGATTCGAATGGAAGATCACCCTTGTATGAGCGTCATCTGGATAATTTTCATGCGTTGGTAGCTCGTCTTCGTGGGTCTCCTCAGTGTGGGGGATATCATGGGCGGGTTGCTGGTACAATTGGTATTGATATTGTCCGATTGGAGCTTGATAATTTTGTTGATATGTCGTCTCCGGTTGGTTTGAATAGTAATTCTGATGTTGTTGGTAATTCTGGTCTTGTTGATAACTCTGTTGATTTGACGTTCCGAAATACTGCGCCAGCAATTGTTGCAAATTCACCGTATTCAAACTGGAGTACGGATGAGTCTGTGGGAGATTGGCATACAAACCGTTATTCGATAATTGATTGCTGTAGATCTTTAAATAAACAATCGGGACATTCTGGTTATGCCCATTTTGTACAGGTACTTGATTGGAGAGTTGCCCAAATTGCCCGTTTTGATCAAAAGTGGTAAAGAGCGTAGTTCCAGGTTGGTAATATTGTACTTGCGTGCCCAAATCATACTCCACGGACTTTTGCACGTTGATCTGTTGTTGAGCTTTAGCATTGGGGTAGTAGGAATTGCCTTGGTAGCCTGGGATATCGTGTTGGGAGTATTTATAATATACCAGCTGGGGTTTATTCGATACTCCGTAATGGTAGTTGCCTGGTGCACCGTAACCTAGGTTAGAATCAATTGTTCGTTTGGAATTTTTCGACTTTGAAGAAGTGGAATTATCGTCCGGATCAACAATTTCTATCGCTAAGATTGCTGGAGGTACTTTAACAGGACCTTTTACTCTGGTCCTACTTTCCGATGGTAAATCATTGTCTGTAATGGGCCCAATCAAATCTTTCTGGCTCCTTTTAATGCTTTTACTTTGTCCCAATGCGACCACACTCAGATATATCTGAAAGGAGAAATAATATTAATTATTTATTTATATTAGTTAGTTATTTCGTTTGTCATCTTTATTTATCTAATTTCGACCAAGGTTAAAAGCAGAAGCCGATGCCTATCACCACTTATGTTTATCAAGGCATTGTCCCAAGCGACCTGGATGACTCAACAGCACCTACAACTGGTATAGCGTGTAGACATTTTACGTATATAATACTTTCACTGCGCGACTAGTTGAAGATAAAAGGAAAAAAACTGTCGCATATATCATTCTCTGGGCGTTATAAAATGTGTTACTTCACCAAGGATAAGAACTAATGGACCCTTATGATGTTGTTATTAATTTGTTATGAAATAATAATGTTTTGAGATTAAATAAAAGTGTTATTGGTGTTGGGAAAGTTCTCCTTTTAAGAACTTTAATTTTATGGGTTTTTTGAACTAGTTTCAATGAGAATTATACGGTTTTGTATTTATAAATCTATTAAAATAATAATAAATAACATAATATTAAGAATGAATGATATACCAATTCCTTGAATTTATTTTTTTAAAGTACTTTAATTATTAAATACAAAAATATTATTCTACCAAACTAAAACAGTTCCCTACATAATTGATTTTATTTTTATTATTATCTATATGTGTAAAATATATTTATAAACTTATTATTATAATATACAGAGTGTAAATTAAGTGCTGTCACCTTTTTTAAACATTAAAAATGATGTAATTATCTCCAAGCGAGAATGTTTCAACAATTAAGATACATTTTTGAAGTTATCCTTAAATATTGTTGCAATACCGCTGATATCGCAGCCGGGCCTCGATTATTTGTTAAATAGCATGCCAACGCATAATTTGGCGAAGAGTAAAGAGAATCATGGCCGGCTTTGATGACTAAATGTACAGAAACATTAGTATGGGTTTTAAAAGTCAAATTACATTTTAATAGCTAGGGACAAAAAATACTATAGTTGAATTTAGTTTAGTAATGTATGTTACCCTTAATAATTTGAGCTGTCATTTCAGAAACATCCTGTATATGCAGAGTGAGTTGTTTTTGTTTTTATTATTTGTATGGGGATTTGGAAAACCATAAGAGATATGCTTTGGGATAGAAATTATATCGAAAGCAGGAGATTATCATGTCTGATAGTCTGATAGCTCATATGAAGTCAGTTCCAAGATGGTCTGGGAATGCCTAGGGAAATTAAATGAGCTAGGCAAAAGAAATAAAGTAACCCTCCTGTGGGTTCCGGGTCACACAGGAGTGGAAGGAAACGAAATAATGGATAATCTCGCAAAAAAAAGGGCTGGAATGCCTTTTGTAGGGCCTGAACCCTTTTGCGGGTTAAGTAGTAGTACAATACTGAAGAAACTGACAATAAAAAATAGAAAAATTCTTCTGGGAACTTATAACCAGAAGAAGTTTACAGAATGCATCAACCTGAGTAAGAACAATGTTCGCATATTAACAGGAGTACTTTGAGGCCACTATAGACTGAAAGGACACCTGAGTAAGCTTGGATTGGAAAAGGAATCTGAATGTAGATTTTGTGGGGAACAGGATGAAACACCCATCCACCTCCTCTTAAACTGCGTAGCACTGTGTAACTCGAGGGCGTTGCACCTGGGAGCATGTGAAATCGAAGAGGGAGACTTACCTAGACTGGGGCTCTCTGATATCCTACACTTTCTGTAAGGAATAGGATTGGAAGGCCAGCTGTAAAGCAGCAAGAATAGGGGACACAACAGATCTTTTAGGTCGCAGTGTAACATCTCCCTTCTAACTACTTACATACATACATGCATTGGGTCGAATACGAGAAACAAGTTTTTGTTCATTAATGAAAATGCATGTCGTTGTTTGACATTAAATTCCCTAAAACAATATTAATTTTTTTTCTATCTTCGTAAATAAAAGAGTTACACACTGAAGGGTGTTAGGTGTTAGCAAATTTCTGTTTTTTGCAAATATCTAGTAAACCTTGCATTTCCTTAAATAGACAAAAGTTTATCTGGATTACCCTTAAAAAGATGCAAACCCTTATCCATTTAATCTAAGCAAATTTCTTATGATTTCCGAGATCTCCATATAAGTAATAAAAAAAAAAAAAAACTCACCCTATATAATAAGTATAGTAATATTTTTCTTCCATTTACTGTTTTCAACTTGTGAGTATTTTTAATTTGCTATAATATTATTTCCAACAAAAATAAATTCCTTTAGAGTTTTTCAACTGGTTTTAGAAATACTGGGGATGATTTTTCTAGGATTTACATAATACAGGCTGTTTTCTGAAGAAAATGATTTTAAAGTTTTAAACTAAAAAATTGCCACCAACTTTGGATGGTTATTAAATCATTTTGAGCTGATATTCTCTACTTCGTTTTCTATGCTATTTTTCTTAATCTCTAATCAATCAAACAATTTTTTTTTTTAGTTCAAAATGGTAGGACTCCCCTTAAGTACAATATTACTTCAATGATTGCCAAAATTAGTTATTATTTTCCTAGCCTACTTCAAAAAAAAAGAGAAATCCTTTCAATTTAATTGAAAATTTAGTTTAAAAACTTTTGGATATATTTGAATTGAATGTTACGGTTAAATAACTGATTTATTCGAAAAAAAAATAAAATAACGGGTTTTCTAAGTATTCAAATTGACGAACAATTTATGAACATCCTGTATAAAATTAATTCATTTTTATCGACGAAATCTCCTGGTATTCCTCTTTTGGTCGTGCCACGATAAAATGACGTCTTTTTAGTTTATATCGCTTTGATAATACAGAATATTATCTCAAGATGACGCGAATATTGACAAATTTTGACAAGATTGTAAATATCTCAAAAACAGGTGAATTTATAGATAGAAGCATTTTGTTAATAAATTTTCTTTAAATCATGTGTTTCTCTTCGTTGCTGTACACAATTTTTCATGCTAATGAACCATAGTTGAAACTGTTTGACATGTTATGGCTACCTTAATTTTAATCATAAAATGTATTCTGCATCAGTTCACGTATAATATCAAAAAATTTGGTGCATTAATCGAAGTTCAGTAGATAACAAGAAAAAAACAATAATGGACGAATAATCCGAAACACCCGGTATATTTATTCCAAATTAAAACAATGCAACAGTTTATTTTAACTTTGCAATGCTGTAACTAAAAATTATAGATACATTGTTTTTGACGAAACACCTTGTGTATATGTTTGCGTGTTATTTTTTGTTTATATAACTAAATTAAAATGCACTTTAAAGCCGAATCGAAACATAAATGGTCTATAGACGATAAATTATGAGGCAATTTTGGTCCATATAAATAGCTCCTTAATTAAAACATTGGCTTTTTTCTCCCTAAGAAAGAATATAAAACAAAATTCTCATTTTAAAAGTTTATCAAATACGACTTTCTGCATTTACGAAGTTGCCTATATTCTCGTATGATTGTCGCCACTAGCAATATACATAATACAGTTAATTATGGACATAACAGTTATGGTCAAGTCGTATTCACACTGCTATATATATATATATGCCCATTAATTAAGAATAATATATTGACTAAATGTCTAAAAGGAGACACAAATCGTAAAAGAATGGCATTATATTTATAGTATTTATATCTCCTATGAAAACAAATCTGCTAGAAGTGAAATTTATTTTTTTATTTACTAACTAAGGTAGGAAATATATCCACAAATCGTTTTTTTTTCTTTAATTTTGATCTATATTTAATAATCCATTTATATTTCCGGCGGAAAAACTGTTGCTTTTTAAGCGGAAAATAATTATCGTATTAGCTGTTTCCTTAGTATTTATCTATACAGGGTGTTACAGATGAGTTTTTATAAAATTTAGGATTTCTTCTTTATACCTCATCGCATTTAAAATTTCATTAAAAAATATTGAGGCTAAGAATAGTGCGGTCGCTTCAGTCTGTTGTTTATCCTCCACAATCTGAATTGTATATTAATATGTTAATATGATTGTTTTAATATTGTTTTGCTCTATAGTTGCCAAAAAAGAATTATAACTACAGAACTACCATGTGATTCAAAATGATTGTCGTAGGAAAAAAACTGTTTTCCGGAAAAATTTATCTATACTTATTACCAACTTAATGAGCGAAGTTAGCTACATACAAATTTCATACATTAAATGAATTTTCTTGACATTTAGCGATATTGGCGTGCGTGTTGTAGTATCTTTCGATTATTTATCTTATAATTTTTTTCAAATCGTTTATATTTACATCTAATATCACCAACAATAGTATTTCTGAATACTGTAAGAAAATAAGGGAATTTATCTGTGGTAATATCTCAACAAACAGGTAAAAAATCAATATTAACATTAAGTGAAATAATTTATTACATTTTTATAATTTTATAGGCTTATCATACACATCAGCGTAATGATCTGTCAAAAGAAAGTTACATTTTGATCCCTATAAAGTTTCTACAGTACAGGAATTATTACCATTAGATCACGATAGGCGATTGGAATATTGTCATTGGTTTAATAACAATTTAAGGGACGATGACTTGCTAAACAAATCATTTTTCTCGGATGAAGCCTGGTTTTATCTAACAGACTATATCAATTTACGAAACTATTGTATCTGGTCTGCAGAAAATCCACACGAATTTCGAGAAACGCAATTACATCCCGTAAAAGTTGGAGTTTGGTTAGCTATGTCCAGGCAACGAATAATAGGGCCAATCTTCTTCGAGGAAACTGTAACAGCCCAACGTTACCAACAGATGTTGGAATTGTTTATTGCAGAGTTACAAGAAAATGAGCTTGAAGCAGGTTATTTTCAGCACGATAATGCTCCAGCACATACTGCTCGACAAACCTGCCAATATCTTCAACAGTTTTTTGCTGACAGGTTCGTTAGAGCACAAAGATGGCCACCAAGATCGCCTGATCTAGCCCCATTAGATTACTTCATGTTCGGCTATCTAAAAAATAGGATCTATAGAAACCGCATGCATACCATAGAAGAACTGAGAGATGTAGTTTTGTCACTTAATAATTATACTAATTGTATGTTATAATTTAAAGTAATAAATAAATTTATTTCAACACCAGTTAGTACTGAATTATAAAATCATAATTTAGTAAAGTTAAATTAATTACATTTCATTTTTACAAGCAGAAACACCAATCCATAGTCGTTTATATAATGCGAGTTCAAATATAGGTTACGTTTTCCTTATTTATGACAGATCCGTTTACTTTCTTATGTTCCAACACTGACCTTGAAGTTCAAACCTTCATTACAAACACGCGGCATATACCCTACACCCTGTTACTATCTATAGGAGCGGAATTGACAATCATTTTGAATCTCTGTGTATATATCTGATGGGATGTTTAATGGATTCCTAAATAATTTGGTGTTTTCATGTATTTTCCTCCAACTTTTAACAACTTTATACATAATTTCAATATTTTCGGCCAACTTTACGGACATTTGGTCTCACTGTGTGCTGTCAGGTAAAAACAACATTTTTGAGCAATTTAGATAATTTTTTTTTTAGCATATTGCATAGCCGTTTGTTTCCAAAAAATCAAAACAAGGTATTTGACAGAATTAATTTGTAAAACATGTAAACGTTAATAAAAAATAGTTCTGATACCACAAGTATAATCAAGTATCTCCGACAGTTGGCAATATGACGCGCTTTTACTAAAAACTTGGCATTTCTAATCAAAAAAATTCAGTAACAATGATATGTTAATGTACTGCATGTATTACAAACAAATAAATTATCTTTTTTAAATTATGTTTGTGGAAAAAAATAGCGTACATAACTCGTCGGAATATGTCTAACGCACTCGTGGGGTTTCTGAAAACTTCTCCCTCGTAAATGTTTTATTTCTTTCCGTACTCGTTATGTAATACACTATAACGCATTTCCTGAGCAAATACATGGCAGATACCAACTATTTCAGCTACATTTTTATATTACAAGCAATGCTGATGATATACAGGGTATTCCACGTAACTGGTTCATTAAAAGTTTATGATGTTCTATTATTTACTTATATTTGAGATTTTGATACCAGTATCTGTTCGATTGGAACTATAAATGTAAAATACCTTAACCAAAATATCACTTCCGGTTGACCGGAAATGGATGTTAACTTTGTTATTTTAAATAGAATGATATAATTTTTTATTCATTTTTGGATTCTACAACTATAAATACGTCAGTTTTTCATTAGCTATTCCTATAGCTATATGTTGCCGTTTTTGAGTTATTTAAGTTTTTCTTTTTTTAGTCATAATCATTGCATCATTGAGAAATTAATATCTCGGTTAATACTGCAAGTAGAAACCCCAAATTTGCTATGTTATGAATGTAGATATTACTCTAAGGAACGGTAAGCACACTTTACATTCTAACATACAGGGTGTTCAAAACTGAGGAACAAAGTGACACATTTTCGAATGCAGAAAACTCAATTTTTTTAAATAGAACATCCTGTATTTTAATTCGGAATTAGGAAGTAAATATCATCCACTATCACTTTATATAAGCATTCCCTACACCTATCTTTAATAGATTTTGAGATATGAGCGACTTTTTGTTAAACAGACTAAGTAGTCCTATCTTTAAATGTTTGTAGCTGGCTCTGAAATGGATTCACGTCAAATTTATGTATTATTTTTGAATAACCATACAAGAATCTCTGTTCGAATAGTCATTTCTATTAATATTGCGTTGTACGGAAGTATTGATTACAATGATATACATAAACACTTTTGGTTAGTCAATGAATTTGACATTAATCCCACTCAGAGCCAGCTATAAACACGCAAAGATAGGGCTATATACTTAGTCTATTTAACAAAAAATCGTTCATATCTCAAAATCTATTAAAGATAGGTATAGGGGAATGCTCATATAAAGTGATAGGGTATGATATTTACTTCCTAATTTCTAATTAAAATACAGGGTGTTCTATTTAAAAAAAATGAGTTTTCTGCATTTGAAAATATATCACTTTGTTCCTCAGTTTTGAATACCCTGTATGTTAGAATATAAAGTGTGCTTACCGTTTCTTAGAGTTATATCTACATTCATAACATAGCAAATTTGGAGTCTCTACTTGCAGTATTAACCGAGATATTAATTTCTCAATGATGCAATGATTATGACTAAAAAAAAAGAAAAACTTAAATAACTCAAAAACGGCAACATGTAGCTATAGGAATAGCTAATGAAAACTGACGTATTTATAGTTGTAGAATCCAAAAATGAATAAAAAATTATATCATTCTATTTAAAATAAGAAAGTTGACATCCATTTCCGGTCAACCGGAAATGATATTTTGCTTAAGGTATTTTACATTTATAGTTCCAATCGACCAGATACTGGTGCCAAAATCTCAAATATAAGTAAATAATAGAACATCATAAACTTTTAATGAACCAGTTACGTGGAATACCCTCTATTTATTAATAAAATAGGGTTATTAGTCTCATTGGATTTGGTAAATCACCAAGTAATATTAGCAAGCCTGAGGCTAGCTTTTCCCAAGACGGGATTTTTGCATGCAGAAGTGAAACTGTTCGTACATTGAATTCTTCTTACAAAAAAAAACGTAGTAGGCGTAGAAAGTTAATTTTATTGCAAACGCAGAAAAAAAAAGTAAAAATAACATAAGTTGTTCCGTAAAAACTAAACAAAAATAACACGAAATTGGGGGTAAAAAAATGTTGTAGGAGCTTGGTATAATAAACCTTGTATGATGCAGATCGAATAATAGTGTACCTAGAACTTGATCTTACTGTTTAAATGCCGGTGAAAGTAATTTTAACGATTCTTGGAGCGTCCACATAAGAGAATTAATTGCACCGCCTTGTGTTGCATTCAGCTGCCAGGAATGAGTACGTACTTCCTTCCTGATGGCTTGAGAATTTGCTCACTGCTTCGTTATCTTTGATAGACGATATGATCTTAGCTTTATTGAGATTTCTCAAGGATGCAGTTAAAATCTTACGGCGGAAATTACTTTTCCTTTTCTCGAATAAAATAATCCATATCTGCTATATAAACATATTGTGTACTAACTACATGAAGATTATTCAAGTAAAATAAAGAGCGATATATCTATCTAGTTAAATAGTTTCTCATTGTCTTTGTTTAAGTTTCAAGTATATTAGGGAAAGGTGTCAAGTTGTGCTGTTTTATCTCTACGCAATTTACACGGTCATAATTCATAGGCTATAGACAATGAGGCAGAGAGAAAATTAAGGTCAGATACATATTTCAAAGATGTGTTAAGTAATAAAGTAATAGCGCACTTACGTTTGCGAGTATGAGAGCATGTCTTGAACAATGCTCTATTACCATATTACTAGATACAAGATTATACAATGACTAGCACAAACAGGTGTTATGAATTTTATATTATCGTGTGGGCTAATCTGTATAATAGCTTAAAGATTAGTATCTTTGTAAGTTAAATAACTAATATGTTATCGGTGAGAGTTCCATTATTGCCTCAACCTAATTGTATATTTATAATACATATGAACTGCGTGTCAAAGAATTGTAGCCTCTTGAAGGAGCTAAGTTACAAAGCTAAAATTTTAGCAAGTTTCGAACAGGAAATCATAGCTACTACACCGAGAAAAATACTGGTCGTAATAACAATAATCCACATTTATTGATAAATTTTTGTTGACAGACTGAAATGTGTCATTGTTATGATAAAATATTTACAATCTTTGATTAAGTAATAAGAAGATTCATTAGAAAAATGAATTCGTTTTCATTACTATAACAAATCATTTTACATTAGGCCATAGATACTATTTGTTATGGTAACCATATTTTCAGATACATTCAATAAATATTTTTGTAAATAATATGAATATGAAGCAATATATATATATATATATATATATATATATTTATCCCACGCACTATTTTGCGTCCATACATTGCCATTTTACATTACATTTTGCGTCCTCGACTATTTTGCGTCCGTATACCGGACGCAAAATAGTTTCGGCCTTATTAATCGAGTAAACCGCTAAGAAAAAAAAAATTGTCCGTACATGCCCGGTGGTCATGCCACCACCATTGCCAGGTTTTTTTCTCATATTTTTATTCCAACCCGTTTAGTATCTAAGATGGAAAATAGGTGGAAGCAAAATAGTGCGTCATATGTAAAATTCATGTATAATTTAGTTCACAGAAATGCCGATAGAGCGAAAATAATATACTTATGCCGTATATTTTTATTACATACCGCGCATTATTTTGCTTCCTTCTACTTGGCAACGTCGCACACATATAGAAGAATCGATGAGGTTAGTGATTGTAAATCAGTAGGCATATGTATGACACAATTTAAAAAAAAAATGTTAGAAGTGTTTCTTTTCCTTTGACTAATGAATACATTGTGAAGCATTTGAAAAGTATCGGTTTAGTAAGAGGTGCCCGTGATTTTGATTTTTTTATAGATGTTTTCTTTACAAAATGTAATATTTACCAGAAATTTAAAATTATTTAATTTATACTACCGTTTCTCTTCCAGCATTTCTTTTTTTTTGATACCTCTACATAATTTTTCAGTTAGGTTTCTCCCATTAATTTATTTTAGTTAATAAGCCAAGATATCTCCCAAAACAATTACAAAATCCAGTTTGGCCACAACAACTATCTTTCAGTTATAGTAAACAAATTCTAGAAAATGGATATCATATGATAGATTTCACTATTGTACTAAAGTGTCGCATACGTATAGACCACCTAATAAATCAATTAAAATCAAAAAAACAACTTTAATCTGAGAAGACTTTGCCACACGGAAAGTGAAATCGACTATTCTTTCTTTACAATTTTCTCAATTGATACAGTATGGTATATCATAAGTAATAGCACGGAAGAACTGCAAAGA
This sequence comes from Protaetia brevitarsis, assembly GCA_004143645.1. Lineage (NCBI taxonomy): Eukaryota > Metazoa > Arthropoda > Insecta > Coleoptera > Scarabaeidae > Protaetia > Protaetia brevitarsis. Next base: position 43,131 of record RXPK01000361.1, read on the forward strand.
TTGAAGTATGGCACCTGGCGCCTCCACTAAAATAAAACATGTCATAGTCTTGCTTATCCAATAAGTGGGGAAATCGACATTTAAAATAGATTTTCAGTTCAAATATTCAAAAACTTGCATTCAGCTTAGGTATCTGATTTCTAGGATGGTACTAAAGTCTGAGGATGCTTCTTCATTAAGGCACACACTTTTTACCTGTTTAATTGATATATCGACAAATGTAAATAGCAAACATTTGTCGATATATCAATTAAACAGTTATTAAGTGTTTTCTTTTCATCGACCTCAACCGACACATAGATTAAGTTGGGTTAGGGTTAAGATGGTGGATGGATAGGTTTCACTGCAATCTTTTCAGATCTATGTGGTCACCTTTTTTCCTAGAAGACACACTCTAATTTAATTAGGTCTACTATCCTTGAGAGCGCCTCTTTTGTGTATTTGTTAGCTGTGGGATTCTCCACGCCCATGACTAGAAACCTTGTCCTTGCCAGGTCGTCGCATTACCACAGTACATGAACTGGTGTTTTTTCCTCCTCCTGATAAAATCTGCAAATAGCATCATCTGCCAGGCCAATGTTGTACATATGCCTGTTTAGTTTGCAATGACCAGTCAGCAGACCTACTACCATTTTGACATCTTGACATATTCCTGTCTTTACTCAGTAGGTCTCTAGCAAATTCACGCCTTATTTTTTTGCCTGTCTCTGTCCTGGCCACTTTTGCCACTATTCTCTGGACTCATCATGCGTCTAGTTCCTAGCTTTTAGTCTGTAGTTTTAGTTGAGACGACATTTGTTATTGTTTATACATATCTCAATTGTTAATTTTTAATATGCTGTTTATGTATATTCTGTGTCGCACAGTTGCCACATACTTATAAACGTCATATTGACAAGTGCTGTACCTGCCGTTACAATTACTTTGACACATCAAGAAAGTAGTTCTTATCTTCTCAAATGTTATCGCTGTTACGAGCATACTTTCAACGCAATCTGCCCACTAACATCTTTCATGCTTGATCGACGATAAGGACATGGCACTGCTGCACGATGAAATGCATTACTTATAAACGACTTTGAAGTTTGAAATAGACCGACGGGTATATGAGACCCCTGTAGGTTTATCATGCTGGTTATAAATAAATAAATTTGCGATTTGGTAATGCCAAAAGAAGGACCAACTCTGACGAAGGACTTAACAAGTCTTGCCTGGAAAGATCATCCGCTCTCTTATTTTCCTCATTTTCGAGTGGTTGGGAACCTATGCTGATGCAGATCGGGTACCCACCTGATTTAGGGCGCTTACACAGTCCCAATTACCTTAGACTCAGCACTACGTAACGAACGCCTTAAGTGTAGGGTGGTCGATTTCTCTGACACAATGATGAATTGCAGCAACCTCAGCCTAACTACACCGTTGTATCTCTGCTGAAGCTTACCGTAACAGCCTCTCTAGGCTTCTTTACATATATTCCAGCTCCTATGCCGTAGCCTGTTCCAGAGGTGTCTGTATACCGTTTCGAGTCCGCTCTCACCGGGTGCCCTTTCGGTCCCTCTTATCGTGTATTATAATCTGATATTTTGAAACATGGCATCGCATGGCATCCCCACAAAGAGTGCCTCCTTAAGTTTATTCAATAGTTTTTTGTGGTCAACGCTGTGCAATTTACTTATTGTTGCTTGAGTATGCTATATACTATTTCCTTGTATGTAAATATATAGCGGTGGCAGATTTAGAATGACTTCCATTACAGTGGTGGGGATCGATCTCATTGCACCCGTACCACTTAAAGACGCTAGCCTTTGTACGACACTTGGCGTTTTGACCGCCTCCGTTCACTATAATTTTGGTCACCATACTACTGCTCCGTACGTTATGCTGGGTCTATAATCATAATGTTTCCATTTGCACTGCTTTTAAAAGTTGTTGTGATATATAGTGCCGAAATACCAGTTTCACAATAAGAAAAATATGAGATGCATGAGATTTCTTGAAAATATATGTTCCGGCTCTATATCAAGATGTAATTTAACACGTTAAAACAACAATAGGGAAAGATTACTGTTAATGTATGAGTATGTACCTAATACAGCGGATACAAAATTTTATTGATTTTTAATTTTTATTTCTGTAGTCATTGTAATTAATTGAAGAAGTTGATTCGGTAGAATTTTGTGGCTGTTTCATGTAAAGTCCTACATAATTGCCAAATGATTCGACTTTTATATTTTATAAAATAAAAAATACCTAATTAATTATCTAATCATTAAAATTTATTATTATAATATCTTCTGGACCTATGGCGTATACAACATCGTTATTATGGCCAAATGTTAATGTACTGGACAACACACACATATACTAAATAATTTCAAATGAAAATATTATGATATCTTGATATGAATGTGCAATTTTTGTTAAAGCAGATTTTTTTGTATACTGATAAATTTTAAGAACGGTAGATATTAGTGTTGCAAAAATCACCAGATATCAAAAACCGGTTAATCGATTTTCAGTAAAAAAGAAAAACGGTTTTACAACTTAAGGTAAAAAAACCGTGTGTATTTTTGAAGTTAATTAAGTTATAAATACCTGTCTTCTGATTTCAAAAATGGATTTTGGTTTTGAAAACTGGTTTTGGTTTCAAAATCGGATTGATTTGAGCACTGAATATAGATCATCTTCCTATTCCTTTAACACTGCATTGTATTATTCCTTAGATACGAGTAGTGTATTTCTTTACATAAAGAGGTGTTAATTGCCTTAACTAGGCTTCGCAGCCTGTGTGGTATTTTTTCCGGCAGATTAGCCATCAAGTTGATTGCTTCCCGCAATGGTAGTCTCTGCCGTTCCAATGAAACGCATTCAAAAACAACGTGGTGGGCTACCTTCTTCTCCTTGTTGCATAGTCTACATACAGGTCCATCTTTAAAGACGCTTATTCTATGTGGAACCTATCTTTGGCAGCCGTACCATGTTCATCGATTCGGTACCGTTCTAAGCTGTATTCGGTTGCTAAATGCCTGGATGATTGCCTCATTATCCCTTGGTTGTGTTTGTCCTCATACTGTTCCAGTAAGCCTGGTGTTTCTTTTCGGTCCACTCAGTTACTGCATCACGTATCGCAGTATTGGTTATCTCGAGAGCTGGGTCAGATCCAATGAATTTTATGGAAGAGTCCTTGTTAGCATTCGCAAGTTCGTTGCATGCTATGTCCTTATGCCCTGGTATTCACACCAAAGTAACTTTATTGTGTTTAGTCAGTAGTTCAAGATTTACCAAGCAGTTCCAAGTTAGTTTTGAGGTTACTTAACAGAATACTGCTTTAGAGCGGTTCGATTGTCGGATAGGATACTGATCAGCTTTGCATACCAATTTTGGGTTTTGCTGTCCAACCATCCCCGTTCACGATAATCTTGAAGGGTTTGTCGAAGGAGATTTTGAGAGTAATTGTATCACTGCCCATTTAAAAAATACGGTTGTGTTATGTTATTCTGACATTCCTAGGAGTTTCCATTCTTGCCACCCCATTAATGTAAATAAAGAGAGTAGATTTGACATGGTTTCCATAGTAGATTTATGCAGCTGCAGTGATGCACAAGCAAGCTAATCTTCGTCTCTTTGCGAGTTTAATAATCGTCTTCCTCTGCGCGGTCTTTGTCCACCAAATCAGGGATCCATAGGTTAACAAAAGGCTTACAAGATGTCAATCTCGATGTTTTCCGAATTGTTCTAAGGGTTTTCATTCATTCATTAAAGTTAGGGTGGGCACTTACTGTCCGGGCACTTGAGCTAGGTGCTCATTGTACCATCCCTATTAATTCTCTTATTTCTACTCGAGCAGCTTGGTGTTCTCTATAAAGCCCAGTATCTTGCCCACTGGAAACTTGAGAACCTTCGAGGGCTCCAATAGATCTCTCCCGAAATATTTCTGCCTTGAGTATCTTCAGTTCCTCACATGTGCAGATTACATGTAAACTCGTTTCCTCCTGTAGTTCGCATCTTCTACACCACGGTTCGCTTACCCGGCCTGTGTTGTATAGATGTTTTGCAGGAGACAGTGTCAACTACCCGCCCAGTAATGGTTTTAACTTCTTTCTTACTGCACCTGAGTAGGTTATCAGAGAAACTAACATCCCCATTCCCTATCAGGGCTTTGGTATATAGTTGACCTTCAGTCGACCTCCATTTCTTTGTACTTTCTTTATCTAACCAGGTCCAGATCTCCCTTTTTGCGGAATTCTTAGTAATTCCACATACGGGCTCTGAACCCATGAAGTGTCTCTTAGAGCCTCAATCGGCTAGTTCGTCGGCTATTTCATTGCCATTTACATCCTCATGTTCCGACACCCAAATCAGAGACACCGTGTAGTCTCGTGCCAGTGCATTGAGAGATTGTTTTGCAGTCCCGAACTAGTTTTGACCTAGTTATGTGGTTCGAGAATGCCTTAATGACAGCCTGGCTGTCAGTCTCCTCATGTAGCCCCCTTTTGCAATCATTTCTGCACAGGTTGCAAGGGCGAATACCTCTGCCTGGAAGACTGTTGTATGTTTCCTCAGGCTTATGGATATCCTTTGATTAGGACTGGGCCCACAAATACCGGCTCCTGTGCCCTGGCTGGATTTGGATCATTAGCAGTGCTCTCACTACGTGCCTGGTCTCTGTTCGGTATGGAGATTTTCACCTTTTCAGTGAAGATAATTTCAGGTGCCATGCTATCCGTGGCATTTGCAGCAAGGCCCGTCGAGCATCGTGCCCGTAGTATAAATGTGCCCTCCCACCCTGAAGTTGGAATGTCACAGGTTGTTGGCTTTCAGTCTAGGGATCGCATTCATTGCCTCCGCTCTCACATAAAGCTCCAACGGGGGGAGGCCCACAATGGTCTCAAAGAGGCGGTCCCTCTGCTGTTAATTACACCAGTGATACCCAGCAAGGGTTATCATTAATGCCATTACCTATTACATTTATTTGTCATGTGGTCAAGTGTTGATTCCAAGTTAGTTTCGAGTCAAGAACCACTCCTAAGGATTTGGATTCTTGACTGAATTGCATCTTTTCATTATGAAGAGTTGGTGGCTTTAGGTCACCCAGCTTTCTTTTTTTCGTGAAGGAAACTAGTGTAATTTTCACAGGATCAACCTTTAGGTTTTTCTTTACACACTACCCCTTTGTTGGTTTCAAAACCCTCTGAGTACTGAAATGATGCTTGTAAGAAGTTTGTAATTGGTGATATTTTCTTAGCAGTTCTTTCATTTGCCAAATACTTCCAGGAAAGTAAGTATATTTTGTTTCAAAACTTTTGGTTCGCAGGAAAATCAGTTCCGAGGTATTTAGTTCGTACCAATATATTTTATATTTTCCCAGATAAGCATAAAATGTGCTTTAAACCATAATAATTAGTACTAAATAAGACTTTATTTTTTTAACACTCACATTATGTTTCTATCAGCTTTCACATACAAAATAATTCTCAAGCATTAAAAACGGTGCAACCTAATTTTCAATTCAATTAGTTATCAAATTCGACCAAACCTCATACAGTGTTCTCGACTGGCGATATACACTTTATTTCGACTAATTTGCGTCCACCACGAAAGAACACAAAAATACAGTTTTATATTGATCCTATATTAAATATGCTATATTGCTTCCTATATACGTTTATTTCGACCAACATGTGGCAACGTGGCGGACGCATTATACTTACAAGTTTATACAAAAAAATATACATCGGACGCAAATAGTTAGCAAATTTGTCTGAAAATATACGCAGTGGACGCAAAATAGATAGGCAAATGTAAGGAAGCAAAAAAGTGCGTAGAATGAAAAATCGTATAATTTCATTTTAAAGCTACAGCAATAAAAAAGTGATCGGCGTTATCCATTTTTTCCCGCGGTTCAATATACGTCACTAAAATTCTTCTAACTACGCTCCTTCCTGGGGACGCACTACGACCGCGTTATGAAAGGAAGCAAAATAGTTAGCGGGATGTAAATATATATATATATATATATATATATATATATATATAATATATATATATTCACGATATGAACGCAATAAAGCATTAAATGATACTTTCGTCGTTAGTTCAATGGTTTGCAATTTATTGCAAGAACGAACAGATAACATACCTTGATGAAAAGTGTACGTCATGTTAGCTAACGTATTTATTAAATATATGTATAAAAGAAGACAACGAATAGAAATCATTGAAGTGCAGTTATTTACATTTCTGTAATAACGTATATTCATAGATTCAAAGAAAACGTTCATTATGTTAATAAAATATCTAAAAAAGAAAGTATTTGTCTTGTGCAATAATATTTTGAATGCACGTGTTGAATCACGTGCCTCTATAATACAAACAAACAACATCCATTGAGTGAATTTTCATCGAGGGAACGTAATGTGTCATTGTTATGATGAAATATTATTTACAATTTTTGATTAACTAATAACAAGATTCATTAGTGAAATAAATTAGCTTTCATTATTATAACAAATCATTGCACATTAGTCCATGGATAATATTTGTTATGGTAACTATATTTTCACACGTTCAATAAATAATTTTGAATTTTTAAATATGAACGAATATATACATTCCTATTTTTACGTACAATTTCCATTAAATTATTTACGACATGAACGCAATAAAGCTTTGTTCGTTAGTACAATGTTTGCAATGATTACAGGAACGAACAGATAGGATACTTTAATGAAAGCTGTACGGCAGTGATTGAATTACCGACTTACGCCGCGGTCACTGATTGAGTGCGAGTTTGGCGTGTGGCCTCTAGAGGGCATACATCTAAACTCGTGATCTCTTAGGGGGAAATCGAGAATAACACAGATACGCGACACTGAAGAATGTGTATTTGCTCTTGAAGAATGCTAATAGACGCTTGGTAGACAGAAACTCACATTTCCATTCTGCATGTATGGCGATTCCCTTCTATAAGGAAATATGAAAAAAGAAATGCCATTGTGGCATTTTTACGGTTAATTGTTTAGGCGTTTCTTTTGATGTTTTTTGGTAATCATCAATGCTTAATATCAATTTTGTTATTTTTAATATTACTTACTTTTACTGCAATTCAATGAAATAGAGCTGCAACGCTTACTCATCAGTGAATTGAGTGAATGCAATGCGATTATTGCATCAATGAATTAAGTTCATTATTTTAATTAGAACTTTACTCTATAACAATAACTAAAATTTATTAGGATTATGAATAACATACATTAAGTCAACCATTTGCGATTAGCATATCAACAAATACTGTTCATTCTATTGATGCCTTTCTCCATTCTTCTATTGGAGTTCACACATAAAATTGATTCAGTAAACCAAATAAAGTTATTAAACCAAAACTGTTGTTCGTTACAACAATAACATATTTCATTGAGCCAATCAAGCTAAAATTTCATTTTCAACGATTTTGGTTTCATTAATACAATGAATGATTTATTACTGAATAAACTCTGTGGTTATTTAATAACATTTTTCATTGTTTTGACAAACTCGTTCTTTGGATCAAATTTAGTGCTTTATTTTATATGAACAATGATTTCTTTCATTGTTTTGGACCCATTTTTGGTTCAGTGTAGTTTTTAGTAGCAAATCATAACAATTGGAAAAAAAATACCAACAATGAAGCAATAATTTAACAATAAAATGTCACATTTCCACAATTGTTTATGTATTGTCTAACTCTGTGAAGCATGCTCTGCGAATAAAATAATTCTGGGAATATATTTTTTTAATTTAATAAATTAAACTATTTTTAGTAACCTCAACTGAATAAGAGAGGGTCTAAAAGATTTTAATGAGGAAAGATTTTAATGAGGAAATAATTTTCTTAATTTATAAATTAATTTTGCAACAACAAAGAAAGGGGGCATAAAAAATATTTTTTTTTAAGAAAATAGAAAGCGTAAAGTGGGTAATTGATTTTTTTAAATGACTGAAGTATTTTTTAGCAACATCTCGTGTGAATAGGGTACAAAAATTTTAATCAATTTTAATATGAAAAATTATTTTGATGGGAAAAGGTCTGTACTTATTATTTTTTTAATAATTAAATTATTTTATTTTAAGAATATCGTCGGAGGACAAAATTTTAATGATTAAACATTTTTTTTTTGTTTTAGGGAGAATTAGTTCTTTAAAAATGATTAAATTTATTTTATAAAATTTTAATTGAATAATTTTCTTTCAAAGACTGGAAGGGGAGGGAGTGCAAGATAGAGGAGTGATTTTTTTTTAATTATTATTTTTTACTTTTGATAAAATATTTTTGGAATAAAGAATATCGATTGATTTTTCAAACGATTAAATTATTTTTTTTATCAACATCGTGGAATGGGGGTTTAAAAGATTTTTTTTAATATTTGAAATAATTATTGTTTTGTAACGGCGTAAAACATGGGGGTGATAAATGATGAATAAATATTTTTTCTAAATAGGAGAAGGGTAAATAGAATTTATTAGTAATTGAATTAGTTTTTTTTAACAAACAGCACAGAATAAGAAAGCAATAGAAAGACATATTATTTCTGTAAAGGGGCCTTATTCAGTGTATTAATACCTTTCTTTATTATTATTATTCTCTACTGGAGTTCATGCAACTCGCGCTTATCAAGCGCAGCTGGTGCATGCGTCATCGAAGGAAGCTATGCTGTAGATCGAATTTCTTCGTATAACTCCCTTCGCAACATTGTATCTTCCACACGATATTATACGACAAACTACGATCATGCCTCTCCATTCTTCTATTGGAGTTCACACATAAAATGAATTCAATAAACCAGATAAAGTTGTTAAAACAAAACTAGTGTTTGTTACAACAATAATATATTTCATTGGGCCAATCAAGCTACGATTTAATTATCAATGATTTTTTCATTGATTACTGCAATGAATGATTTATAACTCAATAAATTCTGCCGTCATTTAATAATTTTTTTTTCATTTATTTATTGGCGAACTCCTTCTTTGGACCAATTTTAAGGCATTATTTATGTAAACAATGTTCTTCCATTGTTTCATAACCCATTTTTAGTTCAGTGAGAGATATAACTGTAATCATCCATCGATGAGTTTTAAAAATGTGTCTTTATGTCGTAATCGAAGAATGGAAGAATATACCAGAAGAAGACATGCATTGGTTTGAAGGTGTCAAACTATAATTAATACGAATGGAAAGTACGTACGATATAATGACCCAATTCTTTATAAAAATAAACTTTACGTTATACAAGAGCAATTACTTGATATTCACTTTATTTTTTTTTTTTTTTGAATTGTTATTGTTATCCAGAGGTAACCTTAAAATGTGTTTTTTCTCATTTATTTTTTTTTAAGGTAAACTTTGTAAGATTTCTATTCTATATTGACTGCCTTAAACCTGCAAAATCCATAAATATGTATATTCACAGAAGACGATGAGAAAGAGGAATCTCTGTACTTATATGCCTACTAACATAGGATTTAAACCATCTACAACATATAAACATAAGTAAATTGAATTCCATTTTCTACATCTGTTCTACGTGCAATACCGCTGTCAATTTCTAATCCCCAGGAATTTCTCCAAACCAGATTATAAATATTCCATTAGAGAGGATAGGTACTGAATTTAAAATGAATATATTTTACCATTTTCTACATTTCTAACTACCTTAACCTGCAATTAACTATTACATACCTACCATCTTTATTTTGTTATGTATACAAGAATATAATTCATTTATAAATATTTATTACATTCATTGGTTACAATTTCACAAGACGTGGAACGTATACAAAAAAGAATAATTGTATATTTATTTATTTACACTCAAATAAAGCCATGGTACGATGCTCCTTGAGTTTTCTACATTCCGATATTTTTTATGTATATTACAGCATGGCAAATGAGCATTCCTAATGCGTATTTTGTAATAAATAAAATTTCTAATAACGTTCATATTCGCCTGTCGAATTTATATTTGGAGGTAAAATATGTTTGTGCACGCGAACATCTTTACAATATAGAAGTGCCTGTTTTTTTCAATTAGTCTTTAGTTTCTGACTTCTATAATGTAATATTTATAACATTGGCATTGAAGTGAAAGCAAAATTGGTCTCTTTGTACAATAGTCGAAATAGCGCGTTTATTTGGGTTGGTATTCCCTGATGGTCGTTGGTAATTAAAATTTGGGATGTTTTTGTAATCGGAAGAGAACTTTCAAATTTTACTCCCACAATAATTATTACTGATTTAATCTTTTGTTATATATTTATTACAGTCGTAATAACTTTTATTATTATTTATTTGAAAAGAAGAAATACAACATTTTTTTCTCTCATCCCAATTGGCTCCTGTAATGCTTTAATTATTTAACCTTCACTTGTCGAATTATCAATATGTTTTTCTTCTCCTGAGTAATCTACACTGTAAAAAAAGTTGCAGTAAAATTACATGTAAAATCGTTGGTAACAAAGTTGCCTACATTTTACAGATAAATTTGCTTCATGAGGTAAAATTTCTATCATCTAGTAAATTTCACATGCTGATGTGTTTTTCAAAGATTGTACTGTAAAATTCGTATGTAATATTTATAATGAACTCTATATTTACCGAACACTGGAGTAATTTCATATGTATTTTTATAAAGAGAGCAAGCAACTTACCTGTTTCTTTTATAGCACCTAATAGGTTATACTGAATCGCTCAACCAGGGATCAAGAATGAACACGCTTACGCGAAACCTACAATTGTTTGTGACGTACATGATATCATTGAGCCAATAATAAGTTCGACAAACGAATAAAATAACCTACGCGCACAGATAAATAATCCAATAACCAATCACATTGCGGCGTATGAATTTGTATTTTTCATGATATCTATAGTTTTACCCGAAATTCAAGAAAAACAAATAAATATAAAAGATCCTCCATATTTTTACAGCAAAATTAATATTTCACTAGTAAAAATTACTTTTAAAGTGCACTAAATCTCCCAAAAAAATGTCAATTTTCACTTTTAAGAAAATTTTGAGAGTAAATACAAAATTGTACATGTTTTTCCTGTATTTTCCTTTTGAATTTTTGTTACATCTTAAAATTACATGAAAAAGCTATTCAATTTTACCGAAATTTCTTTTTTCCATGTTAAATATCCTAGAAAAAACATGTAAAACAAAATTTATATGATTTATTGTGGGTAAATTCACAATGTTATTACATGTAATATTTCCTGATTTACCATGGCAAAATTACTGTAATTTTTTACAGTGTATACGAAAATACATTAAAAGAATAAACAATACGTGATTTTAAGTCGAAAATATAAAAAAAAATCACAAAAGCAACATCCAAAGACGGAAATATGCGAATAACTATAAATGAAGCAATACCTAAATATCAGCATGACTAAGAAAAGCACCAGCAGTAATTTGGCAGCGCCATCTACGATAAAATAGGAATCATCATTAACTCTGGAGTAGTAGTAGTATTTCTATAGATAAAGCTATATTAAAAAATATTATGGGAATTGAATTTATACAAAAAATTCTTGAAAATGTGCACCATTATTTCCAAAGTAACGTTGAGTCCTAAACATATTTGTTTTATAGTTCAGGCAGTCATTTCCGGTGAAATTTGGTTGCAGAATAAACGATTCTTTATCTTAATTTGTTTACATCCTATATATTATTATAATATACTCTTTTTTTAAAGTGCTTCGTAAAATAAACCACACTGAGCACAATCGAGTATTTAAACTTTGTACAATTTGGTATTTGTAATCATGACATTTGTACTTTCTCAGAATTCTGTCACATTTCACTACAAAAGTATCAGAGGACTTTAATACTAAATAATAAAAAAAATGAGGATTACATTGGCCAATGCATGATACCTTCGGGTCATAATTCGATTTGATATTAAAATATTGAACTCTGACTATCTTTCTATAGTCTCTTGCGTCCCCACCAATTTATCGATGCGACTAGGTGATTTGGCGGGCGATGATCATGGCAGTAACCTATCAAGGCAAATGCATGTGCATACAGAAAGATTGGTTTTCGTTTTCATTTAATAATTTCTGAGTTTCCTTTAGTTATTTTAAGTTTTTTCTTTTCTTGAGATTCCGTTTTTTATTTTATATTTGAAGAATGAAGTTTCTATTCTTAGTTCCAATTATTATGAAAATATTTTCTTTTTAAAACTTGCCTACATGAAATAAGCAGTGGTTTTTTATGTTCTTTATATTTTCTGAGTGTACTTTAGCATTGTTTTTACTGTCATTTTTTACTTGAGATTTCCTTTTTTATTTTATATTTTGAAGGTTGAAATTCTATTTTTGGTCTCCTTTCAGAAAAGTTTCTAGCAATACAAAGCATTACTGCGCGATAATCGACGAAAATTTTTGTTTGAAAATTTAAGAATGTACCTAATAGTTGCTTCAAGTTATAATATTGTTTAATGATTTATGGATATATACAGGGTGTATCAAATAAAAAGTAAATTTTGCTTGGTATTAACTACACGACATATAAAGCACAAACCCACCGAAACCGTTTCATCATTAAAGAATAAAAAAAAAGTAAAATTTAGAGCCAAAAAATTCTTTAGTCCGGCCCTGATGCAAGGAAACGTCATGTTAAGCACCCGCTAAACGTGTATTATGTATAAATACATTGCACTCATTTAGTATTATTCTTAATGGTATACTGTAAGTTCAATTTAACGTCATTCTGAAATAAATAAAGGCCCTTGTAAAAATAGCAAAACTGAGGCATTTTAAATTTCTTCTTTTTATAATATAAACATTCCTTATTTGTTAGAGCATTCTAATGCGTAGTCTACAAAGTATTATTTTTAATATCCTAATAAGACGTTCGAGTTTCACCGGATATGCGACTTCAGTAGCTACAAAAAAAGGAATATTTTTCTTTTGCTTTGTCGAATCGAGAGTTAGTTGTTAATAAACAGTACCACATGAATCTGAGTTATTTCTTTTGGATTTATTTAATCATATAACGCAAAATGAATTGAATCGAATTACACAGAAATAAATGTAGATACAGAAAATTTGCAAACACGCCTTTTTACTAAGATATCGCGCGAAAATGAATCTATACATTCCCGCGCATTTGCCGATGCATCAAGCTTCGATTTTCTTTATATGAAATCATGATGGTCCTGGAAAGGATCGTTTTTTCGAGACGGGAAGAATTTAAATAAAATGTTCAACGCACCAGAAGGAGATTTTGATTTTACAAAAGAGAACAACTAGAGTAGTGACTGGTTCTAAATGTAATGATTCTTGTCGGCCACTGTTTAAAAAACATGGAATCTTAACTTGTACTAATCAATTTATTCTTGAATGTTTAATCTACGCTAAGGAACAGTATATTTTAAACCAAGGGAGGAAAATGACCTCAAATGATTGCAACAGCTATGTCCTAGTATTTCTTTCAATTTTAATCTCTACGTATTATGCAGATACGAACGACTTAACATACCTGACACCTTAAAAGTTAAAATTTATTGATTTTAACCAAAATTAATAGGGTGCTTCTACTATCCGTGTAGGTAGAAAAAAAATAGGGGATTAAATCAAACTGCTAATTTTTTGATTTCAAAGATGATTTATCTTGAATATATTACTTACATTGTTTGAAAACACCAAGACAGTTATGTTTAGTAAAATTAAATTTACCTTAATGAGCTGGTATTAATAATTGCAACTCAGTTCTTGTGTGTAGATTACTAAAATTCACGTAATTCTAATAAGGAAAGATCGCGTGCTGTTCTCGTTTGAAATTCCCGCATTTTAAATGTCAGTGTCAAGCTGTTCTCATTACAGCTATTAGAGACTACGTAAGCCGATCACGCAAAGCTACACTTGTATCTTGTATACCAGATGAACTCAGGCAAGCTGTGCTATAGTACCTAAAGACCGGATTTAAAGAAAATGTTTTTACGTTTAAAATTTAAGCTACGAAAAATATTAAAACCTATACAAATTATGTTGATATTGAAATAATAACAAGGTAAATTCGTATTCCAATCCCTTATATTTTAATATATTTACTTACATGTTTCGGTCTATCCAGACCATCCTCAGGCAACTATAAGATGAAAATGTTTTTTTTATCAATTACAAATTGATTCACATTTAAATTTTAATTTTTTAATTTTTGTATAACAAGCTTTTCATTTAATAATAGAAAAATTATTTTTATGTTTATATAGTTGCTAAATAATTTTTCTATTATTAAATCAAAAGATTGTTATACAAAAATTAAAAAATTAAAATTTAAATGTGAATCAATTTTTAATTGATAAAAAAACATTTTCATCTTATAGTTGCCTGAGGATGGTCTGGACGGAGGACCGAAACATGTAGCAGGAAATATATTAAAATATAAAGGATTGGAATACGAATTTACCTTGTTATTATTTCAATATCAACATACATTACACCAATCCCCTGGGACACTATAGATTACTATACAAATTAGATGAAAAAAAAATAGATAAAATAACGTAAAGTTCTCACGCCTTTTTGAATGTGTATTCCTATTATTAAAATTTATGCTTATTTAGAACCCTTTCCTCACTTTTTTAACGCGTATTTTCAAAATCTATATTAATTACAAAAAAGCACATTTATTTCAGAAGTACACATTCATACTTCGTAATTCCCAGTGTGTACTGTCTGACGCGATATTTCCACCGTGTTTATTGTGATTTGATTGCCAATCAGGCTTTAGGCAAGGTATTTTAAATTGGAGTTTAGATAATAAATTTAGATTAATTTTAATGTGAAGCTACTCAAAGGCGATATTTTACGGCAAACAGAAAAAACGAAAGCCTTCATTTTAAATTAGGGAGCGTATTTCGTCTATATCGGTGGACCCGGCCGTGCGTTATTTCGATTTGTTGCCAGTAGATCTTTAACATTTGAGGATAATGTTTGAAGGTTGATTGATTTTCGCATTCTGAATGTGGTGAGGTAGATGCAGTAGGGTATGTTTGGAAATTAATAAATGTTTCTGAAAACATGAAGAAGAGGGTAAATACTTGCATAAATAATGATGGTTCTCACTTTGAACACAGTAAGCAGTGCAGGTATGTTAAAGAGTAATATTCCCAATTTTTTAATTGATATTATGTTTTTGTTGTAGAGCGTATGGCTATGAAAAGCATGCATCTATTATTGTCCATTCAGTACCTCTAATAAATTATGAAGAATGTCTGATATAAGTTAATGTGTATTTTTTGCAATATATATTATTTAAACCTTCTATACCTTTAACAATTAAACCTGGTTGTATTTGTTATCAGAAATATACTGTTTTGAAAAATGTCTATTACGTTATTTTTACGTGGAAGTTAGTTGAATGACTCATACCTTAGTGCAATTTTGATGCATTACACTTGTTGTCCGGTTTAACATTAGTGTATACTAAATTGCATACGCACAATTAGACAAAAACCGTATAATGACCGCACATTATTATGTTTTATTAACTAACTTCATTCGAAATAGTGGATGCAAATATTGATATAATCTTCGTGGAAAGTGGAGTTGGATCAGAACAGTCTTATCGATCTCACTGTATAAGAAATTGAATAATATAGGGTGTATCAAATAAACAAGTAAATTTCGCTTGGGTGTTAACTACACGACATATAAAGCACAAACCCGCCGAAACCGGATTTCATCATTAAAAAATAAAAAAAAAGTAAAATTTAGAGCCAAAAATTCCTTAGTCCGGGCCTGATGCAAGGAAACATCATGTTAAGCACCCACTAAACGTGGTATTATGTATAAATACATTGCACTCATTCAGTATTATTCTTAATGGTATGCCGTAACGTTCATTTAACCTCATTCTGAATAAATAAAGGCAATCAGTCAGTGTGCTTTAAAAATAGCAAACTGAGGCATTTTAATTCTTCTTTTTATAACATTTCTTTTTTGTTAGAGCATTCTACATTAAGTCTTCAAAGTATTATTTTTAATATCCTGATAAGACGTTCGAGTTTCACCGGATATGCGCCTTCAGTACTTACAAAAAACGTAAACATTTTTCTTTCGCTTTGTCGAATCGAGAGTTAGTTGTTAATAAACGGTAGCACATGAATCTGAGTTATTTCATTTGGATTTATTTAATCAAATAACGCAAAATGAATTGAATTCGAATTACACAGAAATAAATGTATTTGCAGAAAATTGCAAAACACGCCTTTTTACTATGATGTCGCGCGAAATTGAATCTATACATCCCGCGCTTTTGCCGATGCATCAAGCTTCGATTTTTCTTATGTGAAATCATGATGGTCTTGAAAAGATCGTTTTTTCGAGACGGGAAGAATTTAAATAAAATGTTCGAAGTGGCTTGCACTCCAAGCGGCGATCCCACAAACTAACAGCGGAATGGCGTATACCGTGATCATTTAGGTTGGGCACAGGTGCGGCTCTAGCCCACGGCATTATAAAATATTTTTTTTCTCTTAATGCTACAGATAGCCCCCCTGTGCATTAAGGCTTTTTGATCGTATATGATTACAGCTGCTCCATATTATTATATTTACCTCTATATCTGATACACCCTGTATATGTAAACAAGGGTATATACTTCAGTGTTGCTAGGTCTACTGATTTTTCGATAGATCTATTGTTTTTAACTATGATCTACTGAAATGGGTTGCGAATCTAGTAAAAGAAAAAACTGTATCCTTTGTATTATTGATAAAATATTAAACTTATATGCTACCATATTACAATCTTCGCGTCAAAAAACTGTTTAACTAAAAAAGAAAATATAAATTAAACCGAAAACTTGCATCCATATTACTATAATATTTTGATATGTGCAGGATTTATTGATTTCTATTAAATGTTCAAATATTATGAAAATATAAATATGGAAATGGCAAAACACTGACGCATAATCTGTGGCGTCAAGTTTCGGCTATATTGAAAGTGGATTAATATACTTATGGATTATTCCATTGAAAATAACAAATTAAGTGTCTGTTTATTCACTTTTGGGATAGATTGTATAATCAAATATATTTTTATGTAAGGTAAGGTTTGAATTCTATCGTTATTGTAAAAATACTTTCCTTTAAAATTAAAAATGAAGCTATATACTCCAAGATTAAGTTTTTGCAACACATATTATTAATAAAATCTGTGACGAATTCATTTGTGTAAGATTTATTAATTATATTAATTTTATTACGGCACGATTTTGTCGCGAAACACTTAATTTTAGTTTAAAATAAAAATGCAACTATCGCTCAACATAAAATACACTTAATTATAACACCAAACCAACTCGAATACCACCATTTCACTCAGATTTATAATAAAAAAGATTTCCGCATATCTCCATATATAGATATTTACATAAGTAGATATATACATACATACCAGCAAGGCGTATAATGTTAATATTTCCGCGCGGCACATTTTCACAACGGCAACTTCTGCAAAACTGCCAACCACGAGGAGATAAATAAAGCTATATACCCCGCTGCAGGATTGCTGCAAAAGGAAGAGAATGAACCCAAAAGATTCTACATACCAATCGGCTCGGATCCCGCTTCTTTTTTATTAGTACGCATGACACGTTTTTACCTATGTTTTTCCCATGTTATGTACTGTAACATATTGCACATGTTCAATTTATACGGTGCGAATTGTGTTGGAAAATTATAGGAAAATGCTGCAAAACTTGTTTTTTTTTGTATTTAAAACGACATAGACAATCCGAATTAATTGTTGTTGAAGAATATTCTTACCTATTGATTATATTGGAGATATTTTGTGCTATTTAATGATTTTAATAGTATGTTTAAGGCGTTGTTTTTACTAGTTTGGGATTTCGAAAAGTGTAGTCAAGTTCCAGAGAATAATTTTACTGGCACAAAGTAATTGTACTAAATCTTTCTTTTATTATTATTATTATTATTATTATTGAGATTATCATCTTTAGCGTATATAATATCTAAGTAATAACAAATAATATTTAGATATCTATAATATGATAGTTGTATGGTAATAATTATTAATTAAATTTTGTTTCTTATAATAAATAAATGTATTATCCTTAATTATTATAGTATTACTTTCATTAGAACATTTTACATTTTGATGACGAGTACAAGAACTCATTGAACAAAAATAAAACGAAAAATCATAAACACATTACCGAGTGTAATACCCCTAAGAGCCAGAAATATTACATAGATATTTTTAAAAATATATTTTATAAATATTTTCGCGAGAGGTTTTTGATATATTTTCATATTTTTTTCTAAATATAAGATAAAATATTCAATTAAAATATTTATTCCATATTTTAAAATTAATGTAAGTGCAATATTTTTTCTAAAATATTTGTAAAACATTATTTATATGAAAATTGAAATTTTTTATGCAATCTATTTAATTTGTCAAAATGAACTAAAATTCTTCTTGGTTATTTAGAATGTATAACGTCGATAACGAAAAGTTGAAACATGTATAGAGTTGTCTAAAAGGCAAGAACTTGTTTTTTCACACTCACCATACAAGTTAATAATCAATAATTCTGGTATCTTTTAAGGCATATTGAAGGTTGATCAAATTAATCACTATTTTTTAATTGAAGTGTTCTAAATAAAAACAAACGTATTTATTATCATTTTATTTGAATAAGCCAATAAAAATGAAAAATACTCATTTTAAGTCTAGCCGTGGCTGGTGCCAGGTACAACCCTATGACTTTTTTCATATCTTCGTTAGTGGCGCTCTCATGGCGTTTCCTTGTGGCCTCTAAAACAATGCCAATTGTATAGATCATACCATGAATAAAACATCGTACAACATTATCAACACCTACTAATACATTTGGAGCATTTACAATAATTGGAGTAGTAGCTACATTCTAATACTTACGATACTTATTTTTACTTTATTTCATAATATTTGAAAACATTCTACGTACAAACAATAAACACACAACGTATTCTAACCTCTATTTGAGGTTATGACGCTTATCTACCGAGATGAATCTCTTAAGCAAATCAACTAGCAATTTATCTGGTAGATGCAGTACATATATGATGCATAAAATTCCTACAATTATATATTAAACGATTTCTGTAACATAGCGATATTGAGCATTCCAATTATCTTATAAATGCCACGACATGTTCAAAGTTTTGCTTACCTCGTAGTTACCACAAAAATAAACACACCCCCGCAACAATAATTACACAGTTAACCCTAATCTGCCCTAATCGTATACTATTATAAACTATAACATGTAAACGGGACAAACGAATGAAAACGTTGATGATACGTACGTGCGCGTATGCATTCTATGTACCTAATTCATAGACCCATAAACAATACTAAATCATATAACACCGGCACCGTAATGAATAGAGGTGTTGTGTTGACGTTCGCAACTTACAAATATTATAAATAATATAATACAAAACGCAGATATATTAATAGAAAAGTTACGGCGCTCAACTTAGATACTAATTAAATCATATTAGATATATATTATCTAATTTAATCTTTAAACTATCATTTTAAATAGGTACACACCTACTTAATATGTATGCATATTTTACCTATTTTATATTATTCGTCCTACGCACCAAATTTACAAAAGCAAAAATTCAATCTTTTTTTTTATATGAAATAAATATTTACAGAAATACAAAGCAAAATATTCTTACAGAGTTATGAAAAAAATATTGAAGAAACATTTGCAATAAAATATTATTAATGCTACATAACATATATATTTTTTAAATGTTTTTCTAATATATGTTATGCATATTATATTAATATAACTAATATTCAAGAAAGATTTAATATTTTTTAAATATTAATAAAATATGAAATAAATATAGTTGGTCACTGGGGACTGAACGTAAGTTCAGATATAACAAACACTAGTGAGATATGGGTAATATGGTTGCAGACAACTAGAATATTGCCTATTAACGATGAATACAACAAAACAGAAACTCTAATAGGATGCATACAAAATATAAATATCACTGCCAGAACCTAAAGGATCCTATTTAACCATTCTCTTACACGCAGAAAAATGTGTTGTTAAAATAAAGAAAAATATTGTTTTCTTTACAATATCTCCTAATACTGTTTGTGACAGCAAACTTATATTTTTGATCGACTAAAAAAAAGCGTTGTAAAATTGTATATTTGAAATAAACATGTTTTTTTTTTAAATGTTCAACAACAAAATATATTGAAGAATGCATTATGTTGTTAGTTACTATAGCAATATCGAAATTTTAAAATTAACAACGTTATGTTGTACGTATTACTATAATAGTATCTCTCTCTAAAAACAATCAAAATTTATATATTTTAAAACATAAATTTTATTACATTGTGATGATTTTGTTTATATATTTTAGTTGATCGGCTCATGAAAAAGCGTTTGTATATAAAGGCGAAACGTCCAAATATAATACTACTAAGGGAGTTATGTTTTAATTTAATATTCAACAAACAATTTCCGCCAAAATCACATAAATACACTGAAAAACCGATATATTTAAACCAACCAAACATATTTTGTTAAAAATTTCATTCCATTTTCTAAAATTCTGAGCCATTTAGACTAAAAAAAAAATGGTCTTCCTTCTCGCTAAAGCTGTCTCCCTTGTTAGACGTTTCCCATCTCTATACTTTTTTTCCTCTAATAACGTTTTAATTTTATCACGTGTGATAGTGATAACTAGAGACCGGATTATATGCAAAGAAAAACTGGAATATATGCGCATATATATATGCATCGATTTTTTAGAAAATATGCATAAACTTGAGGCATATATGCAAAAAAATTGCGACAATATGCAAAATTTTTACATAAAATAAATAAGAGCAGAAATTTAAACATTAACTTTATTGCACAAAATTTTTTCACAACATATTTCTAAAACAATTTACAATTAAATGTTTTTCAAAATTGTGTAAAAGAAAGTTTTGTCTTCTATCAGAATACATATGTTTCGATATAGAAAAACTTCTTTCAACATCCACAGATGTAATTGGTGCATTTTTTAACTTTACAATACATTCTAAACTAAAATTAAAGTCGAAATCGTTTACTGTTTCACCCTCCAAAATTTTCTTAACTTTCTTCAATTTCAAATACCCCGCATTTTTATTTATCACTTTTTTAAATTTATCGTATATAGAATTACCTACTATTGTACCCTTAACCTTCTTACATAGCATATCAAATTCGTTTACTATTTCGACTGATTCCGAGAGCGACATCCCTTGCGTTTCTAGTTTACGAATGGAACTTGAAACAAAGCTATAATTTGACTTAATATACAAAAGGTTTTGTAGCAATTCTGTTGATGTTACTATATTTTTACAGTTTTCTAGAACAATGCAGTCAGCAGTGATTTTAAGAATTACATTTTTTATTCCTTCAAAATTATCGGCGAAATAAATTGCAGCTTCTAACCATGTACCCCATCTCGTAATAATCGGTTCAGGAGGCAACTTAACACCGGGAAGTCGCTCCTTATAAAATTGGATTCGTAAAGGTGCTTTTAAAAATAGTTTTCTGACGTTGCTAATTAAATCATTAATCAAAGGGAATTGATACCTAATGTCTTCGGCTACACGATTGAACTCATGAGCTACACAAGTGGTATGAGTAATAGTAGAATTTTTTCACAAAGTATACTTCCAGGTAAAAAGAAATTTGATAAACCTTCTTGAACGAATTGGGCAATTGTCACATTATTTGTTTTTTGATGTTCTTTACAATAAATTAAATATGATTTACCTACAATATCTTCATGAAGAATTTCTATTAACAAATGGGCAATATAACGGCCACACTTATCCGTACTTTCATCTACCATGATATAAATAAAATTATTCCCTACTAATTGTTGAATTTCTGCTATTGTTTGCTGGCAACAAGATGTGACATAATTTTTTCGTAAGGTACTTTTGTTAGGTATATTATGTTTGCAATATTTTTCGAGAAATGATTTCAAATTAACATTGTTTAATCTTGCTAATGGTATGTTAGACGAAATTAATGCGTCACACAGATCTGTATTATATTCTTTTTGTTCTGAGTTTCGTGAAGTTGATGCTACACATTGATGTATAGATTGCTGCATACATGCGGATCGCTTTAGTTTTTTACATTTTCCAATATGCGATGGAGTTTTAGCGTGTTGTTCAATCAGGTATTTTCCCTCAGAAGACACCTACAACTACAATTGTCATTTTATATCAAAAGTTAAAGAATTTAAAAGCAATTATAAAGCTTTTAGTAAAAATAAACTTACCAATTTGCTGCAGGCTCGACAAAATATTTTGTCGCCATCCTTTACCAGTTCAGGATATGGCTTAATCCATAAAGAAATTTTGTTCGTTATACTCATTGTATGTACGCACAGTATTTAAAAACGTAACACAATTACATGCTGTTTCGCTCAAAGATATTCAATGAATGGATAGTTTATTTGGGAATTAATAATAATAAAACGTATTTACCACATCCCTTCTGCTAGGTGAAATTAAGCACGTGCAGTTCTTGGAAAAAAGTATTAGAGAAACCAATGTAAAAGATTTAGCGCTTTGAGAATTGTCGGTTGTTGATCTACATTAGGAATTACTAGGAATTTTTACTAATAGAAAGGATAAGAAAAAGCTTAAATATGCAATATATGCAACTTTTGTAAAAATATGCAATATATGCAATCACTAATTAGCGCTAATTAACTTCAATTACTGTAATACGTCTACATATAGATTATAATTGAAGACATGCAAAAAATTAAATATATGCACTTTGTTATATAATATAATCCGCGGCTCATAGCATTATTATAGCAAAGTTTGGATGCCCATAAGTTACTTTAATAGCGTTATTGTGATACAAGCCATGTTGTAAGATGGCGCCTGTCCTATATCACGGTCACCTATAGTCCTTGACCGCGAATTTCGTAATACCTTGCATAAAACCACAATATCCCCAGCACTGCATGAAAAGCAGTAGTCCGTGCGGTTAGAAATAATAAACATAACCCAATATATCTATTCTTGGAAGCGAAAATACTTTTTGGGCGGCACATGTTATCAAACCCATTTTTACGAATCTGCCGCCTCTATAATTACTATAAATTGGAGAATCTCATTACCACAAACATGTCTCTCTTCAAAGCCGAAATGACCATATCGAAAGTGACTGAAAGCAGAAGACTTTCTACGTTTCGAATATACATATGGTTTGTACAAATACCTTATCTACCGGTATTTATTACCTATATATATAGCAATGCCTGTTCACGTAAAACTCTGGGTCGTGTTTAAGCAACAGGGAACAGCTGTTAAATGGGAATTTTTGCGCCGGCAAAGTTACTGTCAAATGTGACATACCAAGCGGATGAGTTTTCTTTTCTAAAATGAAATTGATTTTGTGTCGAAATCTCACGGTTCGTCGTGTTATTATTAAATTGCCGACGCTTGGTAATATCGATAAGAAAAGCGAATTAATCAATGTTTATACATGCTCAACATATTACGCGTGCATGTCTGTCCACTAACACCTCCGTTTATTACATGTAACTATCGTAAAACTTGAATAATTATCCCGCTAGGAAATATGAAAGCGTCATTACATTATCGGAAATAGGATGTACGACATACAATATCTTTTATGTTCATTACCTATACCTGTAATGTTACGTCGCGTCAGCATAAATAGCGGTAGTATAATCCTTTGTTTAGTTAAATGATAAAACAAGTAGTGGTTTCTCTTTTTAACAATCAGAAAAGGCATCCTCTAAAGATTAGGTTTACATTTTACACTTCGCGTTATGTATTCAACATTATCTAATACAAATCTTTGGACTGGACAAAGTAGACAGTTCTCCTATACTGTAACAAGTGACTTAAATAAGAAATTTGGCATATTTTTTAAGGGGCGCTTCCATTAAAGTCGGTATTACATATACAGAGTGTATCGGATATAGAGGTAAATATAATAATATGTAGCGGCTGTAATCATATACAATCAATCAAAAAGTCTTAATGCACAGGGGGTCTATCTGTAAGCATTAACGAGAAAAAAAATATTTTATAAATGCCGTGGGCTAGAGCCGCACCTGTGCCTGACCTAAATGCTGTCCCGGGTAGACCCCCACATACCACTATCATTCAGCCATTACCGCTGTTAGTTTTGTGCGGATCGCCGCTTGGAGTGCAAGCCACTTCGAACATTTTATTTAAATTCTTCCCGCCTCGAAAAAACAATCCTTTTCAGGACCATCATGATTTCATATAAAGAAAATCGAAGCATGATGCATCGGCAAAAGCGCGGAAATGTATAGATTCATTTTCGCGCGGTATCATAGTAAAAAGGCGTATTTGCAAATTTTCTGTATCTACATATATTTCTGTGTAATTCGATTCAATTTATTTTGTGTTATATGATTAAATAAATCCAAAAGAAATAACTCAGATTCATGTCTATTAACTCTCGATTCGACAAAGCAAAAGAAAAATATTTACGTTTTTTGTAACTACTGAAGTCGCATATCCGGTGAAACTCGAACGTCTTATCAGGATATTAAAAATAATACTTTGTAGACTTACGTAGAATGCTCTTAATAAAAAAGGAATGTTTATTTTATAAAAAGAAAAAATTTAAAATGCCTCAGTTTTGCTATTTTTACAAGGGCCTTTATTTATTCAGAATGACGTTAAATGAACTTACGGCATACCATTAAGAATAATACTAAATGAGTGCAATGTATTTATACATAATACCACGTTTAGCGGGTGCTTAGCATGACGTTTTCTTGCATCAGGCCCGGACTAAAGAATTTTTGGCTGTAAATTTTACTTTTTTTTATTCTTTAATGATGAAATCCGGTTTCGGTGGGTTTGTGCTTTATATGTCGTGTAGTTAACACCCAAGCAAAATTTACTTTTTAATTTGATACACCCTGTAATAGCTATCCCGTCAAAAACTGGACCTTTGGTTACAACTCTCTTTATTACATTACAGTGTGATTAATTTTATGTGTCCAAGTGTATAATTCATTGTTTATGAGAGATATACAGTCTGATTCAAATTATGTGCGCATCATTGCTATCTCTGCTATTATTGATTCTAGAAAATAGGTTAAATTAGCAAAATATTAGGGTTTTTAACGCTGATTAATATGCAATATACGAAAAAAACAATTGAATGACGCATTTCCAAGAAATTTTGACATTTATATTTTTTTTTTTAAATTGAACATCCTGTATATTGTTAAAAAAAGATGCAAGATATTTTAATTTATGATGCAAAAGTATGAATACAACATTGTCTTAAAACGAATAGTAGAATTATGATAGTTTTTATTTTGTGAAATGTAGAGCAGTATAAAGAATCAACTTTTAACAAAACAAATACATGTTTTTGTAGTTGATGTTTATTTTAACATATTACATCTTAAAATAATGTCGTTGAAATTAAATTGATAAAGGAAAAAGTAAATGCATAATTTATAATATTGCTCAAAAGTATCACCTTCATTCTCAATACATTTCGTGCCCGCTTGAGTACACTCTGGGTAGCTCTTAAGATTGTCCAATTGGCGGAAAACCTCCCTAACCTTATTTTGCAATTCGTGCACGTTGTTGTACTGGGTTCTGTATATCTGATCTTTTAAATATCCTCAAAGAAAAAAAATTAAAGGTGAAAGATCATCAGGAGAGCGTGCTGGCCATCGAATTGGGCCATTTGTACCAATCCACTTATCGGCAAAGATGATGTCCAGATAGTTGTGAACTATGCGTCAGTTGTGGGTGCCGGAGCACCGTTCTGCTGAAGTACAATTTTGGCGCATCACGTAATTGGCGTTATCCAGGAAATCTCTTAAACGGTTACGAATAAATTCCAGATTATCTCTCTCCGCCAATGTACCATTGTAGAACACTTGGCCAAACGACTGATCGAACCAATTAATCCGCACCAGACATTAAAACTAAATCGAATTGTGCAGCATGTTGACGCATTATTAAATAAATTTTCTTTGCGACCAGTTATTGTGTTCTTTCTTCTTATTAACATTCTCTATTGGAGAACCTTGTTTCATCACTCCATAAAGATCATTTTGCTCCATTCAAATTTTCATCACAAAAATTAATAAACCATTCACAGATAGCCAACCTCCTGTTCGAATCTCCTGGTTTGTAATGTTTTTGAGGTTCGGTACTTAAATGGTCTATATTATGTTTTTTTTTTTTTCTGTTAAAATTTTCTGAACTGACGCCTTAACTTAAACCCCAATATCCCTTAGTAGCATCTCTAATGGAAAATTCGCGATGGGCTGCCAAAATATGCTCACACTGTATTTCTACCTCTTCGTTGATAATGTATTTTTGTTTGTTCTTTTCTTCTTAAATAAGCAATCGCGTTGCCTAAATGGTCTGTAAAGTTTTCGAAAGTAACGTCAATTTAGAAAAATCCACAATTTTATGCGTTTTTTATTGTGATTTTATTGCAAATATTCTGAACAGCTTATAGTAATAAAAAATACGAATCTAGTAAAATAATGTTTGATTAAGTGATACATATATTATATGTGTTTTACAATAATTCCACTTTCCTCAAATTGGTTTAATAGTATCTCAAAAACAACTGATTTAAGATGATTTCTTTGAGTGTGACTGACAATGAGTAATAGATACTGCAGTTTTGGGTGCTGCGTGGCCTGTTGTTTGTTGGCATCTTGCTTTATGACTTCGAAAAATAAGTGCACAAATTAACCAAGGGGAGATGTGTTGGAATTCAGTACATTTTTTTTAATATAGAAATCTAAGGAAGAAGAATTGAAATTTGAAATATTTTTATAATAAATAAAAGTTTTTTTCATACCTTTAGTAGGTTGGTGGGGGTAATAATTTAACAGAATTAAAAAAAAAACTGTGTGCTTTTCAATTTTTCGAATGGAAAAGTGGGTCACTGCTATTAACTTTATAATAGCTTTTTTGTTATAATGTTTCCATAGATTATTTTTTTATATTTCACTTTATATTCAAGAGTTAAGTAAATAATATTACATAAATCCCAAAGTTATTTTTCCACAGGCGCGTAAAGATATATTTTTTTTGTTTTATTTTCAAATTCTTTTCACACATCTCTGATACAATTAATAAAATTAAATATAAATACTTCATACTTGCTTTATATTTTATATTTATATATTTTATTAATATATATTTCCAAATATTTCTTACATATATTTTTATATTCAGTGTGATCCACTTAAAAATTGTCAGTACCTAGGATCTATATTTTATTTTAAAATGAAATAATCTTTTTTTGGACCCAGGTGGGTCAAAATTCTAATACTCTACACCAAAATTTCAGAAGTTCATCTAAATTTCTAAGCCATACTATGATATATCTTTAGAGCGACAAGAATGTTATTATTACACTGAGAAAATTTTAGTCAATGGCGTATGGCACAGATGACCTGTTTAATTGGCCGCAAGTTAAAATATGTATTTCTGGTATAAGATTCCTCGAATAAATAATCTAATTTCTGTAGTAAATAAATGGATATTCTTACGGTAAATAAACAAGTTAGATAACCACCGCTTGCATAGTTTATAATGGAAAATATACGTTATATTTGGACAATTAAACGGCCGTTAATTATTTTTTGTAAATAGTTTCGTTGTATACGAAAGTTAAGTTTATATATAAACTAGGTAACATTGTATCGATACAAGAATTTAACGTTTTTACCATATTTTCGTTTATAGTCTGAAAGTAGAGTGAACCCAAAATCATCAAAGTACATATGTCAGTCATCGTTAATGTCTACTAGAGTAGAGGAACTAAAGTCATTAGTGGTGGGGTAATTTTTTTTTACGATAGAAATTACATTTAAATACTCTGTCAAGTGACAGGAACACCCCAAACTTAGATATAATAGACTCTTCCGACGATTGCGCGCCTCAAAACGCATATGACGACATATTACTTCTCATTTGTGGTTCACGTATACTACGGCTGATATTCAAATAACCTGGCATGCTGCATATTCTTAGTTTCCACATGTTTTTTATTAGGATTATATTAAATTAGCAATTAACTCTATTAACGCTTTGATTAAGAAAGTTGTGAAGACGGACTACAGAACTAATCCTACGAAATATGATCCTAATAAAATTCGGAACACAATAGTTATTATAAGTAATCACAACATAATGTGTATAATTATCTGAACGCGACATCTCTCGTTTGGATTCCTAACCTAGTTGAATTATTATTGAATAAAATTAAATAGTAGAATATGTAAAAATTAAAGAGTTCTATTAGTTGCAGTCAGTATAATTATTCTACTGAAATATATAAGTATTTAAAAGTGGTATCAAAACAGACAAATATTCTGTTTCTAACTTATATTAATTGGCATCCGTTTATTGAGATTAACTGAATTAAATGTATAGGTGTAATAAGATAGAAGTATTATATAGACAAATAAACTGTTTAATTAGAGTAATTTGTTGAAATATTTACAATAATCATTCGTTTTTAGATAACTGCTTTTATTTGGGAGGATCAACAAGTTTAGTCAACAACAAGTAAGATATTATTTGCCACAAAGTAAATATGTAACAAATAAATTTATTTTCTGCAGTTGTAGCGATATTTTTACTAAATATTTATCTACGCTATTGAATTCAGAAACTACTAAAATTGTTTTGACTAAAATTTAGAATTCAATACGTTTTTAATTAAAAAATTACGTCAAACACATGTTTACAAGTTTATCATTTAATTTAATCGTCTAACACGGTCTATAAAAAATGATATTATAGATCATTTTTTTCTATCTAAATCAAGGTATATCCTCATATAGTTTTTTATTTAATATTTAGCCACTCTCGGCTATAATTTACACATCCTACATTTGACCTTTTTCTATGTATGTACACGTACAAAATCTACCTGAACTATTTCGTGTATATTCATGTGAATTTCTTTAATTATCAATTCGAAATGAGATCATCGATTGCAGGATGTTGGTGTTTAAAATTAATGTAAAATATAATATAATGGTAATAGTAACACGCAAATATTATCCATAAATGACCAGTATCCAACTGATTTCCTTTGTCGGTGTTTTAACTACGATTTCCTTTTGCTAAATTTCAATTTATAACATGCGTATTTACAAGGATGTATATAAACATGTGAATTAAAAAATATGTAGTACATAGGATTATAACACTGTCAACCGATTCAATATTCGAATAAAAACAAATAATATTTTAATCTAAAATTTTGGCATAACATTTATTGATATTTATTTATATAACGAAAGTGTTGGCATCTATCGGATAGTGATAAACACACACACTTATAGGCAAACTGTATTATTACAGCATGTTTTAGTTTAGAAATAATGTAGTGTGTGCAATATAATAAAACAAAAATATATATGCATACCCGGCAACTAAACTTAATTAATTAATAACATTTTATTAAAAAAATATCTTCATTTTAAATCATGTATTATATGTTCACATTACTAGAGTGTCATCTATCAAATAGTTGCTAAACTAAATGGAACGTTTTACAGAAAACTGTAATTGGTAGGATGACTGTGAATTCTAAAATTACTTAATAGATGGCGCAAGTTGTTTTGCGAATTTTCTTTTTGACATTAAATTACAATTTTATCTAGAATTTAAATTCACTATAACTTTTAAGTAATAATAAATAATTATTTATAGTAATTTTGACGTTTTTATAGCTTTTTATTGTGTATTAAAACTTAGTAACAATCAATATTATAATTTAGTTAATAGTATATTATCGTTAACATGTTGATGATATAATATAACACATTCTAACAAAACACATTTATTACTAACTTTATGTAATGTATGTACAATAATTAAATAATAAAATATAATATATAACAATTGAAAGCTTGCACATTCGAATAATAATACTTTATTTTAATACAAATAAGTTTGACATTTTGAAAAACTTAAAACTGGCCTCCTAATTTTGTAATTCTAATCCAGGTGTCTTCTTTCTACATTCTTATTAATTTTGATGCGTTGGCTGTGCGTTATATGTCGAGGGTATCTGATAATTATTGTAATTCGTCTCAATTTGAGCATTCGGCACGCGAATAGTTTGTTTACCCAGGGTTGTTCTGCTTCCAATACTTTTGGGCATTTTGTAGCTGGGTTCCCTCGACTATCTTGCTGCTGTTTATAATACTGTAATTGCAATACCCCGAAGGCACATAAGAATCTAGAAGAGATTGGGGACGCCCTTTTGCAACAAACTGACTTTTAGATAGCGGTTCCGTTGTCGGAAGCGGAGCTTGTACTAAAGATTCTTGCGTTGCTTGGACGTATTGTACTTGATGTAACTCTGGTGTTGGCTGGGTTGGTTGGATGTACTGTGCGGTTTGAGTTACTGGTTGTGGTGGTAGTTGGGGCTGCGTAATGTACTGGGATTCAGTTTGGGGCAGTTGCCTATAATCTGGTTCACGCGTAAAGATCTGTGGCCCAACATTACCGTAGTTGGGATGCACAGTTTGAACTTGGATACCTTTGGTGGGTTCTTCTGTAGTTTTGACTTCGCTAAAGTGTTGAGTTGGCACATACATGTAATATTTAAGATTTCCTTTCGGGTCAACCACCGTCTGGATATTCGCAGTTGAAGACGTGAACGGTTGGAAATAAACCAATTGCTGCCCGTAGTAATTCTGTTGGTCTGTCTTGCTGTTTTGCACTAGGCGATTATCAACTACGTAAGGAAGATTATCAAATTGCTGATATTGATATTGCGGTTGGAGTTGCACATTGGGGAATTGCAAGGATGTATATTGTGGATACACATATTGAAGCTGGACTTCTTGTTGTTGTTGCAATTGTGGTTGGGCCAGTTGAGGTTGGACGTACTGCTGTGGCGGATGCCAAAGTTTAAAGCCGTACTGCAACCGCCCGGGACTCAATGATTTTTGCGATTGTTGTGTAGAAGAAGATATTGAACTATTTTGTTGGGTGGTTGTTTGTTGTGTTTTAGCTTACGCTTCTGTCGCTAGATTATTCTCGTTCTATATCTCTTCAAGTTTTAACTGTTTTTCAGCAAGAACCAGGAGACCCATGGTGGTGAGATAAAGTATGAGTGTGAAGGTCTTCTGTAATGAAAGATACTGTAAGATATTTGTTTGTAAATAAAAATTATTAATATTATTAGTAGATTCGCCAAATTTATAAGTTTTTGTATGATAAGTGTCGGTTTTTACTTTCAATATTGAATTCACTCTTGTATATTTGTTAGTCCGTTTGCAATTAGTATTATCATTGTTTAAATATATCTAGTTAGTCAACGTAATGCATTTTCGGAAAAATAAAGTATTGCTCAGGGAAGTGGTGCACTCTATCGGTGAATGTAAATTGATTTGAAAACGTGATAAATATAACAGGTATCTCGGTCAGAGTGAGAGACAGATTTCTGTGTTTTATCTATCTGCGGAAACGACGGAATCCGTATCGGTGATTTACTGACATTGCTTGACATTGAATGTGCGGCCTGGGGAAAAAGGAGGGTGGATGCATGTGACGCTGTGATGACGCACCTCGCGATAATTCTCGTGTTTGTTTACATTAGAAGATTCGAATTCTGAGATATTCTGTTATAAATATAAAGAAATTGAAAGTATATTGCAAGGCACGTTCTTGTTGACAAAAACATTAATTGAACAATTTTTCTAAATTGAGGTTTTTCCTTTTAAGATAAAATATTTAAACTTAAAACAAAAATCACTGAAAAGAGAAAGTTAGATCTTAAAAGGACGAAAATTTGCTGAGAAAAAAAAACATATCTTCTTCCCAATTTTTGTTTTCTTAGTTTTTAAATTAATAAGTTGTTTTGTTAACTTAATTTACTTATACATATTTATGATATATATAATCAGAAAATGTTTGTTTATTAAGAAGAATAAGTATTTAGTTTGATAATATATAATCTGTAGTTCGATGGCCTTTTATATTTAACATTTAATAAAACACGGGTTTTCGTTCGAACGTATATACGAAAACCTTCTTCTCCTCCTCTCTCCTATTGCTATCTTCGCTTCTCCCGTGTATAGCGGTACTGTCGTTAACTTCAACTGGTGTAAAGGCGGGAAATTATATAGTTTTTCTTATATTTACTAAAGATTTTTACTTGATTTACTTATGTTTACTATTACATAATAATAGAAATTCGTTTTTTATATAAAGATAAAATATGTAGTTTGGGGGTACAAATCGCCATTTATTTTTACATATATGCACCACTTACTTATTAAAACACCATACATGATGACACATTCGCGCTCTTTCACTTGAGCGGCTGAAAAGTAACGAGGTAACCTTTGGGGGCAACATCCGTATATACAAGGTTACATCGTAACTTTTCAGCCAATCGAGAGAAAGAGCGCGAACGCGTCATCATGTATGCTGTTTTCAATAGCTTTGTTT
Organism: Protaetia brevitarsis; assembly: GCA_004143645.1. NCBI lineage: Eukaryota > Metazoa > Arthropoda > Insecta > Coleoptera > Scarabaeidae > Protaetia > Protaetia brevitarsis. Next base: position 75,718 of record RXPK01000361.1, read on the forward strand.
GTTTGTGTTGCTTGAGCAGTATTTACTGACGTCATCAGAGTAACTTGAGAGCGTCTCAGAGTTGAATTTAAAGATGGTACAAACAAACGCGCTCGATTGCAATATAACCTTAGTTTATTATTTACTTATTGTCACAGCTATTATGAATAGGAAAAGTAAAAGTAATTTTTCAAACAATGAATCTAGACTACAATAAAATGCATCATATACTAGTATTTATGTACCTACCAAGTGAAGTTTTTAAAATATAATGATCGTTCTTTACATCAATCACATTGTATCATTATATTATCCATATCGTGCATATTTGATGCAGGTATAAATCGGATTAAATTTACAAACGACAGTTTACAACACGGTGTTAGCGCGATTAGGTTATGTTGCACAAATTGCTTGTAATTGCTCGGACGTCGGATCGCGAGCAGAAAGAGGAACCTTTTTGTGATCTGGATTTGCTGCTCTAAACAAACAAACACGCACGCATGAAAAACGATTTCTACTATTATGCAATAGTAAACATAAGTAAATCAAATAAAAAAATATTATATAAATATAACACAAAACTTAGAACTACACACATATATAGAGCATAACATTAAATTAGAAACTAAAATGGTAAAAAATAACGATTAATATTTATCAAACTAAATATTTTATTCTTCCTAATAAAACAAACATTAAATGTAAACACGATAATTATCGCGTGGCGCGTCATCACAGCATTATCGCCTATCCACCCTCTCCTTTCCCCGGACCTCACCTACAATCTGCCTACAACTACGAGGCATTAAATAATATTTTACAGACACGTAAGAGAGCCATCTTGTATGTAGTTCTAACTATAAAGTTTATATTTAAATCGAGACGGACATCAACAGCGTGCTGCCATCTTCGCTTTTGTCCAAAATGTTCAAAATCCTACTATTTTGTCCATAAGGTTGACTAACTAGTATGTATATAACAATGGTATTATTGTTCTTGTACTAGTATTGCTGTAGTTAGATAACAGTACCAATATCAAAGTAATCCCATAGCACACAATGTCCGATGGACGTCCGATATAAGTCCATTTTAGGTACAAACGTACATGGACAAAAGGTGGACGTACATGGATGTACTTGAATGTATGTACAGCGGACAGCCTGAGTTTATGTACGATGGACGAACAGGGGTGGACATTGTTGTCGTTAAGATACAAAAATATTTTTATTAGGTATGTTTAATGAGAAATATAAAGTAACTAACTTAATACTAATTTGATATTAAGACTATGCTGTGGTAATATTTACATATTATACGCAAGTATATTCTAAATAATGTTAAAATGTTTAAAATTTTAACAGCTTCTCTGTCCATTGCATAGGGCTACGCTGATTATTTTATGGGCGTTAACCTGGTAAAAAATAAATATACGCAGAATAATAAAGGATATTTAATTTTAACATAATTGTAAAATATTCTTTCATTTTTAAATCACCCACACTTTTAACGCGGAAGGACGACGAGGCCGAGCTGAATCGAGCGTTCCGTAAACAGCCGGCTTACGTTTGAAGATGGTTTGAAGTGCGTGCATAACAGCAGCATAACAGTTTTTAGCGTTTCGATTTTCGATGGCTAATTTGTAGAGTGAGAGTGTGTGTTAATAAAAGGTAATTATAATATATCGCACTTTTGCTTATAGTACTTAGGGTATAAACAATTATAGTTCAATTCACGAATTGTTTACCGATGCCTCACAATAGGTTATGTTCTGTGATCACAACAACTTCCATAAGCCGAAATGGCCGACATTATGGTGCTTCGGAAAACATTTGTGAATTGGACTACATCTACATAATATAAGTACGTATACATATTTCGCATTGTATGAGGATCTCTATCATCAATATAATTGTTTTGTAGATCATTTTTGCACGTATGAATTAGTCTGTATGTCATTGTCATATCAATAAATTTATATGCAGGTATTATATAAGAAAGGAAGTATCTCCATAGCCGGCGCCGGCTTTTAATTTTTAGGCATATTGTAACCAGCGCCGGTTTTTTAATTTTTGGTGCCGGCACTGTTTCTTATGCCCTTAGCCGGCAATATAAGTTTGTTACCGGCGAAGAAATAAAACATAACCTATGGATTGTTGGTGAGAGTAAAACCCTTCCAAAAAGTTTTAAACATTTCGAAGGTATTCCAAACAGTTTTAAACACTTCAAGGGTATCCCAAACAGTTTTAAACATTTCAGTATCTATATTTATATTTTTTAATTATTATTTATATAAAAATTTGGTATCAGTGCCGGTTAAATACGCGTAACTGCGCGGGCTACGGAGGCAAATAAAATCAACTTCAATATAGTATAGTCGTATTTAGGCACCGGTTATCTTGTTGTGATCTATATAGGTTGTATTATCAGAATAAATTATGAATTATTTATGAAATAATAACTTCACGCATAATTTTGTGTACACCTCAAAGAAACTATACCTAGCTTAGCCGGTGAGAATCGGATGCGCAATATAAGAGAACTCGATGAATCTCGACAATTCAACTTACGTTTGAATTCTCGATATTTAATCTAATCATAGTGTGACAACCTTTAAACAACATTTAATCGACAGATCTAGTTTTATCTTTTTTTTAAACGGTCTTTCGATTTTTTGATCAGCAAGTACTGCCAAAATTATATTGTAGTAATACCTTCTATAAATATTCACTTCACTTGAAATTGGTGAAGTGAAATTTGTTTTGCGCAAGTGTATTGCAATATTCTCGATTGTAATTATTGCTTGATTTATCATTACGTTTTCTAATACTCTGTATATTATTACTATATGCATAAATTTGTAGTTAAGGGAAATATCCAGGCTAGGAGGAAACAATACTTACGATTTTGTGTACCGATCAGCAGGGAAATTCATCACAAATAAATTTGCTGGAGCGGAGTACAGTTTTTTTTTTGGGATGGAAAGCAAAGAAAAGTTTTCGGGAACTGAAATTAGCAACCTTATTATTGGGTGAGTTAAAAATAAATCAACAATTTTTATTTTGTATAAACGATATTAGCGGTATGAAATTTTATTAATGCTTGTATAAAAGGACTGTTTGCGTAATCTGCATGTATGAAGCATTCATGATTCTTTAGGTTTTTTAAAGTAACTTCTAATTAAACTTTCGATTTTCAGAAAGTGCGCAAAAGTGTTTTCCCACCGCTACGAATAAGCAGGTGGAAACCGAAACAGCCAGATGGCTACGTCGCTGCAGCGAAAGGGGGAAAAGGAACTAAATAAATAATTATAATAAATAATAATTTGATGATGTTTTGTTCGTAGCCGTTAATTATTGAGTCGAGAAAATAATAAAAATTTTGACAAAATTATATCACAACCAACATTTTCTGCCGTTATTTGAATTTTCACTCTGCCCAACCTTTAGTTATAAAAAATGTCATGTCTGCCTTAATCAATAGAGCCATTACATTAACCAGTCCAAAATATAGAAAAGAAATTTTAAACACAGTAAAAATCAATTTACAAAAGAATAACTATCCCTTAACGCTAATTCAAAAAACCATTAAAAACAAAATACATCAATATTATAACACCAGACATGTCAATAACACAAAAAACACAAATCCAAATACCTTAAATATCTTAGCATCCCATACCTTCCTCAATTATCCGAAAAACTAATAAATACTTTACCCACATAATATAAAAACTTGCACATAAAAACCACAATAATTTGAAATTTGGTTTCTCTAAATTAAAAGATTGTATTCCATTACAAAACAAAGTCACGTAGTTTACAAAATCCCCTGTATTGCAATGGTGTGTACATAGGACAAACATCACAACAACTTCATAATAGAATTAAAGGTCATAAATATCAGAATAATCTCACTGCTTTAAAAAAACATACAATTAACTTAGGTCATACATTCAATTTCAATAATACAAGTATTTTAAATAAAGAAAAAAAATTATAAAGCGCGATGCATTTTAGAAATGATCCAAATAAACAAACATAAAAACGCAGTAAACGATAAAACGGAGGTAGAAGGTTTGTCAAAAATTTATGCGCCAATCATTTAAACAACTTTTCGCCGTTAATATATGCATGCAAAGAGATAAACAACAATTTTTAGTTTAACAATTTAAAAAAAAACCGCCCATCGCTGAGCTAGCCTTTCGCGTAGGTTTACAAGTATTTCTTCGACAGTTTGATTTAAAATAGTTGTGTTAACAATTGTAAAATTGTTTAGAAATGTAATTATTAAATATGTTTTTAAAATGTTGTGAATGTTCCTAGATGTAAGTATAAAAAATAACTCACATTTTGTTTATAATTATTGACATTTTATTATTAATTTTAGATATAATTTATAAAAAAAATAATAATAAAACAAGTTAAATTATAAAATATACATTTCTGAGGAAGACAAGAAAAATAAAGATTGTCGAAACGTTAAAAAATGAGTTGTTTAACTTTTTAAGTCATCAGTATAAATTAGCCGCTACCCTCACGAAGGAAAAAAAGGAATAACTATAAATATAATTATTACGTGAACTTCAATAATAAATATATATCTCAAGTGTTTCTCTTTTAATTAATTAATTCCATCTTATCGACTAATATAGCCTTGAAGTTTATATAAAATAAGCGATATGATAACTGATTTACATTAATCAAAAGTAGGCCATATAAGAGCAACAGAAGGTGTTATGCAGATCTTATATTTATGTTTAAACATACTTTTGTCTTTATAATTAATGTAAATAATCACACTCTTAGGTATTTTTTTAATTTATTAACTAAGCGACAATATTTTAAACTGCAATCTAAAAGAAGTTCCAAATATGGATGTTCACTGTACATCCACGTTACGTCCACTGAACGTCCACGTGTTGTGTGAATGTACTTGGATCAACGTACATTGGACGTATACAATGTACATCCAGTGTACATACAACTTTGTGAACTTTGGACGTCTATTGTACGTCCACAAGACATTCACCGTACCATCACAGGACGTACACTGTACGTTAATTTGTACACAACTGGACGTCTGGTGTACGTCCATCGAATGTATATGTGCTATCTGGGATACGTTACTTAGCACATATCAATAGTTTGATTACGATTATTACACAAAAATTTGTCAGGTACGCTGTATAATAGCTGTTAATAAGAGCACTATTTACGGTAAAACTTGTATTCAGAAACTGGGTTTAGTTGCAGGTATTAATGAGGAGAATATTTGCAGTAAAACTTTATCTATTGTAAATGATTTTTTTATCAAATAAACACTTTACTTAACACATTTTCCTCAGTGTATGTGCTATACACGAATTTTGTTTATATATTTTAATTGACGTGTGCATAATTCTACATAACGCAGTTTACTTTGGTAAATATATGACAGTTAATGTGGAAAAAAGTAATGTTTCATATATTTTTAAATAAAAAAATTTAGTTTGAAAAAAGCATATAAGGGATGCTGAAAGTCACGCTATATGAACTAGTGATGGGGCAATCGGATCCAAAAAGTATTCAATAAGCGTAAACGGATATGTAGCCACTAAGCTAAGAAAAATCGGAACTTTTTCTTAACGATTCTGATTCTTTTGCTAAACGATTCAAATATCGGTTCATACAGATACCGATTCTTTTTAGTCGATAACGAAAAAGAATCGTTAAGCAAAATGTAGTCGATAAGAAAAAGAATCGTTAAGCAAAATGTAGCCGATAAGGAAAAATATTCGTTAAGCATCACATAGTCGAGCCGATGTATGTATATGTAGACACCGAGGCCGAGGCGAGTATATTTGCGGCATATTTCTTTTGATTTTTTGCGATTTCTTATACGCTAGCTGCATAATATTTGTATAGAATTGTCTTAATACACACGCATACGTTATTTTAGTGGAACTAGAATTACATTATCATTGGTTTAATATGATTTAGGTAAATTTTAGTGGTGGTGCATTTGCATAATAAATACAAGTATTTTTTGTTTAGTTACGAAATACATAATAAAATAATCGAAGTAATATTACTATATGATAATAAAATTTTCTGTTTAGTCTGTTAAAGAAAGTAACATAAAAATGAAAAAAAAAAACTGAGATTTGGGAATTTCTGTTTTCTGCTTCATAAATAAGGATAAAGATAGTTGCATTTACATCTAACATCTTTTTTTTCTTTTATAAGGGATGGCTTAATCAGGTTGATAAATTACACATTTATTATGAAAAGCAATTAGTGGAGGCCTGTATTTACAAACACAGTTCTTTTTTAAGACATTGTTTTTTTTCATTGAAAGAAAAATAAAAAACAAAAAAGTGTTCATATTCGTAATTTCCTATAATGTGAAATACAACAAAACGCCGAACAAAACACCGAAGTCTTTACTATAAAAGAGTATATACATAATACGAAACCCTGTTTTTTGTTAAAACTCACGGACATACACAGGTAATTTAAAATTTCTATGTCTTATCAGCAGGGCAAATTAAAATATATTTCTTAATGGGAAAGCGGCAAATAAAATACATGTATAATATTGATATTTTCTATATGCTTTTTTAAAAGCCGTACGTAATAACTATAATAAGTTACTATAAACCGCAAAAAATCGTTATCGCACACGTGCATGAAAACAAAATAAACATCTCGTTGTATTCGACATTTAAGAGACATGCCTGTCATGCATATTTAAGCTAGATATTTTAAACTGTATTTATTTTTTAACTAAAGCATTAGACTTGATAATAAAATAAAAGCAATGCAAAAAATATACCTACAGGTGAACAAAAACATACTTTTAATTCTCGCTTGCTTTAAAGGCAAGTAACTTTGTGTATAATGAATAATAGCGGCACTTTTGTTTAAGTCTAGTTTTGAAAAAAGAATGGATAGGAATTAATATTTGAAATAGAAAATTCTAAATTACTAAGAAACTACAAGAGGTAGGTATAGGAAGCATTAATACAATCTTAAAGACCGTTAAAATTAGAATCTAAATCAGGTAATAAATATAGGGTGTTCCATTTACAATAAGAAACTTACTTGTCTTTAAAAACAGAGAAAATTAAGGTATGTATCTGTTCACCCTGTATATTTTTTGCATTACTTTCATTTTATTATCAAGTCTAATGCTTTAATTAAAAAATAAATACAGTTTAAAATATCTAGCTTAAATATGCATGACAGGCATGTCTCTTAAATTTTGATCTACCTTTTGAAGAATAGTTAATTATCTCGTAAAAGAGTCGAGTTAGGCATAAGAAACCTGACACCAACTTGTCTTTATTTAGTCTGCACTATCAAAATATGTCATAATAAATGGTGTTTTTTGACAACTTGGTGTGTAACTTTCTTTGAGTCAACCTGTATACTTCAAAATAATTTTGAAATGTGGTCCTTCTGAACCTGTATAACCTTAACAAAAAAAAATGAAAATATGTTACCACTTTTCGTATATAAACCGACGCGAATGTGGTGGCCCACCTGTATATAAAAAAACAAAAGTCAGTTTATTAGCATACATTAATATTACTTCGATTATTTTATTATGTACTTCGTAACTAAACAAAAAAATACTTGTATTTATTATGCAAATGCATCACCACTAAAATTTACCTGAATCATATTAAACCAATGATAATGTATTTCTAGTTCCACTAAAATAACGTATGCGTGTGTATTAAGACAATTCTATACAAATATTATGCAGCTAGCGTATAAGAAATCGCAAAAAAATCAAAAGAAATATGCCGCAAATATACTCGTCTCGGCCTCGGTGTCTACATATACATACATCGGCTCGACTATGTGATGTTTAACGAATATTTTTCCTTATCGGCTACATTTTGCTTAACGATTCTTTTTCTTATCGACTACATTTTGCTTATCGACTAAAAAGAATCGGTATCTGTATGAACCGATATTTGAATCGTTTAGCAAAACAATCGGAATCGTTAAGAAAAAGTTCCGATTTTTCTTAGCGTAGTGACTACATATCCGTTTACGCTTATTGAATACTTTTTGGATCCGATTGCCCCATCACTAATATGAACTACAAACATTGTTTTCTAATTCCCAGCCATTGTTCAACAAATTAGAACCGACAAAAAATAATACGATTTGGCTAAATAATACACACAGCAAGAAAAGAAAATATTAATGTCACAAAAATTAAATGCTATCGAAAAGAAAGTTTTTTTTTCATAAAAATTCATCCTTGCCTACTTACAATTAGTATAATATAGTATAGCATTTCGCTTTAATGATTAACAGGTAATTTAGTAAAAGAAACACTGATGATATATATGTGATTATTAGCATAATTAATTCTGCAATTTGCAAATTATTATGATTGGAGATATGCACGGTACACGCTGTAAGAACATGAGGAGATGACAGAAAAAAAAGAGTTAAATGAAAACAATATCCGGAGAAAGTGTACATAAGTAGATCTGATCTAAAGATTATATCTATGTAATGGAAATATATGTATGTGGATGGCATGCCAATATGTATGTGTAGTTGTGGTTATAGTGTCTTTTTATTCAAGTATTATTTAGTTTATTACGCCCATAATACTCTAAATAACACTTAAAGAAGGTGAAAGTCAGTATATCAAAACATCTTATACTGTGGCATGAAAGTATATGAAGTAATGACGAAAGAAGGAATGACCATTTCGTTATTTCATTTCGATGATTATTATAACTACAAATAAACTTGAGAAGATATATTTATATATGGAATACATAGTAATATAATAACCCTATATAAAACCTACAGCATCCAGCAACATTATTGAAGATACATAGTTGCGACAGAGTCCACCTACCTATTTTTAAACTGTTTATACCTATTATTAATCATTCTAGGTTCCCCATTTCACGCCAAAGGACTTTCTATTATGCTATCACCGATATTTTCTCGCATTTATGGGAGGCACACACCTCTATAATAAGTTCGCTGACTCAATAAACTAAACTGCCGTTCACATATGTATTTTTTATCCATAATACGTATACGTGGATGGCTATGAGATGATTTAAAAAGCAATTTAGCGAAATATCTCCCGCTTATGTGTGTTACTGGCTTTTCTGTTATGCATATTTATATCGTTAATAATGAAATAAATGTCTGCTTGTATCACCAATCCTGTTAGAGAAGTGAATGTCGTTTCTAATTTTGCGTGGGAAAGTGTTCTAAATTTATATTTTTGACATTTTTAAAGTATATTATTTTTGGATAGTTGTATTTTTTATAAAAATAACCTAAATATTGATATTTTAAATATTGAATAAATATTTGCTGAATAAAAATATCTAAAATACACTGTAATAAGCGTGGCTCGTTGGTCTAGGGGTATGATTTTCGCTTAGGGTGCGAGAGGTCCCGGGTTCAAATCCCGGACGAGCCCGATTATATTTTTTTTCAAATCTCTTTTTTTTAATTAAAATCCAAATATATTTTTTTTAATTACAATTGAATTTAAAGAAATGTAGATTGAATAATATGCGTACATTCAAAATTGGATTTGTTAGCTAAAAAAAAAAAAAAAACAGCTGTTACATATCCTGCATGTTTCAATCAATTTTCCACAGCTGTACTCGTACTTACAATGAAAGTGAGTCGAATTAAATACCAACATATGCATTGTGCCTTTGTATAAGCCTGTTTAAAATTACAAGAGCGTAAAACAGCTACAAAAATACAATACCCAATTATTTCGTACAGATACTCTACTATTAAGTACGATTTTAATTCAGGATGCATTGTTTCTATTGTCACTACGATCGGAAAATCTATACCTATACTAATATTGCTAAAATGTTTTATTAATGAGGTGAAATTAGATGATGGATGACAATCTAGAATAGATGATTGATTTTGTAAGGAAAATAATATTAAAATAACATTTTATCTTTTTGTATAAACTAGATAAAATATCAAACTAATTTAATCTGAGATAATTATGTAATGGAATCACATAGTTAACAAGTATATATGTAGTAATAGGTATATTATTTGCAGTGTCAAGTTGCTTGTTCGTTGAAATTGATACTGTCACAAAAAATGGTTTTTTTTACTGCTGTATGATTTTTGTGTTAATGAGAGATAAAGTTACTACTCATATTTCATTATGTAAATTGTAATGATTATATCAAATATTTTTTACCCTACAAAAAAAATACATAGGCGATTGTCATTTGTTTTATTATTATATATATATGATGTCTTGAGAAAGCTATGTTTTGATATAAAAAAACCATATATTTTTACATTTCAGAATGATAGCACACTAAACTTTATGTCTTGATGCGAGCTTTCATTTTAATTTTTTAATTGACTATTATATTTAAGTAAGTATTTTTATCATTTAAATTTTTGATTTTATTTATTAAATTACTAAATTAAAAATATGTGGTATCCAAGCGATCACTCACCATTTTTTTATTTTTACCATAACCTGTCTTCTTATGCTTTATTTAATTACACGTTAAAACTTTTGATAATTCTATAAGTAAATTTTATAATATTAATCTCCTAATTGACTAAGGGGTTAGAATAAGAAGGGTACAAGTGGATTTCTTGTGATAAGTGCTTATTTTTTTTTACAAAAATAAAAATGGTACACTGAACACAACTTTTTGAACTAGCCCTAATAGCCAAATTTAAATTTCCCGCCACAATTTTTAGTGAATTCAACGTAAAGGCATTAAAATAACTATTAATGTACTACAAAATGGTGGGTAATTTTATGTTTCAACGTTGAAGTTACTAGGAATAATTGCGGGAAATTTAAATTTGGCTATTAGCGAGAATTCCCTTATTTTTAAATTAATGAATGTATTTTTTTATTTTATTAAAAAAAAATCTTGTTTTTATAGTTCGATAATTCTACACTGAAATATCTTCAAACTTGATAATAAATGTTACTTATACCTTTCTTATTCTAACCTCGTCATTTAATATTTTGGCTAATTTGTAATTTAAATTTTTAAAATATTTTAAGCATTAACACAATTAATTTTGTATTCACAGTTATTTCGCTTTATGCACCTGAAGATGCCAACTTATATGCCGAAACCGGTAGCGGGATAGATAATTTAAAATGTAATAAATTACAATTTCGAACTAATATTGTTATTATTAATATTTATGTCAACACTCCAAATATCATTAATTTTACCTAATTAAGAAGATCAGCATATATTTGAAAATAGGTTTCCTCACATTTCAGAACTTATTTTTTTTTTTAAATAGTGCATATATGCATATTTTTATATTGCTGCATACTTATGGAATGAAATATCACGCTGATTTGTTGTAACATTCTCTATATTTATCTTCAATATTTTATTCATACTCGTCTTATGAAACTTCAACAAAGGCAAAATACTAAAAAAAAAAATACGAAGATATGAAAAAGATTAACCGAATATATACTTAATATTGAAAATAAAGTCGTTAAATCAGTGTAGAGATTTTTTTCTAATCTCGAAAGTAAATAAATTAGCAGGTGTACAGGCTAAACACTTTTTGGTAAGCAAAACATATTTTTTGTTGGAGTTTTTCGGGACAGTTTATTTCAAATTATCAAAATTATATCTCTTTAGACGTTTCAACGCTTTCTTTTGATCTTCTTCAGTTATTTTTTTGTGAATGATCTAAATAAATATATAAAACATTTTAATTAAATTATTTTAATGATGATTCATAAAAATAGGTTGTTCACCTTAATTTCTATATGACAAATGTAATATTCCTTATTAAGGGAAAAACTTTAAGTTGAGGTTTAAAAAAAAAACGACTTTTCGGCCTGAAGAATCACCATCAGTATTTTATAGCCAAGTAACTTTATAACAAAAACTTCTAATGCCTTTTTCTACATTTTCTAAAATTCAAGGTGCTAAGTCAAACAAAAGATAAATCATTTTTACGATTTTTTCATATACTTATATCCGTAAACCGGCTAGAATATCAAAAAAAAATACACAACAGTATTCATTTCTAAAACATGGAACGTTTTTCGAAATATATATTCCTGTATAAATACATACAGGTCTTCAGCTAGCAAGTGACCTTCGTCATGAATTGATTTTTTAGGAGTTGTCAAATTTATATGTTTACACAATCAGCTAATTTTAATCAAACACACAATAATTATAAACAAGTGACGAAATTGTGACAATATATTTTGCCATAATTCTTTATATTGTATGTATGCATGAAATAAAGGCTTACTCTGATAGCACAAGCACTTTTTACCGTGAAATGTTGTAGCTAACTTGTAAACATTTCAGCGTAAAAATTGTCATAAATTTGTACCAACCCTAATGGCCAAATTTAAATTTCCCGCCACTATTTTTAGTAACTTCCACTTTAAGACATTAAAATAACTATTAATGTAATTAATACAAAATAGTCAATTCATAACGGCACTGTTTTATCTTTAGATCACCTAAATTCCTTGTTTCGTGTCAAAAATAATAATAACGGGGGGTAAACACAAATAAGAAATGGCGAGATGTCAAATGTCAAACACAAGTGTAGCCAATTCTCAACAGTAAATATAAAATAGTTTAACTTGAGAAACGTCACAAAATTTGTGTTTTCTATTTGTTTGATACTTAAATAAACATATACATAATAAGTTTGTTCGCGTCGCATGAACTATTTGCACCTTTATGCACTTTTTAGAACTTTTGTGTGCAAAAGTGCATAAAGGTGCAAATAGTTCATGCGACGCGAACAAACTTAATAAGTACACATTAAGTTTCTAGTTACAATTTAATAGCTTTCAATGTGAAACATAAAAATTATGTAATGTGGCGCATAGTATTTATTTCAGTTGGAGGTTTAGGTACTTTTGAAATATCGTTTTAAAGAATTTTCAATAATAAATAAACTAAAGCACTTTGTCAATTTAGTTTCTTATTTTTTTAGGTTAATCTAAAATAATAATCAACTTAAATACACATTCACAATTTTATTTTTTCACATTTCCATTTTAGATGGCGCTAAAAATATTTATTTCATGATCATTAAAACTAGAATTTTGATTAGTTAACACAAATGTATTCTAAAATTGTTCAACGAGGTGGATATTTTTGTTAGAATAATTTTCTTATTACACTACCCAGCTGTTAATATAGAGTCTATTAGAATGATACTAATTCTTAGAAATATTAAATAAATTTTACATAAATAAAAGATATACACTTCCCGATAAAAACTCAGACACGGTAAACATTTAAGAATTTTAAGGGTTATAGAATTTCTTTATAAAACTAGCAAGATATCTAAGTAAATTTGTATTCATAAAAGTAAAATAAACTCAAAAATACATTCTGCAGTGATACATAAAGTAAATAAAAAATTATTATTGAATGCTTTAAAAAAATTCTGCTACAATTATGTGTTAAATTTATATAAATTTCTTAATAGACTGTTAGAAGTAATTAAGAATAACGGGAAATCTACACACTGCTGTTTTTGTTGGGAAGTGTGTATACAATAATATTTTACTAATATTCATTTAAAATTTACTTTCCTTTTTAATAAAATGAAATAAAAAGGTTTTCTTAAATGAAAATAATTACCAATTAGTCCTTAATTGTACGATTTACAAATAAATAAAATAAAAATAAAAGCACAACAACTTACCATTTTCGCAATGTCCCCAGATGAGTAGTGCACAAAGTTATGAGTACATTTAAAAGCGCTCTGTTTAGATTCCTTGCATTTGTACCCCGCTAATAGTGAACGGTTGGTCTGCTACAAGCCCTACCTTAACTCTTAACAAGCGGGTGACATAAAAGAGTGCTTTATGCAGAGCTATCGTTGCATGGTATTACAAATAGCAATATACATACATATGTAGCTATACATATAAATCAGCCCATGTAGTGCTTATACATATTTTTATGTAGGGTACGTGGATATGGGAAAAATATATGTAGTTATTAATCTGTTAAGTATATTTAGCATTATAATTGATGAATGGTAGAAAAACTAAAATGTAGTTTTCGCTAGAACGTTAATATAAAAAAAAATCTGTAGATATATTTTATAATGTTTGATATCAGGTTGATGTCTGATATTATTTCGAGATAATAAATGCTATATTATTATAATTTACACCTACGTTAAAGGAGCTTTGATTTGATATGTAGCACGATATATTGCAAAAGTTGGTTGCGTATTTGAAAAATAAATATACAAGGTGTTTGTTTTAAGATGAAATGGAAATTGGAAAATGAAAGATTAATTTTATCGGCGTTTGATTGTGTTAATATACACAAAAGGATAATTAATTGTGATTAGATTAATTTTAGACTAAGTATCTTTGTTTTAAAACCGTTAATCCATATGAAATATGAGCAAACGAGATAGCAGCACTTATTTTAGGGCTTACACATATCATGGAGAATAGAAATATTACAAAAATAAATTTTAAGAGCAATTTGAAACATAAAAATTTACAGGGTATTTTATTTAAAATTAAAGAGTCGATATGAAGACCCTTTATAATCGGAAACGTTAGAGATTTGTGTATACAGGTGTTCCACGGAAGTGGTTCACTAAAAGTTTATGATGTTCTATTGTTTACTTATATTAGAGATTTTGGCACCATTTCTGGTCGAATGTGGAACTACACCCTAAAAAAAAAATGTGGCATTTATGTCATTTAGAACTTAATGCAGATCTCCACTTAAATATTCAAAAATATCATTTTATAATATTAGATTTCATTTTAATAATTTCTGAAAGATATATTAATTGGTTGGATTACAGAGAGTTTACAATAATTTCAATAAATTTTTAAATTCAATAAGCAATGTTTTAAAGAGTAAACATTTTGGGAGAAAGGTCGATAAGAAAAGTTAATAGTTACTAAGAATTGGTTGTATTCATAACACAAAGATCTAGTTGAATGTAACCATAAAATAAATTTTGACTAACAAAATACATTAAAAAATCTTATGAATTTGAGTTTGGATTTGGAGCTTTTTATTTTTGTTGCCCTGTTCAGGGTATATTTTTAAAAAAATACCTCTGCAGAACTTCTAATGTGTTAGAAGCCTCTTTTGCGTACTGCAAATGAAAATTAAAATATGCCGCCATCATTTGTTGTAATGCAGAACGAAATGAATCTGTTGGTCTAATAACTGTCTTTCTACCATTAAAGAATGCGACTTACATTCCTAGAAAAGGAAAATAAATGTAAAAACATATGAAATAAATATATTTTTATTAATACCTTCTTCCAAGCATATTACCACGGTGTATCACCTCAATTTCTTCAAGTTAGATTTATCCTGAAAATTTTTAATAAATTTAGCATTTAAAAATATATTGTATGTAGATAATAGTGCTGCGAATCGAAGCCTCTTTATGTGAAACCGGGTTTGGATGCAGTGATTAATCGTCTTTAAAAATTGTAACCGGTAAAACCGGTTTCAAAATCAAAACCGGCTTTTAAAAGCAGATTATTGCGCCTTAAATAGGTTTTTCGAATTTAAAATACATAGCACTTTTAAAAAAGTAATACGTATTGTTTTTAGTTTGAAACTGGTTTTGAAAATCGATTTTAAAAACTGAATTTTAAAAACCGATTTTTACTAAAAATCGATTAACCGGTTTTTGATATCTGGCGATTCCCGCAATACTAGTATATACATAAATAATGTTGTGATTAACTATTGAACTCAAATTTGCCGTCCTGCGGTCTTGTACATTTGCATGTATAAGTGCATGCTTAATACCTACTTTACTTTTGTCATTAAATCCTAGAGTAAAACCAAAATAGTCTCTTCCTTACTTTACTTGTATCATTACTAAACAACGAAAACATAGCCTCCAATAACGGCAAGACACTAGTCGTTTTATATTTCTAAATGTTTAATGAAAGAGAAAAAAAAAAATTGACTCCTTCAAAACGAAGACTTTCTGTTGTTTAAATTGAAAGGTTAGATACGGTAGTTTCCTGCGTGTCACTTGCACGTTGAAAACTTTAAATAAATGTATCATATCTTGTAGCAACAATACCGCCAAATGCTATTGAGGAGTTAGATATCCATGC
Source organism: Protaetia brevitarsis (assembly GCA_004143645.1). Lineage (NCBI taxonomy): Eukaryota > Metazoa > Arthropoda > Insecta > Coleoptera > Scarabaeidae > Protaetia > Protaetia brevitarsis. Next base: position 91,822 of record RXPK01000361.1, read on the forward strand.
GCAGGTGTATGTCTATTATTTATGTATGCTGTCATAGCTAAGTACATGGTAATCATCTCAATACATAATTAATGTAAAATGAACTTACCTCAATCTTTATTTGCAAGACAAAATGAAAAACACACCATTTACATTTATGCGTTGAAGCCATCAGTATAGATGCCGCACTTGTATTCAAACTGCGTACTTGAAACGCTTGCGCGTTGTATAGTCGACGGCTATGTAATGCATTCTTGTAACGGGTTTAATTTTTGATCAAGCGACACAATGTAATGCAATGTTAAAGAAAAACATTTTGTGTTCCAATCAAATAACAGGTGCATATATATATAATATATATAATCAGAATTTCATGTGTCTTGTATTGTCCATATTGTATTTTTAACAACATAGGGGTAATATTCCACGAATATGTTATTTTTCCTTGCTCCTAAGCAAATTTCCCAAGTGAGGGAAAATTACTTCATTTATTGAAGTATTTTTCCATCAAAGTCGTTTACCAGGCAAAATTACACCTAATTTGTGGTAATCTGATGTTTACCCTCTTTTTGGTGTAATTTTACCTTATATTTCATATGTTTTTTCACATACCAGTGAGGTAAATTTACCATCATTTTTTAGAGTGTATAAATGTGAAATGCTATAACAAAAAGTAATTGTTAAGATATCACTAATTCACTTACCCTAACAATTACCAATAAAGGTGAATCAGATACGGAACAGGTGACAGTTACAGATGTATCTCCCTACAACAAACAGCAATTCCAACTGCCTTGAGGAAGATCCCCATGCTCGCGAAAAACGAAATGGGAAGTTAAGATGGAAATATTTTATCGTGCAAAAAAATTATCAGTACCTATGCATGCGAATTTCGCCGAACATTTTTCTATTCAAAATAGTAATTCAATCAGTTTATCCTTACCATAAATCTAATTTTATTAAATAAATTCTACATTAAAGATGATTAGAGAGAAATCGTATGTTATTATAATAACAACATAACCATAACCCACAACCCACAAATGTATTCATAATGAAATTACCTGAATAAATAAAAGACTATCCAAATGTGCAATAAGGACAGCATGACAATATTCGCTTAAAGTTAAATTATCTTTAATATTTCTGCGATATCGCCAAATCTTAAAATGTTCGCAAAAATTTCGCGCCAATTCGTTTTTAAATATTTTTTACCAATAGGAATATTTCGCCGAAAAAAATTCGCTAATTCGCGTGCATGAGGATCCGCCTTTAGTATCAATAAATATAATAAAAAAATGAGATTATAAAAATATGTCAAACGCCAGCACAAATACAAATAATGCCATATTGCCGCAGCTTTAAAAACAGATACAAATATTCCCTTTCTAGACACTACTGGACATTACACTATACTGCGGAATAGTGTTCCCATTTGTTAAGAATTGACGAATATTGATATTAGATCATGTTAATCTTAATAATCCTTTCAAAAACCAAAAAGGTAAATTTATTTATTAAATTACGTGCTCAAGGAATGAAACTTACACATTTTTAGTGAAAAGGCATCGTTAATTGACGGAAAATTGTCGATTTAAAACAAAAATGTAGAAGGAAAGTTACTAAGCCTTTACTAATCCACTCTCATTTTCTGGACAATGCGCTGCTACGTTTGTCTTATTGTACGTCTAGCTATATAACCGAAAGTTCGATTTGAATACAATAACAACTTGAATGTTGGTGGACGTGATTATATGTGTGTAAGTTTAATGCATAATGTAGGTATATACGTATTTGTTCAGATCTGCTTTTGTTTAGAAACGCGATTTAATTAACTCTTGATGCAAAAAGGGTAACAATCGTAAGAATCACTGCTTGTAAATTATTGCAATAAAACTGTCACTCAATTACTTTGTATTGGTATGTTTTATGGTAAGATGGGATAGATCTAAATCTAAATGATTATTAGAATGTTTTTTCTTTGCAGTTTTTCCTAATCGTAGTGTTTTTATTTTAGAATTCTTGTTACCTGAATTTATAAAACTAGTTTTAGCAGTGAGAAATGAGAGTCAATATTGACGTTAATTAAAGTTTCAAAACAACACTAGCGTATACTATTGTTATTATAAACCATTTTATGCAACTTGTCGCAAGCTGTAATGAACTTCGACAACCCTATTAACAAGGTTAAGGTTTACACATCACGTATACTTTTGAGTTCCATGGTGAAAGGATATTTTTATGAATAAGAACGTTCTATAGTCAAATGATGAGCTGTCACTCCCGGTATACTGCAATATGTATAGATTTGTAGATATTGTATACCTATCTATACATATTTACTTACGATTAAAACCTTTCTAATGTAAAAGTAGTTGCCATATTTAAGATATATGCAAATATTTGTATCCGCGTAATTATACATGAACTTTTTTTTTTGTTATTGAAGAGTATTATATGAGATTTTACTTTTTGGTCTGTACTAATTCAGAAAAAAGAAGAGAAATAGTGCTGGCTAGTTGTGTTTTATGTTGTGTTATCTTTAAATTATTAATTTTAATTAATTTAATTAATTATTAATAAATTAGTGTCAGCGTAGTTAGAACGAACGAATTTGTGATGATGAAGCTAATGAATATAGTGTGATTTTTGTACGAAAACATAAAAAAAATGAGATCAATTATCAAATGTGAAATTGTAAAACTTAAAAGTGAAAAATTCAACAATTCAAAAATATTAACATTCATGTTTTAAGATGTTTAAAAATTGAAACGTTGAAAAATTTTGAAAAGTTGAAAAAATTAAGTAAAAAGTAAGTAAGAACTTAGAAAAGCGAAACTGGGTGAATATATTAAAGAATTACTTCCATAAAGAATGTTATATGAGACATGTCCAAGTTTGAATTCCAATAGATGAAACTTGATTTAAAGACATTATAATTTATCTTTGTCCCTTGTATTATCACCCAAATTCATATAAATAACAACACCATACGCAAATTATTGTTAATCTTTCAGTTACAAGTTACCACCAAAGTTTACTACTAGAATAAAATACAACCAACATATATTGCAGTAGTTTAGTGCTAATTATTGTAATAATATCAATGTGATTTTAATAATAAGAGAAGCTATTCAAATCTATTTTACAAAAACCTACTAAATTCTTTATTTTAATAGTCATATGAATTTTTTTCTTATTACTGAAGTTACAGTGAGTGATGAGAAACGCCAGAAATCGAATGATTGAGTGTATGGGCAATAGGAGCCGTTACCTACCCGACATGATTTTCAACACTAGCTAGAATAAAACTCTAGCTATGTACCTATATTATTAAAAAAAAATTAAGAATTTCTAATGCACAAAATGGAAATTGGAAATAGCAGTATACACAGAGTTTCAAAATGATTGTCAATTCCGCTCCTATAGATAGTAACAGGGTGTAGGTATATGCCGCGTGTTTGTAATGAAGGTTTGAACTAAGTCAGTGTTGGAACATAAGAAAGTAAACGGATCTGTCATAAATAAGGAAAACGTAACCTATATTTGAACTCGCATTATATAACGACTATGGATTGGTGTTCTGCTTGTAAAATGAAATGTAATTAATTTAACTTTACTAAATTATGATTTTACAATCAGTACTAACTGGTGTTTAACACAATTTATTTATTACTTTAAATTATAACATACAATTAGTATAATTATTAAGTGACAAAACTGCATCTCTTAGTTCTTCTATGGTATGCATGCGGTTTCTATAGATCCTATTTTTTAGATAGCCAAACACGAAGTAATTTAATGGGGTTAGATCAGGCGATCTTGGTGGCCATCTTTGTGCTCTAACGAACCTGTCAGCAAAAAACTGTTGAAGATATTGGCAGGTTTGTCGAGCAGTATGTGCTGGAGCATTATCGTGCTGAAAATAACCTGCTTCAAGCTCATTTTCTTGTAACTCTGCAATAAACAATTCCAACATCTGTTGGTAACGTTGGGCTGTTACAATTTCCTCGAAGAAAATTGGCCGTATTATTTGTTGCCTGGACATAGCTAACCAAACTCCAACTTTTACGGGATGCAATTGTGTTTCTCAAAATTCGTATGGATTTTCTGCAGACCAGATACAATAGTTTTGTAAATTGATATAGTCTGTTAGATAAAACCAGGCTTCATCCGAGAAAAATGACTTGTTTAGCAAGTCATTGTCCCTTAAATTGTTATTAAACCAATGACAATATTCCAATCGCCTATCGTGATCTAATGATAATAATTCCTGTAACCTAGAAACTTGAGGGATGAAAATGTAACTTTCTTTTGACAGCTCATTGCGCTGAAGTGCCTGATAAGCCTATAAAATTATAAAATGTAATAAACTATTTCACTTAATGTTAATATTGATTTTTTACCTGTTTGTTGAGCTAATTACCACAGATAAATTCTCTTATTTTCTCAGAGTATTCAGAAATACTACTGTTGGTGATATTAGATGTAAATATAACGATTTGAAAAAAATTATAAGATAAATAATCGAAAGATATTACAACACGCACGCCAATGTCGCTAAATGTCAAGAAAATTCATTTAATGTATGAAATTTGTATGTAGCTAACTTCGCTCATTAAATTGGTAATAAGTATAGAAATTTTTTTCCAGAAAACAGTTTTTTTCTTACGACAATCATTTTGAATCACATGGTATATATATACAGGGTGTTAGGTAAAAATGCGGCGAAAATACAAGGGGCTATTCCTTGGCTTATTCTAAGAATAATTTGTCCTATGATGATTTTTGAAAAACTCCTTTGTTTTGAAGATACAGGGCGAATAAGATTTGCGACAGTAACAACATTTTATTATCAAAAAGTGCATGTAAAGTTGCTCAATCTACAATATATGTTCGAAATGGCTTGCTCCAGTCTGGATACAAGCATTCAATCTTCTCATTATTAACTGTCGAACTTTTTCAAACACACCAGGGTCGTTTCTAATTAAGTTACACCCAGCAATTATCCGATTTCGCAAATCGTCCAAATTCTCCACTGGAGTAGCTTAAACTATTGACTTCAGAGATTCCCAGAAGAAATAATCTAGGGGGTTTAAGTCTGGGGATCGAGAAGGCCATGCGTGTGGCCCACTTCGATCAATCCAGCGATCTCCGTATGTTGTTTTTAATAAATTACGAGCAACCAAACTGAAATGTGGTGTTGCACCATCGTGCATAACCACATTGCAATTTTTGTCGCGTATGGTACATCTTCCAGAAACTCAGACAGCGTTGCTTCTAGAAAGTTGCGGTACACCACGCCAGTAAGTCTTCCTTGTAGAAATACCGGTCCAATTAGATAGTCACCCACAATTCCAACCTAAACATTCAACGAGAACTGATGTTGAAAACGATCTTCAAATACCACATGCGGATTTTCATCTGCCCACACATGGTTATTATGAAAATTCCTTATTGCATTTCTTGAGAAACTGGCTTCATCGGTAAAAAGAATCTGTGTAAGGAATAGAGGGATGCGAAGTAATTTTTGCAATATCCATTGACATAATACAATACGTGGAGGAAAATCAGCAGGTAGTAGTGCCTGAACGTGTTGAATGTGGTATGGATACAACAAATTATCCTTAAGAATTTTCCAAACTGTCCAATGACTTACATTCAAAGTATTTGCATTTTTTTGCGTAGAACTACCAGGATCTTCCTCAATCATCTCCAGCACATTCTGTTCCGATTGTACCGTACTTGCAGTCATTGATCTTCCTGGCCCTCCACTTCGTTTCATTGAACCTGTTTCACGAAGACGTCGATGAATGTTTTCGACGATTTCTCGGTCGGGGACATTACTGGCAGGAAATCGTTCAATGTACAATCGTTTAGCTTCTAATGAGTTGCCATCAGCAAGTCCATACATGAAATGCATATCAGTCATCTCGGCATTCGTATACATCATGATAGAGGATTTCATTAACTATTAAAGACACGTCAAACAGCCAAACGTCACTCAATCTAAACAAATGTAACCGATGAGACGTATTCAAATGAAATCCACTACTAGATGAAACAGCCGTTTCATGTGATCGAGATCGAAAAAATAACAACGCATTGTAAACAATCTTTTGTACTTGATAAACTCATTGGCGTACACCATACTTTTATTTACATTAATAATTTCAACGAATATTGAATATGGTTGTCGCAAATCTTGTTCGCTCTGTATCTTCGAAACAATGGGGGTTTTTAAAAATCATCATAGGACAAAATATTCTTAGAATAGGCCAAGGAATAACCCCTTGAATTTTTGCCGTATATTTACCTAACACCCTGTGTAACTAATTTCTATCAGCGCATAATATACAATCGCTGATACTTCTCCAGGAAAATCAAATTAACTATTTGATTATTTTTCCCGATTTCTACAGCATTACGTCAGATAACGACGATTGCGCAAGAGTAATTAAAGTAATCCCCTTCTTAGTTTTCCGTACTTTTTGTTACCGTCCAAATCGTGCAGATCTCTATAACATAACATCCAATTTACACACGCCATTATGGTGACATCTAAGCTAAGACGATTATAATATTACTACTATTATTATAACCAAGGATAATCGTTACTATTACAAGACTATTTTTAAATGCGATATGAAGAAACCGCCAGAAAAAAATGTCTCGAAAGACGACCATAGCTATGAAGCCGATGGTCACGAAAACAAGAGGCGGTTATATTCGAATCCGTGCGGTCACGAGATGAAATAAGCCGGTTTACAGGAAAAGTGATTGCATGTTTTCGTAGTACTTTTACTTATCTAAGGTGTGCGCTCCCTATTTCAAAAACTGCGACGTATTTACGAACGCTGAAAGTAGGCTTCTATCTCTCTATGGCGAGAAGAGGTCTTAAGAAGAATTGCGGAAGTATTTGTCGTGGCGGCGAACTGGTGGCCGTAGATCTTTTTTCTCCTGTTACTTTTGTAATTAGTTACTTTTATTTAAATACAGCTGTAGTACTGCGTAGAGAGATTGAAACTGCACAGAGGATATCTATGTTATTAACAGAAAATATTCCTTTTTTGTTAGCTTCATGAAGTAATGAAACATTTTAAAATCTTGTTCTAAACTGCAACAAATTGCTGCAATTTCTTTGCAAGTCAGAACTAGGCTTAAGTGTGAAATAACACCAAAAGATCGAGACACACTGAGAAAAAAATGTAATAATCATAAATAAAAATACAATTATCGTAAGTAAAAAGTTCAGCTGGATAGGGGACAAAAGCACAGATTACTTAGCACTAGTAAAAAAGATATCCTAAACACTGATACTAACAAGAAGAAATCTAAGTTACTTACGGTCTGCTTCATACCGGTAACTTATGAAGTTACTTATGATAATTAAACTGAAGTAGTTAAGCCAAAGAATATATGTAGTTGGAGTAAGCAAAGATTTGCCCTTGTCAAGTAGTACACTGTTGAAAATATTACGGTGTTGGCGTTAATTTTGCGCTAGTCAAATATTTTAGTGTTGATTTTCCCAAACTTTGCCAGACGAGTTGACTACGCGTATTTAATAGAACAGAAATGACTAGAATTTCGTGTGAATTCTTTGTTTAGATATGAGGATTGACTATTTTTTAGACATTCAGAAGCGTCAACCAATCAGAACTTTTCCCTCGGATGGAAATATAGAAACCCCACCTATTCTAATACAGTATTGCATTATACCACCACCTGCATTGCACGTGTATCTGTTTTCGTGTTTGATTCTCCGTATTAACATATCCAAACAAACCACCAAATGTGACTGACTTGCAAAGTGTAGCCTCGTGTTATTAAACGTTAATTCCAGTGGGCATAAAAAATTTCAACATCTTAAATATGTATTGGGAACATCTATTTACGCAATTAGTTTAGACTTGAATCAAATAGCATAAACATTCACTTAATTTTATAATGGTTCTCAAAAAATCATTTTAAAATTGGTACGTTTAGTTGAAACCAAAACATGAATGAGTGGTTTTGCATATTTATAATTGAGAAAACGTCTTAAAGAGAGAATATTATAGCACTAAGAAATAGGAGTTGCATATTAAAAAGACGTTGTGTTTAGAAAATGGTGTTAAAACACCTAATAGATCGCATTCATTTAGTTAAACAGCTAGTAAATTTGTCTAGTCTAGATCAAATAAAATGTGACTAGAAGTATTTTATAATTCCACGTGTCAGTTGGACAAAATAACCCCTTAGCAATAGACAATACTTGACTATCTTTGCTCGTCAAATTTAAACTTCTATGTTCTCGACAAAATAACACGAAAAGGAGTGTGGACCTCTACTGACTATTAAATTAGTCAAAAAAGGGTTAAAATTTTCCACAGTGTAGGTGTATTGCTGTGAGTGAACTATTCTATAATAGTTATCACACCTTCATTATTAACTTCAATTAATACAAGCTATTTGGATTACTTGTGATAAGGAAAGAGTATCATTAATGCACGTTCACTAAATACCTGATATATAAACGGTAATGGTTTGCTATAAATATATAATATACTTACCTTAAATTTGTTGTTCAACTATAGGTAGTGTAGGAAACAAGGAAGTTTAGTGAATATTTATTAAGTATTTATTACTGTGTACTCTGTGTGAATAACTGATGAAGTACAAAAAAAAAGTTCCACAAATCTTCGATTATTTATGCAACAGCAACTATAAGTACTACGTACCGAGCAATGCGTAATTCAAAATTGTTTGCAAATAATTTTTAATTACTATTCAGTGTGCTGTAGCTTCGATTGCATTAATAATGGAAGATTAAATTCGCATTTATTTTGCTAAGGATGGTACATAGTACTCATTACTTAAGAAAAAAAGCAGTATTATTAGTAATAGTTTTATTTTGTATAGGACAAACAAAAGTGACTACCTGATGTGAATGAAAGATATTGGTTTCACTTTAACAACAGTTTTTTTTAAACAATTTACAACGTAATGACTCATAAAATATATTCATTAATAATGAAAAAATTAACAAAGCAATAATAAAAGATAAGGTAAATGGGGTCCCCTTGAAACGTTATTTAGTTATTGAAATTATTGAAATCTAAACAAATCACAAAGAGAAATATGGCTTTGAAGTTACAACTAATAACAAACAAAGAAATAATGTACCTAGGCGGTAAACTTGCAGTTTCTGTTGGTTCTTTGCACTGGGCGTTGTCTCGGCGAGTTGATCCTCTGTTGGCGTACGTGGCAGTTATGTCTGGTGATCACCTCGAAAACGGCTACTTCGTCGGGGTATCCCTAACTGCAGGTGACACTTGGACTGTCACTCACCTAGCGACGGCATCCACACTTTAACTTCACCAGCGGGTGCAGATATCATCACCATGATGGGGAATTCAAATATCCCACCACGTGGTTTAAAACTGCAATCTTGAAACAATCCGATTGCTTATAGGTTCTCACATAGGGACCTGACTCATAAGCTTGTTTTAGATTTCCCTAGTATGGTGGTGGGAGACAGTCGTCAATCTCCTGTTGCAGTTCATCACTTGCTAATTCTTGAAATTTGATTACAAAAATAGATTTATTCTGAAATCTGAAGAAACTGCGACCATCGTTAATATCAGGATTTATCTAGCAACAGCGAATGGCGCAATACCATGGTGCCTATTAGCGCCTTCTCTCACGGTTATTTCACTCAAACATAAAACAAATATACAGTAGGTATGTAAAAGTTATGGGTAGTAACCTTACCTTTTACACAAATATGCGCCTTATCGAAGTTTATTAATTGTTTTTAAAATTACAGGGGTATTTTAAAACTGATAAAATACGTAAAATAAATAAATAAAACAAGTAAATCGCGTAGGGTGTAGATTTAAACAGAGGAGTAAACAGTAAACCAATGCATGTAGGTACCACTGCAAACAAAAATAAACTTCCATTTTTGAAAGCTGTTATATGAAGTGAAGTTAGGCGTAGAAATTGAAACGGCGTTGACTCATCCATTGTACTTAGTGTTTATACCCTGTACTGAATAAACAAGAAATCATGACAAAAAACAGTTAAATGAAAATCTCATCAAGCTTACTAATAGGTACCTCATATATTAGCTAAAGCACGAAGTTCTGTGACAAGACACGATTTATGTTTCTACCTTTTTTTTTTCAACTTATATTACATTATGTATTAAATTATCTGAAGGACAACAGAGAAAGTGCTGCTAATATATTCAGTTTAAGTTACATATATATATTTTTTTCTAACAAGTACTGCTTTCTTTTCCGATCCTGTTTGCTAGATTTAAGTTCTCCAGATTTATTCGGAGTTGGTAAAGTATACAAGAAAGAGAATCCAAATCGGAACGACAGACGAAAGTAGTTTTCGCACGACTAAAAATGTTTAATTGCTGTAAATTATAGGTTGTAAATCAAATATTTGTCGTGTATTTTAGTTTTATAAACATCTTATTCATGATGATGCAAGTCGTATTTGTTGAACAATAGTTGTGATGATTTATTCCAGTATAATTTCTACAAAAAAGGAATTAAATTTATATAATGTAAAATATTTTAACTTTTCAATCTTTTATTAGCGACATCTGTGATGTAATAGTAAAATTAGTTTAGTATTTCGAAGATTGTAATTACAGTTCTCTGTTAAAAGGTTAATTACTTTATTAAACTAATCTAGAAATTAGGACGGATGAATTGTAGATGGCGCTTGTTTGTAAAATAATTATGTTTAATAATCAATAATTGGAATAATTACAATTATTTGCACTATTTGCCTATTATATGTATGATTGTATGGCAAAATTAAAAATACGTGGCAACTAAAAAGTTACAACGACATAATATCCTTGTTTATTGGATATTATATATTATATATATTAGTTGTTCAACAGATTGAAGTACCTTTGGAGATCCTGAATCAAAAAATCCAATAATTAGCTAATGTTAGAGTGCATAATACATTTATTTATTGCACCACGTTACAATTAAGCCCAATCAATTTGTGGTGAAATGTTACCGAAAAAATCTGTGTACTTAAAGAAAAACTTCTGGAGCAAGCAAAAATTAAATTTTATTGTTTTTGTATATTATAGACATCTATAATATAATAGTTCAACAAAATGGAAAATACGATTATTGAAATTACAGTTTCCTACTAAACGGTTTGTTACTGTACTAAATTAATTAGAAAAATTGATGCTACTCATATACAGATGGCGCTACAATCTGACAGATCCTTTCTTTTGAATTGATTGCCCCTATAAAAATAACCATTTACAACACTTATTATGTATGTAAATATATAACGCAATCAATAAGCTACCATTATTAAATTGTTTTTTAATCGACAATAAATCAATTTAATCTGGAAATTAAGTACACACAACACAGATTCGATGTATAATTCAATGCGACCCAAGTACTCTACATACCTAATAACCAATTGAGGAATGAATCAAATGAATTATTGATGGATACCATTGTAGCTATTAAGTGTATTTTGCATTTAATGACTATTTAAGATAAGTAGAGTAAATACTTTTGTATTGTCGTTTATGAATAAAGTTGCATATTAGAAAGATAGTATGTTACAGCATACTTTATAAAATGAATACTGGAATGTATATTTAAAACTTAAAATAAATTCTAGATTTTCTTTTTGTCGAGCGTTGTTAGAGATACAGGTAATATAGGTAATGAATGTACACTCATTTGAAACCCTAATTTTATCCTGTATATTATTTCAAAGAGTTGGATACGTATTAATCATTTGTAAATAGTTTATTTATTTATTTTGGGTAAATTAATTTTTATGAGCAGTATCCGTAACCTATTAAATAAAGCATTTTTTTCGTATATTCTCCATTCAGACATCATCTTTAAATTTAATAGCTATAAAATGAAATATACTTGAAATAATTTAAATTTATAAACATACAAAAGCAGTTAATGATAAAACAGACACATTACAATATACAATACTTCACAAAACTATATAATTTAATTTTAGAGCTAAATACAATATTTTTAAAAATCTATTTAATTACAAAATTCAATTTTTCATATTCTACTAACACTAAATAATCAAAACATACTATTTTGAAAAGCGAAACGTCGTTGTAATGTACATTTCCATACTTTTATGATCTAAAAAACCAAGAAAATGAATTAATACCCAATTCCTATTTGTTTTGATTGTTGCAAGCTTTTATCAAGGTTCGTACAGGCTTTTTCTAACGCTTAGCTCAACATTGTCATTCTAACCTTATTATATGCTTTTACGGACAAGCTCATGAAAACCTTGTCATTCTAACCTTGTCATATGCTTTTACAGACAAGCTTATGAAAAACGTTGTCCTGTGTCAACTAGCAACCTTGTCATAACCTTGCAACAAGCTTACACTCTTATCTGACAAGCTTACGCGACAAGCTTTTCCCTTGTGGGCAACCTTAAAAAAAAGCTTGTGTAAACCTTAAATTGTTATCTATTGTTGACTTCAATGACTCTTTCTGATCATCGTGACATTGAGATAATCAATTGCTGCGTATACTCTGGCTAATTTGCTGCCATGCTCAGTAATTCGTTGTCTAAATTGATTCACACATTTTGTTGATCGAAAATCGTGCTTACATACACAGAGATTCAAATGATTGTCAAGTTCGCTCCTATAGATAGTAAAGGGGTGTATAGGTATATGCCGCGTGTTTGTAATGAAGGTTTGAACTAAGTCAGTGTTGGAACACAGAAGTAACGGATACGATCTATCATAAAAAAGAAAACGTAACCTATATTTGAACTCGCATTATATAAACGACTATGGATTGGTGTTTCTGCTTGTTAAAAATGAAATGTAAATTAATTTAACTTTACTAAATTATGATTTTATAATTCAGTACTAACTGTGTTTTAACTAAATTTATTTATTACTTTAAATTATAACATACAATTAGTATAATTATTAAATGACAAAACTGCATCTCTTAGTTCTTCTATGAGCATGCGGTTTCTATAGATCCTATTTTTAGATAGCTGAACATGACAGTTAATATAATGGGTTAGATCAGGCGATCTTGGTGGCCATCTTTGTGTGCTCTAAACGAATCTGCCAGCCAAAAAACTGTTGAAGATATTGGCAGGTTTGTCGAGACAGTATGTGCTGGAGCATTATCGTGCTGAAATAACCTGCTTCAAGCTCATTTTCTTGTAACTCTGCAATAAACAATTCCAACATCTGTTGGTAACGTTGGGCTGTTACTGTTTCCTCGAAGAAAATTGGCCCTATTATCGTTGCCTGGACATAGCTAACCAAACTCCAACTTTTACGGGATGCAATGGGTTTTCTCGAAATTCGTGTGGATTCTTGCAGACCAGATACAATAGTTTTGTAAATTGATATAGTCTGTTAGATAAAACCAGGCCATCAAACCGAGAAAAATGATTTGTTTAGAAGTCATCGTCCATTAAATTGTTATTAAAGCCAATGACAATATTCCAATCGCCTATGCGTGATCTAAATAAGGGTAATACTTCCTGTACCGATAGAAACTTTATAGGGATGAAAATGTAACTTTCTTTTGACAGCTCATTGCGCTGAAGTGTATGATAAGCCTATCAATTATAAATGTAATAAACTATTTCACTTAATGTTAATATTGATTTTTTTTACTGTTTGTTGAGCTATTAGCACAGATAAATTCCTTATTTCTTACAGTATTCAGAAATACTATTTGTGGTGATATTAGATGTAAATATAAACGATTTGAAAAAAAATTATAGATAAATAATCGAAAGATACTACAACACGCACGCCAATGTCGCTAAATGTCAAGAAAATTCATTTAATGTATGAAATTTGTATGTAGCATAGATTTGTATGTAGTATAGATAAATTTTTCCGGAAAACAGTTTTTTTTTCTTACGACAATCATTTTGAATCACATGGTATATCATTGATAAGTTTTGCGCACAGGTTTTCGATGGGATTAAGATCGGGATTCTTTGAGTGCCATTGCAGAAGTTGTTACCTAGCAGCATGGACTTTTGTTAAAAATGATCGTAAATATTTTCTCGAAAATAAAAAGAGTAAAAACTACCAAGATATCGTGGCTAATTTGCCAGAAAACTATAAAAAATTAGGATGCAGAATGTCGTTCAAAGTTAATTTTTTTGCATTCACATTTGGATTTCTTTCCTGCTACTTTAGGAAAGATAGATGTGTGATGAACAGGGGAAAAATTCCAGCAAGATTTTAGAGAAATGATGAACGAATCAGGGTAGCTGAAATCCCATCATGATGGGAGATTTTTGTTGGTTTCTTATTAGAGAAGACAACAGCCAACATAAAAGGAAGAAATAGCTTTATTTATGTAAAACTTTGAAATACCTATCAGCAATTTTATTCCAATAAATCTTTGTCAAACTCTAAATCGTTGTTAAGAACGACTGTAAAAAAAAATACAGAAGACCTTATAGGAAGTCTCCTAACCATTTAAATTTAAAAAAGCAACTTTTGAATGAACATTCCTTTCTTCTTTACTATTCCACACTTTTACGTCACATCAAACCTAATTTATGGGTACGATTTCGCTGAAACTTACCTGTTCGTTTGTCACGAAGGGGTGGAAACGAATTCCTCGGCGCATAACTAATATGGGAATGTCAGCAGTCGAACGTGACGATCATTCTAATCGGAGAGATTTAAGGAGGCGACAGTGACGTTGGCGGACGTACACAAATACATAAACCTTTCAATCTCCACTGAAATTACGCCGGCACCCACGGGACATCGAGTAGTTTAACGTTTTGTTTGTTTGACGCTCTCGATTCTCTCTGGAATTACCGAATTCTTTCATTCATCAGAACGTGCTCGGTCGGTAATAGTTTCGAGTTAAGCGTTTTTAGAGTAAAGGGTGTTTTATAATGTTATACAATCTTGTGTAACATCGAATAGAGGTTATACACTGAGAACGATAAGTAGCCGACAGAAATGCACTGTAAAGCACTGCTCTATATCCTTAAAGACATGGGAAAACCTTAAATACTTACATAGAATGTCATGAATGTCAAAAATAAGTGATTTTTTAAGGATTGCAAGACGTGCGTTTGTATTTTAATTGGACGTCCTTCAGCAAGTTATACAAAAAAACGACTTACTGTAGTTCATTTTTGTGTTATACGATGACGAATGCCTAAAACGATTCAACATTTGGGTTTCATATTTGTGAGTAAAACCAATTCAAAAATTGATAAATTTCAAATTATACCGTAAGACGTCACAACTGTTTTGGCCAAACGATTTTGTGTTCGCCCAGTATCACATATGTCAGGTACCATTTAATGGTTTTTGGTTAATGTTTAAGTAACATTTGGTATGATTATTTAATAATTGGGTGATATTACAATACCTTGAGCAATTATTAACTATTAGGGAAATAGTTTGTAAAAATGCTGACATTTTATAAGTTTTATAAAACTATTGTTGTTGTAAGGTTTAAACAAGTCAAATAGTCATTTTACACAGACGACTTACATTAGATTCTGAATTTGACATAGTTACCACAATATATTAGAGTAGGGACATGTTCGCAAAAATCCATTGTTCTTGAGTGGTCCGTTTTGAATGACCTTCAAGCCCAGCTGCCATTTTGTAAAGCTGTTGCCGGGAATTTTCAAACGTGTAGAATAATTTATATTTTAAAGAAAGTAGAAAAATAGATTAAAAAAATACACAAATTTATGCGTTTTTTATTCTGATTGTGTTGCAAATATTTATGAACAGTTTATAGTAATAGAAAACACGATTCCAGTAAAATAATGTTTGATTAAGTGATACATATATTTGCAAGTGTTTTACGATAATTATGTTCATATTCTTTCCGTTTTGTGAAATAAATCTTTGTTTATATTTTTATAGTGTAAAAGATTCTTCCAGGAATAAATATGTTGTGGTTCTTCCTCAAATAAATTAATAAAAATGCAACAGTTTCGATGGAAGAGACTTTCAAATTTCTGACACGAATACACAATAACTTTTAATTAGGGTTCAAGAGTTATGACTATATCGTTCTGTGCGATACAAAGATTGTTCCATTCTATTCGACTACTTCATTTCTAACATCCGACCCTGCACCGGTTTGTTAACAATAATGTCCGGGGGTGCACAAGTGAATAGAGTTCAGACGTAGACTATATAATATAGAATTGCCTATAATGTGAATAAATCTGATTAAAATTTATACCAGTAGAATGCAGTTCAAACCAAAATCACATTATTTTAAAAAGTGAACATAAGATGGATTAAGTTAGTTACTGTGATAAATAATGTGCAATCTAGCTTAAAATGTGTATTTAACAAATAAATCGATTTAATGTGTCCTAGGAACCTCTGCACAACGATAATAGTTCTTCTTATTCATGTACTTTCTTAATTCTTCTCGTGTCGTATGTATTACATTCATTCGGAAATCCCAAGAAACTATGACCATCGTTAGCTTCAAAATTTATCTTGCGAGAGTGACTGGCACTACAACATGATACCCATTGGTGTCTTCTTTCACGATTATTTGAGTTATTTCACTTAAACACACTTATATAAGGAAGTATGTAAATGTTATGGCCACTGGCCACCGATCTTACCTTTTACACAAGAATATCATAGTTCATTAAGTGTTTTTAAAACTACAGGGGTAATTCAAAATTAATAAAATACGTAAAATAAATAAATAAAACAAGTAAATCATATAGATTAAACGGATGAGTAAACTAATTTGTGTAGATACGAACGTAAACAATAACAAACTGCCATTTTGGGAAGCTGTTGTTTGTGTGAAGTTAGGTTTAGAAATTTGGACCGCTATAACTCCTCTCTTGTCCTTACTCGGTGTACTCTGTAGTTACTCACCAAAATTTGCCATCTATTGATGGTATTATGATTATAGAATACTTTGCCAACAAATCTAGATTTTAGGGATTATGTCTTTCTAAAAACAACACAGACGATATAAACGTAAAACTTTTTTTACTTTAAAAATACCAATCTTACAAACAAGAAACCTGTAAATTCGTATGGTAATTTGAAACTTTTCTTTCGAACAAAAAAATTAAAAAAAAATGGTTCCCGACCCTATTGCCGCAAACTGTCATATGTTTGCGCCAAAAACTTGAATATTCTGCCCGAAATTATTCTATGCATGGCTGCAAAGAGTACAACTATTGTCCATTTTTCAACATCTCGTGTTAAAATTAAAACGTTATTAGAGGAAAAAAGTATAGAGATGGGAAACGTCTAACAACGGACACAGCTTTATGCGTGATTCTATCAATTAGAAAGAATAATTGCGACGCAAGCGTAGCGGTTAGTGTGGTAGTCGTGTTGTGTCGTTGACAATGACATTTTGAAGAAACTATTTATACAAATTCACTTGAGAAGCGAACATAAAGACTAAAATTTAAAAGAAGAAACGAAATTCGCCACGAGCGCCACTAACAGGGCAAACTTCAGTTCCCAAGGAATATGTAAATATAAAAAGGTCAAAACTAAAGAAACCCGAAATATTTGTTGTAATGAAACGCTGTCACGGATATTATGAATAAATTAATTACAAGAGAAAGTTCTAACTCCTGCCAATTCAGTATGATAAATTAACGTTATTTTTAACGGGAACATAGAAGATGTGTGTTAGGTTATGTTGAATGTATGGTCGGTGCTGTGAACTAAAACCCGGTTAAAATTAATAAGTGAAGTGTTTTTCTTTATTATCATCTTCCGAGGCAACACAAAGAGAGACAGAGTTCGAAACGAGGTAGTAAGAACTAAGAACAGATTGAAAATCGATCCAAAGCAGTACAGAGAATCAACTAACGTGATTTGGACACTTAATTCGACTGGAGGAGCAGAGGCAAACATAGCCACAGAGGAAGAGAATAAGAGGGAGATCATGTTAAAGTTAAAGTGGAACAACGTGATGGGTTAGTGCTTGGAGGAGAGAGGCTTGGATTGGAACAGCAGAAAAGTGCTATCAAGGAACAGGAAACATTGAGCAAATTTATATATTAGTGAAAGTATTAAACACCTTACATTTTGGGGTACATACAAGGCTATCATATACGTCACCTCCCTTTTAAATGCTCGCATCCCTACATAGTCAAAATTAAATAATAAAAAACTATTTGTGTGTTTTTTTTGTGTTTATTAAAAACAAGTTTGTAGAATATAAATATATATATATTTATGACAGATGTTGCGAAATACTTTTACGTGAAGTTCCATATCTTTGTTTAATAATGGTTTCTTCTTGAATTTTTAGTAATTTGACTTGCAAGTGCCTTACATTTACTAGTCCATTATTTACTTCCGGAATTATTCGGCTTTCAACAGATTGCTCTACCGTCACCTAAAAATTTTATCCCACATGCTTCTGGTAATTACTGTGTGAGTAAAAATAGTTAAATCCTTAACCAATATACTTTGAAAATATAGTATTTCCATATTTGAACAGATATTCTACTTTTAAGTGCTATTAGTGTTTGTCTTTATTGCTGTATGAATGGTTCTATTTGTTATGTGAGCACCGTATTCTAGCAATCTTACCTATAAATAATTTTATGAAAATGTCAGGAAGTAGTTCAAATGATTTTGCAAGTCAGGTCCAGATTTATTTCAATTACAGAATTATTCCTACAAAAACACAAATAATATTTTTATATAATGTGTCTTTTGATTGCCTATTTTACAGTTAGTGTTATCATTAACAGTTAAAAGTTGCTCTAATAAACCAACAGCAAACAAATTCTTGAAATCATTACTCTTTTCAAAAATCAACTCGTTTCTATTGACAATTCAATAAACTTTAACCTCACTTTTGTTTATAACGTTGCTGTTATTCGCATAACTGCAAGGGATCGCAGGGCGTTATTTACAGCATACCATTTCTAACAGAAATAACGTAAAATACGTTATACACAGAGATTCAAAATGATTGTCAATTCCGCTCCTATAGATAGTAACAGGGTGTAGGTATATGCCGCGTGTTTGTAATGAAGGTTTGAACTAAGTCAGTGTTGGAACATAAGAAAGTAAACGGATCTGTCATAAATAAGGAAAACGTAACCTATATTTGAACTCGCATTATATAAACGACTATGGATTGGTGTTTCTGCTTCTAAAAATGAAATGTAATTAATTTAACTTTACTAAATTATGATTTTACAATTCAGTACTAACTGGTGTTTAACTAAATTTATTTATTACTTTAAATTATAACATACAATTAGTATAATTATTAAGTGACAAAACTGCATCTCTCAGTACTTCTATGGTATGCATGCGGTTTCTATAGATCCTATTTTTTAGATAGCCGAACATGAAGTAATCTAATGGGGTTAGATCAGGCGATCTTGGTGGCCATCTTTGTGCTCTAACAAACCTGTCGGCAAAAAATTGTTGAAGATATGAGCAGTATGTGCTGGAGCATTATCGTACTGAAAATAACCTGCTTCAAGCTCATTTTCTTGTAACTCTGCAATAAAAAATTCGAACATCTGTTGGTAACGTTGGGCTGTTACAGTTTCCTCGAAGAAAATTGGCCCTATTATTCGTTGCCTGGACATAGCTAACCAAACTCCAACTTTTACGGGATGCAATTGCGTTCTCGAAATTCGTGTGGATTTTCTGCAGACCAGATACAATAGTTTTGTAAATTGATATAGTCTGTTTGATAAAACCAGGCTTCATCCGAGAAAAATGATTTGATTAGCAAGCCATCGTCCCTTAAATTGTTATTAAACCAATGACAATATTCCAATCGCCTATCGTAATCTAATGGTAATAATTCCTGTACCGTAGAAACTTTATAGGGATGAAACTGTAACTTTCTTTTGACAGCTCATTGCGCTGAAGTGTATGATAAGCCTATAAAATTATAAAATGTAATAAATTATTTCACTTAATGTTAATATTGATTTTTTACCTGTTTGTTGAGCTAATTACCACAGATAAATTCCCTTATTTTCTTACAGTATTCAGAAATACTATTGTTGGTGATATTAGATGTAAATATAAACGGTTTGAAATAAATTATAAGATAAATAATTGAAAGATACTACAGCACGAACGCCAATGTCGCTAAATGTCAAGAAAATTCATTTAATGTATGAAATTTGTATGTAGCTAACTTCGCTCATTAAATTGGTAATTAGTATAGATAAATTTTTCCGGAAAACAGTTTTTTTCTTACGATAATCATTTTGAATCACATGGTACTTATTGATAACGTACATGTTATTAATAATGTAAATGATACAGCATAAGAGAGAATATTTAGAATAAATAAAATTTTGGCTTGCTTGAGGGTAAATTTAGTTGATCATATCGTATAAGTGATGCGTTAATTTTATCTACGAGTTTATTTCTAAAAAACTGAAACTATCTACTCGAAATAGTTTGTATGACGAGAAAGCCAATAATTCATCAAAATCTGACTTGAGAAAGACGTTTTCTTTTGTTGACATTTGTCGGTGTAATTATAACTACCACAGGTTTACATATACAACGACCCACAACCATCGTTAAAATCTTTCAAAAGATATTTCTACCGAATATTTTCGAACGGAAGTGTATACATTCCCCACGTACCGCTCATATTTCGCGCACGCAAAACGGCCGAATAGCTTCGAAAATATTTCTAGATTAACGGCCAATAAGACGCTCGTCACTCCGTTATCGCATCGGAAAATGATCGGCTCGCTATTAAAACAAAAAAATATGTATATATATATTTGAGCAAATCCGAAAAATACCACAAAACGCAAATCGACATAACAATCGTTTTTCGATACTTATTTTTTTTTCTTTATTACTATAGTAAAAGAGATATCGGAGCGAAATAAACAAGACAGACTTAGTCACCTCTTTGGTCACGAAAATACCTTCGACATTGTCGGGCACGTTCTTCGGTTTCTTCTTGGACGATTTCATGATCTCGTAGGTGGTGTAACTGTTAAAGACAGATATACGGACTAGGGCGTAACGGACTTCCAATAGACGTTCGCCGTCGGCGTCGCCGCTCATGGGGGCGCCTGGGACGACGCTGCCGGCACCACATCTACCTAAAAAGAAAGAATAAACACATTTTTTATTTGAGAACGGAAAAAAAATACGAAGAATTGGAGTGCCATTAGGTGTTATTTTGAGGACATTATGGTTAATATTACTGCTAGATGGCTCAAGAAATCATTGTTGTTATTACTAAAGACGTAGATAGGATGTTGCCAAGACGCACGCGGCGAGCATTTTGAATATCTCCTACAATGACATTAATGTTTTATTTTTTGTTTTTTTTTTACAATATCAAGAAATAAACAAATTACTTATTAGTTTTTGAGTGTGTTGTAGCGAATTTCTGTAATCAAATAATTTCTTTCTTTAATGTTATTTTTTGCTAAAAAACACTTAATATTTCCTAAACAGTTGAAGATAGGTATAGGTACATGAAATAAGTCTACCATTTTCTGAAGAATCCAAAAATTTAATAATATACAGGGTGTAGCATTTAAAGTATAAAAAGTTGGTATTGGTCACTGTTACAAGACACACCATGTATAAAGGGTTTCTGTTGAAAAACATGCACAACTAAAAATACCAATCGACGTGTCCGAACATTTCTTCGAACACGTACTCATTTATTTATTATAGAATTTATAAAAAACTGCACTTTTCGAACTAACAAGCGGAATTTTAAATGCCTTGGAGAATAAACAAATAACTTTTGCTTACTTATTAGATCTGTCAAAAGTATTTGATAGCATAAACCATTCCATACTTTTACAGAAGCTTGAGCACTATGGAGTGAGAGGTAACGCTTTAGCTTGGTTTTCATCGTACTTAAACGAGCGTAAACAAAAAGTGCATGTTAAAATTAAAAATGAGGCTGCTCTTTCAGATAACATGACCATAACAAAAGGTGTGCCACAAGGTAGCATACTAGGTCCATTACTATTTATCGTTTACTTTAATGATATTTATAATCTCAAGCCCACCTCTGTTGTAAGTAACTTTTCAACTGTAAATTATGCGGACGATACTACTTTTTTAATCACTGGTAGTACACTAGATGAAGTTATCGCTCTAGGCAGCACTTATCTAAATACAATTGAGGAGTGGTTAACTATCAACCAGCTTAAAATTAACCACGATAAATCAAATGTCATCTTCTTCAAATGTAACAAATTTCAAACTCTTCCAGAAGCTGTGAATATTAATAACTGCGAATATCCTGTCCGCACTTGTGTTAAGCTGCTGGGGTCTTACAGTCGACGAAACCTTAAAATGGAAAGATCACGTCAATGTACTTTGTAAAAAACTATGTAGCTATTGCTTTGCGATTCGTCGACTTAGAGATATAGTAAGTTGGCATGTGCTTCGTATTATGTATTATGGATGCTGCTACTCAAACATAAAATATGGAATCGTTGTTTGGGGTGGTGGTAGTGACTTAAACAGAGTTTTTTTGATACAGAAAAAGATTTTACGTGTGATTAATAAACTCGAGTACTCTCAGTCTTGCAGAGGATTCTTCAAACAAACTAACATTTTAACTGTATATGGTATTTACATTTTTGAATTGCTAATCTTCTTATTTAAAAACAAATACTTATTCGAGGATAATGAATTACAACTTGGGTATTCTACAAGGTTTAAAAATGATTATCGCTACCCCAAGCATCGACTCACACTAAGTGAGAACAATTTAGAATATAATTGCCTGAGGTTCTATAACAAATTGCCATCGCATATTAAAACTGTAAAAAAATTGTCAACATTTAAAAATTATGTATACAAATTATTACTAGAAATAGAGCCATACAATATAGAGGAATTTCTAACCTCAAATATACATTTATAAATTTTTGTTCTTGACCTGACGTTTGCATTGTTCCATTTGTATTGAAACACTGCAATAATAAAACTATTCTATTCTATTCTATTCTATTCTATTCTATTCCATTTAATTCCAAAAGCCACAAAAAAAATGGACATCACAACACATTAAAATAGAGGTAAGGCACAAAAGCGTACACTGTTAAATTGATTCACTTTTTATATTATCGATAAACTCCACTAATTTTTTTTTTTTAAATACGGTTTTATGGTATGCCGAAATTTATTAGCATTTAATGCCTTCTAATTTACTGGGCAACATGTTCTATAATTTTATTGACATATACCTAAAGGAGTTTCAATTTTTTAAAAGCAATTTTAGGGTGTGCAATATTTGTATGTCTCGTGATGTGAATAGTTTGACGTGGATAAAAAGTTAAATTGTCTTTACATTGAAGAATAAAATGAATTTGATTCCGTTTTGTATTTATCATTGTTCTTATCGCTCTCTTTTGTATAATTAAAATTTTGAGAATCTGAATCACCTCAAAGTAGTATTCCATAACTCATAACAGAGTGGAATAGAGCATGATACACCATTAACAGTGTTTCAGAATTAATAATTGTTTTTAAGTTTTCTAATATAAATATCGTCATTGACAAGCGATGTTTTAAGGCCTCTATCTGTGCCCCCCATGTCAGCTTGCTGTCTAGTATCAGACCCAAGACACCTCTCACTGGGCCATTGTTAGGCAGCATAGGGCCTTAGGACTGAGCCTTGTGGGACACCATAATTATATTGCTTTATCGACGAGAATTCATCGCCACTGTGAGCATACTGTGAACTATTAACTAAAAAGCCTTTCACAAATGATAAAGTATGTCCCCTAATGCCATAACGTTTCAGTTTATAAAGCAGTACTGGGAGATACAGTCAAATGCCATGGTCAGATCCAAGAAGTTCTCCATAACCAGATTATTTGATTTAAGTTTATCCGAAATATACGTGACTATATTTACCAGAGTTGTTTCAATCGACCTACCCCTACGAAAACCATTCTGTGAATGATTTAATACTTTTATTTTTTCTAAATAGTTCATGAGTCTGATTCTAAAAGCTTTTTCCAATATTGAGAGAATAGGGGCCATGGTCTATAGTTATTAGATATTCTATAGAAGTCCTTTCTCAATACGTGTAGAAATAAAATATGATTTTACGAATAAAGATTATATTTATATTTAAATTTCAGAGAATATATGCAGTTTGCGTTAATAATTAAAGTTTTTAAATATGTCAAAAGTTAGTAGTACTTTTCAATTAAATTTTGATTTAATATTTTTCCTTCAGAGAACCGTCTTAATATATCTAAAGTTAGGATTTTTTTCGAAAACATGATGGCGTACCTTTATCTAAGTTGAAGTCCAAAATTACCTTAAATACTGCGTAAATTGTATATAATCGTATTTAACAAACTTACAGCACCATTTAATTTAACGTTTTACAAAGTATTTTAAGGCGTTTAATAAGCTTTGAAATTGGTATGTACACAATTAAGTTGCTCTTTTAACTTCAAATTTCGTAATAATTCTTTGCATCCTTCAATGCTACGAGCATCATTTGGCAAACGAAATACAAAATCTTTGTGGTTTTGAAAATTTGTTGAATAAAATACATAGAAGCTTTGATCCAAGAACTCCATCGTGTTATTGCCCCCGGGGGGCAAAAGTAAAGTTGGATTCTGCTCCTTATATAGGGGCACCCGTAAAGGTGCTTTACGTAAAATTTGTTTAAACAAAGTTACTAATTTTTCTATCTTTAGGGACTCATTCTGAACAAACTTGTAAATTCTGTGCAATGCTTGCATCGCTAAGAAATAAAAGAATCCAGTGCCTTTAATTTTGGTCAAATTGAAGAACATTTTCTAGGCATTCATTAATATTTTTTTTTATAGTTTCAGCATTATTTGGGTGCTTAACCTTGGAAGCTATTATATGAGGTGTGGAAGGTGTATTTGGATTCAAAATACCGACTATTACATTTTTTTACACAATGACCTACTATATCGACGGCTTCATCAGCACTAACCCATACATACTGGTTAGAGATATTAAATTTAATTTGTTGTATAACATTTGTGTACGAATTCGTTAGGTATTGTTTCCAGAATGTTAATTGTGTATTTGTATATCTTTCCAATTTTTTTTTTTAATTTAGGCTTTAGCAGTTTATGGAAGGAAATGTTGGATGTAGCAAATGTTTCACATAGGTTTTCATAAAGCTTTTCGGGTGAAATATTTTGCTTATTTTTTTTTTTTTATGTTTATATGTTCTGTAACATGCCACTTTTGCTCGCATTTTAGAGTTTTTCAACAGATATTGCATATTTTTTCCATATCACTAACAATTAACAGATATTTTGAAGCTATTTTTCCTTGAGAAAAGAAACGATTTCGTCTTTTAAAATAATTTCAAAGATCTTTAATATAACCGGCAAAATAGATATGAGCGTATAGTTGGTTATGTTATCAACACCCTTTTTTTATACAGTGAGGACGCGTGGATTGAAACAAATTCATTTAAAATTCAGGGGTTTGTTTTTTAGAAAAACGCTCGATTGACATGTCAATTTTTATTTTTGGTTGCAAGTTTTCTTTACGGTAAATTCATGTATACAGTGTGGCCCAAAAAAAAGTTACAACGACGAACTATATTTCCACAAACGAAAACACCTAATTTTTATTTCACTTTTGAAGTCTACATTGAATTCTAAGAATGTTTGATGCACCATGCCCTATACCTAAACCCAACAGGTCTCGAGAAATTTGCAATTGATTTTTTAAAATTTGTGAGGACGCGTGAGTTGAAATAAATTGATTTAAAATTCGTTCGGACACGTTGATTTTTACTTCTGGCTGAGATTTTTTTTCATGCTACATTCATGTATACAGTGCCGGCCCAAAATAAGTTATGACTACTAACTAATTTTTTTTTAAATGAAAATACCTGTTCTTTTATTTCTTTTTTGAACTCTGCATCAAATTCCAAGTATCTTTCTTGTGCTATACCTAAATTCATTATCGAGGAATTTACGATGGATTTCTTTCAAAATTTGGGAGGACGCTGCAATTTATAAAAATCATTTAAAATTCAAAGGTTGGTTTTTTTTTGTAAATTTATTTAAAACAAAAACAGAACAAATCAAATGTTCAAATTGTTGACCATTAACTTCCTGACAATAGGCAAGTCGATATTCAATTTCTTGTAACACTTCAGTTAAAGTTTGTGGCTGAATTTGTTGTATTTCGACTCTAATTCTATTCTTCAGTTCTTCGATATTTTCTGGTTTATTGAGGTATACTTTGGATTTAGATAACCCATAGATAAAAATCTAATGGGGTTAGGTCTGGAGACCTAGCCCGCCATTCGATATTACCTCTCCTTTCGATCCATCTGTTTGGGAAAATATTATGTAGATAATCTCGTACTGTTCGCGAATAGTGTGGGGCGCTCCATCCTGTTGGAACCATATCGAATCTGCCGGTATATTTGGGTTCTCACAATTCGGGTAAAGTGCATTTAAACTTGGTATTATGGAATTTTGCAGTAGATTTAAATAATTTTCAGAATTAAGTGTTCCCTCAATAAAAAGCGGTCCAATAATTGAGGTACCCGCAATTCCGGCCCACACATTTACTTTTTGAGGGAATTGTGTGTGACTTTCCATACTCCAGTGTGGATTTTCTGGTGCCCAATAGCGACAATTTTGCGTGTTTATCGAACCATTCAAACAAAATGTTGCTTCGTCGGTAAAAACTATCTTACTTAAAAATTGCGGGTTGGCATTGCACCTACCCATCATTATTTCGCAAAATTCTAATCTGCGGTTGAGATCATCTTTAGTAAGTTCCTGAACTAAGTGTATTTTGTAAGGGTGCCATTTGTGCTTGTGTAAGTATTTTAGAACAGAAGATTTACAGACTGACTGGTCTACAGCTACTTGTCGAGTTGCTTTTTGCGGATTTTCTTTTAAATCGAGCAAAATATTCAATTGTGTGTCCTGTGGAACTGGAAGATGGTTGGTTTTATAATTATCTCTTACGTGACCCAGGTCTCTAAACTTTTTTTCTATCTTACTAACCACCGATCGTGTAATAGGCCTCTCCGGGTATTTATTATTAAATAATTCGCAAACTTGAGCTTGTGTTCGGGTTCTGTCGCCATATCCTACCATCATCAAAATTTCTATTCGTTGCTTCTCAGTTAAACGCGCCATTCTTTCAAACTTTATAACTGCACTTGACAATTACTTACTTGAACTGTCACACGTTGACAAGTGACAAGTCAATTATCGAAAATACCAGAATTAAAAAAACAAAATAAATACAAGATCGAATATTTTGCTTGATACAAAAAAAAAAATCCCAGAAATATGGTCTTAATTAATTCAATCATGAATTTCTCGATAACTGTTGAGTTTAGGTATAGGAAATGGTACACGAAACATACTTAGAATTCGATGCAGAATTCAAAAAGGATATAAAAAATAAGTGTTTCCATTTGAAAAAATGTAGTTGGTGGTCGTAACTTGTTTTTGCGCCACACTGTATATATACATTTTTCGTAAAAAAATACCCTGCTAAAAACAAAAATCGACGTATTCCAGCGTTTTTCAAAAAAAACAAACCCCTGAATTTTAAATGAATTTGTGCCAACCCACGCGTCCTCACTGTATAAAGGACTACCGCGGCGACCTGCAGTTCGTATGGATAAATTGCCCGTGCTCAAGGCTTAAGCTGATTAATTTTATCAGTGGAGCTATGATCTCATTCTTGTTTACTTTTGAGATATTTGCTCTAAAACGATAAATATCTTTTTATATCTGAGGTTCCTACTGAGTTAATTGCGTTACGTCAATTATTGTATTAACATTCGAAAACCTGACTCTTGACGTTCCCAGAAGTTGCCTCTTGATACCAAGATTTCATTCCTAAAATTGCAACAAATAAGTATTTCTTTATTGAATATAAAAGACACGGACAAATGCGAAACATTAAATCTTCCTTTTATTGCATGAAATGGCACTCAGAGAGAATAGTGTTATGTCTTTAACTTAAACAATTTTATTGGAATTGTCGAAATAAAAAAAAATCACCTGATTGTCACAGTTTCCGGTTACATATTTTAGCTGACCAGATGCTGGTTACTAATAGTATCACTAATATATAAAAAAAACTTTGCTTGTATTAAGTACAAATCGTATTGCGGTAAAAAATCAAAATCCATTCATTGTCTCGTCGTCTCCATCAAAGCATTTTCAATCTCCCCTAAACATTCGTACCTTGGGCAGAAAGTAGTAAGTATTCCGTCCAATCATCGTGATTGTTACATCACCCATTTCAGAATGAGTCTTGTGCCTTGGCCGTGCAACGTGATTGGTTGTTGATGATGTCAACATCTGTAATTGTCTAATACCTAATACCGTATAATATATTTTTTTTGATACCTAGTCTGTTTTACTTTTTTTTGTCTTGCCAAAACATAATTAAGGCGTGGTAAAATTAGTAAAATCGATTAATAGACGTATGTATACGTAGAGTGTGTTTTTTTTGTCTTTCTTCGGGTTGCTCTGACATAATCCATAAATATAGCTTCCGCTTCTGTATAATAGTGGTTCTACGATCCATATTATGTATTGATATTTTTATTTACGAATAGTTCTACATTTCCTTAATTACCAAATTCAATACTGAAATGTTTTTTTGACAAAATATTTTTCATAAAAACTTTCAAGAAGAAGGGATATTTTATGTTTTTACATAAGACGGGACCAACCACATGATATATATTTTTAAGTAGGTATTAGTTTTACGAAGAAATAAGATTAAGCCTTCAAATAATAGAGCCGTACTTCTCGAAGGAGTACTCCCCATATATTAATTAATTATACAGGTTCTTCCACCGAACTGGGGCATTCCCTATTCCTAAACTCTACAGTTTCTGAGATGTTTGATATTCTGTTAAATTTTTGACGATTGCACTCTTTCAAATAAAATTAAATAGTTAATGAGATATCAGAATATTTAGCGGTTCTGCTAATGTCGCTGTAAGTACATAGACGTAGGTATGATGTTATAGCATTAATCACTGAATCACATACGTATTATTTTGAAATATGCTATACAGAGTGTTCCGAATAACTTGCTTAAAGGTAGGAACTTCGGTATATTTCTGCTAGTTTTATGAAATAAGTTGAAATAAGATGGACAAGGGTAATGTGGTTGTAGCCATCTATTTTAATATGTCTAAAGCGGTTGATTGTGTTAATATTGATTTTACTCTAAGAAAGCTGTATGCTGCAGCTGTTAGGTGTGCTACTCTACAATGGATAGAAACATACGTGAAAAATAGAAATATAGTTGTTAAATTGAGAGTGCTATACCATGGATTATGGTGTACCTCAAAGCTCGGCATTAGGTCCGTTTCTTTTTTCACTCATTATTAACGATTTGCCCAATCATCTCAGTCAATTTATAACATCTTATACTCATGATGCAAGAATGATTCTTGAATCAAATAGTGACATGAGTGACAACAAAAGGTTGTGAATGTCATGGAACAGTTTATAATTTAGTATAATAAAAATCAGTTAATCAAACACTAATAAAACAACACAACTTATTTGTTTTTGCACTAGATCCAGTTACTCCAAACTCTTTTCGGCATAACACAACAATGTTACACTCGGCAGTGTCAACCCCAAAATATATTTAGGTGTACTCATTGATAAGGATTAGGTCGGAAAAGCTAGATTAACTGCGTATGTAATAAAATAAGTGCTAATGTTCAATTATTGTTAAATTTTACGCTGGTTGTGTATGTGAAACAATTTACTTTTCACTTTTCTAATCGGTGCCGAAGATGTATTGTGGGTGCCGGAATAGAATTAAATCGAGTATTTTTACTCCAGAAGCGAGCATTTCATTCTTTTTAAATTAAGTCCAACTGAATCATGTAAGTATATAAATGGAAGGGTGATGTTACACTGCGACCTAAAAGATCTGTTGTGTCCCCTATTCTTGCTGCTTTACAGCTGGCCTTCCAATCCTATTCCTTTCAGAAAGTGTAGGATGTCAGAAGGCCCCAGGTTAGGTAAGTCTCCCGCTTCGATTTCACATGCTCCCAGGTGCAACGCCCTCGAGTTGCACAGTGCTACGCAGTTTGTGAGGAGATGGATGGGTATTTCATCCTGTTCCCCACAAAATCTACATTCAGATTCCTTTTCCAATTCAAGCTTACTCAGGTGTTCTTTCAGTCTACAATGGCCTGAAAGTATTCCTGTTAATATGCGAACAAATGTAAACCTCTTCTGGTTATAAGTTCCCAGAAGAATTTTAGTTTGCTTCATTCCCTGGAGATTTTCCCAGTAACTGGATTTTCTCTGCTCCATTTCTATTTTTAGTTTCTTCAGCATTGTACTGCTACTAAACCGGCAAAGGGGTTCAGGCCCTACAAAAGGCATTCCAGCTCCTTTTTTTGCGAGATTATCCGTTATTTCGTTTCCTTCCACTCCTGTGTGACCTGGAACCCACAGGAGGGTTACTTTATTTCTTTCGACTAGCTCATTTAATTTCCCTAGGCATTCCCAGACCATCTTGGAACTGATTTCATATGAGCTGAGCGCCTTGACGGCTGCTTGATTATCAGACATGATGATAATCTCCTGCTTTCGATAATTTCTATCAATATTGAAGTTTTGAACACATTTTTCAATAGCGTGCATTTCCGCCTGAAGTATACTTGGATATTTTCCCAAGCTTTCGAAGTATGTGGTTCTAGGCCCATATATTCCTATTCCAGTTCCCTCTGCCATTTTGGAGCCATCAGTATACCATTTGATGGCATTTCTATTCAAGTCCAAGATGATGTTATGATCCCACTCGCTCCTGTTACTGAGCTTTATGATGAATTCCTTCACAAAGCTGAATTCTTTTAACATATTATCCCGGGGCATATCCCAGGTTTGATCACCGTTAGGAGATTGAGGCCTATGCCTAATCATTCCTTCCTTGACCATTCTGAGTGTGGTTCTTTTTGCCACGTCGTCTACTACAATATGGGGAGAGGTAAGATCCAATACTACTTCGATAGCTGCTGTTGGACAGGTTCTCATAGCCCCCGTTATGCATACACATGCTAACTTTTGCACTTTCGAGAGGTTAATTCTCGCGGTGGCCAGATTAGTTCTTTTGCTCCAAGCTACTGATGCATAGGTGATGATCGGTCTCACTATCCTGTATACATCCAAAGC
The DNA here is from genome assembly GCA_004143645.1 of Protaetia brevitarsis. Taxonomy (NCBI): domain Eukaryota; kingdom Metazoa; phylum Arthropoda; class Insecta; order Coleoptera; family Scarabaeidae; genus Protaetia; species Protaetia brevitarsis. Next base: position 123,001 of record RXPK01000361.1, read on the forward strand.
AGTATTTTTGGGTTGCATCCCCAATTTTTCCCTGCAAAGTTTCTGCACACCATCAGAGCTCTTTTGGTCTTGTTGGTTACTTCAAATTCATGTTTGTTCCATAGAAGTTTATTGTCTAGGGTAAGGCCTAGATATTTAACTTCTGCTCTCCATTCTATATTTTGGCCATCCAGTTTTATGGTTCTAGGATTGGATTTTCTTTTCCTAGTAAATGCTACTAAGGTAGTCTTAGTGGGGTTGACATTGAGTCCCACCGATTGACACCATCTTCTCGTGAAGTTCAATCCTCTTTGAACTATGTCACAGAGGGTATTCTCAAATTTGCCTCTTGCGTATATGACAATATCATCAGCATACCCTTGACAATGTATGCTTAGATCCGTCAGTCCGCATAAGAGTTCGTCTACTATTAGGCTCCACATAAGTGGGGATGTAACTCCCCCCTGTGGGCATCCTCTGGTCGTACTAACTGAGATGGTCTTATGTCCCTGGTCTTATAACTGAATCATCTTTGACATCTTTGTGGAAAATAGCATCTTAATTCTACTCGCATTTTACATTTTTGACTGCATTATATTTTGGAGCATACCGAGCTTCAGACAGTGGGTATTGGACATGGCACCAGGCATGGTGACTTACTTCGATATGACTTAAAGCATAATAACTTTTATTTTGAAAGATCTCCCTTGTGCAAATGCAGCAAAGACATTTTTTAATAAGTTACCAATACATTTAAGAATTATTTCCTCGAAAAGTCTTTTTACAAACAAATTAATTAATGTCATCATCAATCAAATGCTGCCCGTTATACGGCAGAGGAGTTTGTTATTATCCAATGAACAACATTAGTGTAACGTTATTTTTTATATATATTTATGAGTCCATTTATTATTATCTGTTTTTTTTTAAATTTATTTGTAATCTGACTTGTCCTATGTTATATACGATTTCAGGATTAATAAAACATTTATTTATTTACCTTGATTACAAACACCAATGACAGGTTGCACCGCTGGGGGTATATTCCTGAACCTAAAATCTAAGGGCAGCTTTGGATGGCGAGGCTCATAATTCGGATTGCACGTGAAATTCGGATCGAACACGTATGATCTGGCAGCCTTGGGATCTTGGATGATCACCGACTTGGAATCTTTCTTCTCGCGCCTACACCAGGATCTCCTCCTCGAAGGTGATGCTGGAACAATGTTTAGTCATCAACGCTCATATATCTCTACAAATCTAAAACATGGATATATAAAATATGAAATTTACAACCACTCGAAGCTGAAGACGCGCTAGTGCGACTACTTTTAGACTTAGACGGTTTCGCGCAACATCTTTTCCGCTTCCGTTTATCGGTATCATCGCTTTTCGTCCTGCACAGCCTCCTTCCCCCTTTCTTGCCATCCTTCTTGTTCTTCTTCAGCTTTTTCTTCTTCTTCTTTTCCTTTTTCTCCTTCTTCGCGAGCTTCTTCTTCCTTTTCTTTTCCTTGGAATCATCGCTGCTCTTGCTGGTCGTGCTAGCATCTGTATCTCCTGTAGATCTCTTCTTTGTCTTGTCTTTGGACTCCTCGCTCTCCTTACTGTTGTGGCTCTCGTCAGTTTCTTTGGGCTTCTTCTTCGTCTTCTTTTTCCTGGCGCATCTGGACGGTTTCTTCTTCTTGGCTTGGCTGCTGCTGCTGCTTGTCATTACTTTACAACGCTCATAGGGGAAGGAACTACAAATTTTACGTCATGTCCAATGGGAGTTTTGCCGTAGCTCCCTTACGCGTCGAAAATGTTATTCCGGGTAAATTTTGAACGGTACGATTAGGTTGACAATTAATTTGACGTCGAAATTTTGAGAACGACGGTGCCAATATGACTTAGCGTCATGGCAAAGTCAAACGACATATGTCATGAACGACGTAGTGATACCAACAAGTAAGCGATCATTTAGCATATTAAAACACTATTTGTATTACAAGAAACGTCATTGTAACACGTGTTTCTTATACTATTTTTTTTTATTTCGTATTAATTTACGTTTATTTATTATTTAAAATGGGAGTTATGTTTCCATGTCTGTGATACAATTCTTATGTTATGCGGATTACCACGACCACCACCTGCTTTATACGGCCTCTCGAATCATGAGTTGGACGTGTTCACCGCTGTCGTCACTCACCAGACTTTTTCTTTTGGGCGAAATGCTTGATTTTGTTATTAAAAATGTTTAAAAAGACAGGTTGGCAACACATACTTTATTACTTTGCCGCCATATTCATAGTGCTTCCTTAAGGTATACTTTTCCTTAAGGTTCTCCTTGACATAAAAATTTTTGTTTCATAGACTACATTTTTTCCTTAAGGTTACCTTATACAGTGAGGTCGTAAATGGTGCCCTCCCCCTTCCCCCTGATAAATTTTGAATGGTATGAGATAGAGCAATGAAACAAAAACCAAGTGAAATTAGAGATAATTTGTGATTTTTTTGCCTATAGAGATACGCACATGGCTTCTGATGTAAAATAGAGGGCGTAGCTATCTTTAAAATTTTAAATGGGAAGTAATTTCATTTAGAAGCTCATTTGGAAGATATTTCTATTACTTTTATGGCAATGCAAACAGTTTTACGATTTTCGAAATTTTTACCAACTTATCCAAGATTAATAATTGGAGTACATACTGCTGTGGACTGGCACTCCGGGTTTTTAAATTCAGTGATTTTTGAGATCAATTTTTGTCCACGCTTCGGGAAAATTCTCTTAGAAGTTAATTTATTTTATTTTTATAAGAGTTTGTTAGTTGATTTGTTTCTTTATTTATTTGTTCAGTCATTTAATTTATTCTCACTCTTTAATTTGTTTAGCATTTGTTTATTTTGTTTTATGTCCTTCTTAAAAGGTACCTTCGATGATCTTTTGCGTTTGTTGCAGCGCGCGCAATTGTTATTCTGATATATGTATGCGATGTAGGGCCTCTTTTAAGGGAGTTCCATAGATTGATGCCGTGTGTAAGTATATGTATTTTATTTGCTTGGTTACCGTTTTTGGTGATTTCATTTTATTAAAACTTTGTTCGCTTAATTTGAATTTAGAACATCAATCGTGGAACTGCATTTTAATAATTGATGTTATATTGTTGTGCACATTTAGGTATAAAATCCGTTATTTTGAATTTGATCTAGAAGAAGTTTTTTTAGTTTTAAGAGTTTAAATTTTCCGTTTTTCTTTTTGCTGATTTGAATTTTATTGTTAATCACCACGGTGAAGGTGAAAAAGAAGCTTTGAGCTTTTAATTTAAATTTCAATTTATATTATACTTGTTTCTCCACGTTTAAATTATAGTTTGGTTTAAAATTTTGAAGGACCATTTACGACCTCACTGTATAAGAAAAATATTAAGGCAGCTCCATAGGTACCTTAGGATACTTTAGGAAAGAATACTTGATATAAATTTGACACATGTTGTCATTTTGCATGTCGTTTATTAATTAATTAATGGGACACAGTGGTAGATATAGAGGATTTTTTGGATTATATAAATGTAAAATGTGATAGTAATAGACAACCGAAACAGTATATCAGAGACGCACAAAAATCCCGTGAAATAGTAATGCAGAATTTAGAAAGACAACAAATTCCATACATTTTATTGCCGCTTGTTAACGGACGATTACCGAGCATAGAAAATCCTGATGGTTTACCCATATCATTAGTTTTTTGCACTATTAACTTCTTGGGCTGTTTTTTGTCACTGATATACAGTTTCAAGGTAGGTAAGTAAATTTTTATGAAAGTCCTACAACATTGTATTATCAAATATTATACTAGTAAAATAAACGTATTTATATTGTATTTGCCCATAACATACAGTATAGTTGATACAGCAGATTTTATCCGCATCATTCCGCAAAAACTAACTGCGCTTGGTAAAATAGACAAAACGGTTTGTATGAAGAACGACGAAATATTTACATTAGCAAATCTTGGTGATAAAACTGGAAAAATGTTTTGAAATAGAAAAAAAAGATTCTATGCTCTTATTGTGTTTTAAATTTGAAAATACTTTGTATTATGGTCTATCTATTCAGTTTATACAGGTTTCTAACCATACTAATCAAATAAAATTGAACCAAACCACCATCTAATCATAAACGTCACAAACCAGTCGTAAACTGTCAACAACAAACTTAAAATAAATATAAATATGGAAGATAAGTACAAAAGTAAGATGTGAAGCTGAATGTGGTCCGCAGCTGATTTTATGGCAATGTCATTTAATAGAATTTTATTATTATTTATTCATCAATTCCAGAGGAAGCATCCTTGTCCGAAAGTAGCCGAAGTGAGTCGATATTATGACTATGAAATAGAAAGTTTAAGGTGTAAGGTCTCCTTACGTAAGTCATACTTTTCCTTAAGATTTTGCCTGGACTATAAATATGGGAGTTAGTATTTTTACCATTTTGTCCTCATCATCCGCATCACTTCTACCTTTTGTTTTAGCCACACCCACTTGGCCTCTTCTGATTGATTGCTGAGAGTTTTGGCTTCGCAGAGCACGAAAATTAGAATATCAGCGATTAACTATGTGTGCGTGCTTATCAACGAATAACAGCTTAAACAGTTGCTGCAACAGCTCCTGGAACAACTGAAACAGCAGTGGGAACAGGGTTGTTCCAAAATCTGTTGCATGAGCTGTTTAAACTGTTCCAGAACTGTTTAAGCTGTTGCAGTAGCCGTATAAGCTGTTGCATGAGCTGTTTAAACAATTTGAAGCCGACACTCTCAGTCGCCAATCAGAAGACGTCAAGTGGGAGTGGAAAAGATGAAAGCTAAGGGTGGTGGGGATAAAACGCGAATCGAGACCCTCTAGGTCTCTAGGTGAACCATATGGAACTTTGTGCCATCACTTTTATTGGCATTCTACTCAACCTTTTTATAAATAATAAATGTGATAAATTTAATGAAGTCGGTTTATTGATTGCTGAGAGTTTTGGCTTCGCAGAGCACGAAATTAGAATGTCAGCAATTAACTAAGTGTGCGTGTTCATAAACGAATAACAGCTTAAACAGGTGCTGCAACAGCTCCTGGAACTACTGAAACAGCAGTGGGAACAGGGTTGTTCCAAAAACTGTTGCAGGACCTGTTTAAACTGTTCCTACAACTGTTTAAGCTATTCCAGTAGCCGTCTAAGCTATTGCAGGAGCTGTTTAAGCAGTTTGAAGCTGACACTCTCAGTCGCCAATCATAAGACGTCAAGTGGGAGTGCAAAAGATGAAAGTATGGCAGGGTTAAAACACGAATCGAAACCCTCTAGGTTTCTAAGTGAACCATATGGAATTTTGTGACACAAATTTTATTGGTATTCTACTCAGCCTTTTTATAAATAATAAATGTGATAAATTTAATGAAATCTATTTATTTATGTTATGTTAATTGTAATGAACTGTGCTCGAATTGTTTTCATGTGCATGTAATCAATTTTCATCTCATCGGTTTTCTTTAAGATACATAAGTGAATGATATTTAATTTCAATATCAGTTTGTTTAGGCAACGTTTCTAAACAAAGTGAATATACAATTTTGATGAGTTGCGAAAATATTACAGAAAAACAGCAATTGTAAAAAATATGTTTCTTTAAGTCGCTTTTATAACAGTTAAGAGCGGGCTTTAAAGGTGTGTGCGAAAAAAAAACAGGTGGGGGCACTACAATCGTTTATAATAGTTTATAATAGTTTCAGACGTTCCTGCAATGTTATTTCGAAAGATGTCGCTTTCAATGTAGAGTGAATCCAAAATGAGAACTACACATGCCATCATATCTGTTTTGAGTGCTGGAATCTTCGGAAGAGTCTATTACACTAGCTTTAGGGGTGGATATGTTTTGAGTTCAGAGACATAGGAACATCAGATGTGTCAAAATTCAAAATACCACCATTGTCTTTGAATTTGCGCGAATTTGTGGAATTTTTCTCTTGTGTTTTTCATAATTTGTATTTTTCTTCCTCTTCTTTAGTATGAGTGCTTATCACTCGAGAATCATTATGAGAACTAGTATTTGCATTCTATTTTCACAAAACCACGAAATATAATAGCGGAGGTACAGGTTTCTGTCAATTTGACAGAAGTATTTACCGTAATTCCTATAAGGTGCTTTCCATTCACGGTCTATCACTCCTACTCTGCTACTACTCTACTCCAACTCTACTCTACTCTCGACCTACACAATTTAGAACCAATGGAACACTTTTTGTGCTTTTAAGTTGTAAAGAGAGAAGGGAAAGGAATCTAACCTAGAAATTAGATTTAGATAGAAACAACAAATCGTGACCGCAAGGAAATCTTACTTCAAAATGTCAAAAAAATCTTACAACGATTATGTAGCTGTCAAACCTTGTCATAAATGGCATTTAGAGCACGAAACACTAGCCAAATAAGTTAGTGCATGAGGGGAAAGGGGGAGGTAAAACTGAGTACATTGGGAGTTTCGTGCCCCTTAGCAAAGGAACGCTTAAATTGCACTTAGAATACACCGGAAGTACTACCGAACTGCTTTTATGAGTGAATGGGAAGCACCTATAGGTAAAAAAAATCACCCTCGCCACTGATGACTTTAGTTCTTCTATTCTAAGTCGATATTATGATGGCGAAATTTCGGGTTCACTCTACAATAGCTGTTAGTGCTGTACACTGCAACGAATTACACAACAAAAACACAGGAGCTACTAGAAAAGATGTTTTAAATATTTATTTTTTGAGCGGTTGCCAGATTATTATTCATTGTCATGACTAGATTGGTCTGCTTATATGGGCCACATTCGCCTCGCGCTATGCAGAACCTTTTACCAAAGTATACCTTCAAGTAAGGCAGTAAAACCACTCTCTCCGTTTCGTGTATTTAGTACATAGTATCAGTGTTAGCCGAGTCTTTATGCGAGATAATGTAAATAAATATTTTGCTTATACATTCATTTCTATCATGTAACATAATGGAAATTGTAATCTGACTTAATAGTATAATAATAACAATAAAATACTGTTTCTCTGGTGCAGATTAATGTCGTAATTCATAAGAATCACTGTATCAGAAAAAGTTTAAATTGTTTCCACAGTCTAAAACCAAACACATCTAGAAGTTGTACCATTTATTAAGTATATTTAGGATGTTTAAAGTTTTATGTTTTCGCACTAATTCTGAATTCTGAAGTTCAGCAATACAATGCTCAGTCCAAGAATCAATCGAGAATACCTACACTGTTTGGTGCAATATTTGTTTTGGAGGGGGCTGTACCCCTACATTGGTCCATTGGACAGAAAAGAAAGAAAAGAAGATTGCGTGATGCTTCTATCATGATAGTACTCTTTCAATCTGTAGGGTTTCATGGAAATCGGAATTTGATAATTGCTGGTGTTTCCTTGTAAGTTATCCATTTCTAATGCTATTATGGCCTTTTTAATATCTAAAGGTTATCATATCATGGTTTTGCTCAAATACAAAAAAAAATGGTAAAGGAGTACTTACATATGTTAGAACCATTGGCAAGGCAAGAACAATCCCCGGCTAGCTTAAGTAAAGACATCGTCGCCTCAATATCTGCTGGATCGACTCCCGTATCTACGATATGGCATTTCTTGCATCTCAAATCGCATGGTGGAATTTCCACAGGCGGAAAACACTTAGCCGACAGTGAGGACGCCATCGATTCGCATTTATACTTAATACAGACGTGCCTCCCATCTGGGCCTGTCACCCTAACGCACGGAACACCATCAGTACTGGTACCACAACATTCGTCTATCTTGCACCAGCTCTTACTGCACAAGTCGTGCAATTCCGGAACTTCGCCTAAAGATTCCATATAAGGATCGTGCTTGACATCCCGCGGTGACAGCTGCCTCGTAGGAGACGGAGGGGGAGTTATGGACGGCCTACGTATGGGGGAGGCGTTGGGTGGCATGAAATCATCGCCGAGGGCCGATTTTTTCGAAGGCGTCGACGTAGCGTTGGGATGATGGGTCTTCGAGTTCTTGAGATGCTTTTCCTTCGATGGAGATTTTGCTGGCTTCTGTTTTTTCTCGTGTTTGGTGCGGGAGCGCGATTTGTGTGGAGTCTCCGGCTCTGTGGATAATTCTTGGGCGGTCTCGAAATGAGCCGATCTACCTGGGCTAGATGTTTGGTAATCGGAGCTTATAGAGTGGTTTCTACTGGAAGGTGGTGTGCCGTAAGTTTCATCGAACCAGTATCGTTGACAGAGTTCTTGTTGGAATGGTTCGGTTGGATTTGCTTGGTTTTGGAGAGTGAATACGATTCTATTATGGTGCCGTAAGGAAACTGCTTAGGTATGGCATCCTGTAGAAATTGTAGAACATGACATGGAAATTTGCTACACCAAGAAGGCGTGTAGTTGTTTTGACCAAATTTGGCAGAAACGCTTAGGTATTAAAAGGTAATAATTGATTAAAATTTTGTATCTATAGATAATCTAACCTACCCCAGTGACCAACTATATTTATTTCATATTTTATAAATATTTAAAAAATATTAAATCTTTCTTGAATATTAGTTATATTAATATAATATGCATAAAATATTATTATAGAAAATATATTAGGAAAACATTTAAAGAATATATATGTTATATAGCATTAATAATATTTTATTGCAAATGTTTTCTCATATATATTTTCATAACTCTGCAAGAATATTTTGCTTTGTATTTCTGTAAATATTTATTTCATATAAAAAAAAGATGAATTTTTGCTTTCGTACATTTGGTGCGTAGGACGAATAATATAAAACGGGTAAAACATGCATACATATTAAGTAGGTATGTACCTATTTAAAATGATAGTTTAAAGATTGAATTAGATAATATATATCTAATATGATTTAATTAGTATCTAAGTTGAGCGCTGTAACTTTTCTATTAATATATCTGCGTTTTGTATTATATTATTTGTAATATTTGTAAGTTGCAAACGTCAATACAACACCTCTATTCATTACGGTGCCGGTGTTATATGATTTAGTATTGTTTATGCGTCTATGGATTAGGTACATAGAATGCATACGCGCACGTGCGTATCATCAACTTTTTCATTCGTTTGTCCGTTACATGTTATAGTTTATAATAGTATACGATTAGGGCAGATTAGGGTTAACTGTGTAATTAATTGTTGCGGGATGTGTTTTAGTTTTTGTGGTGACTACGAGGTAAGCAAAACTTTGAACATGTCATGGCATTTATAAGATAATTGGAATGCTCAATATCGCTATGTACAGGAATCGTTTAATAATATAATTGTAGGAACTTTTGCATCATATATGTACTGCATCTACCAGATAAATTGCTAGTTGATTTGCTCAAGAGATTCATCTCGGTAGATAAGCGTCATAACCTCAAATAGAGGTTAGAATACGTTGTGTTGTTTTATTGTTTGTACGTAGAATGTTTTCAAATATTATGAAATAAAGTAAAAATAAGTATCGTAAGTATTAGAATGTAGCTACCACTCCAATTATTGTAAATGCTCCAAATGTATTAGTAGGTGTTGATAATGTTGTACGATGTTTTATTCATGGTATGATCTAATACAATTGGCATTGTTTTAGAGGCCACAAGGAAACGCCATGAGAGCGCCACTACCGAAGATATGAAAAAAGATATAGGATTGTACCTGGCACCGGCCAAGGCTAGACTTAAAAATGAGTATTTTTCATTTTTATTGGCTTATTCAAATAAAATGATAATAAATACGTTTGTTTTTTTATTTAGAACAATTAAAAAATAGTGATTAATTTGATAAACCTTCAGTATGCCTTAAAAGATGCCAGAATTATTGATTATTAACTTGTATGGTGAGTGTGAAAAAACAAGTTCTTGCCTTTTAGACAACTCTATGTATGTTTCAACTTTTCGTTATCGACGTTATACATTCTAAATAACCCAAGAACAATTTTAGTTCATTTTGACAAATTAAATAGATTGCATAAAAAATTTCAATTTTCATATAAATATTTTACAAATATTTTAGAAAAAATATAGCGCTTACATTAATTTTAAAATATGGAATAAATATTTTAATTGAATATTTTATCTATATTTAGAAAAAATATGAAAAATATATTCAAAAACCTTTCACGAAAAATATTTATAAAATATATTTTTAAAAATATCTATGTAATATTTCTGGCTGTTAGGATAGATACAGTATTTTCTGGCATTATTCATAATTTTATGTCTCGCAATTTTCTCATCGGAGGGATAAGTCAAGAAGAAACATTTGCCATATTTTTAGCGGGTTCACATGCAAAACTAGCGGTACTTACAGCATTGTTAGCACTGGTTAACAAGATTTTTGTGCCAAATACAAAAATGTCTGATTCCCATACACTTTTGCATCCTGAAATCAATTATGTTTTCAGAATTTCTCCATCATCCTTAGTTTTTATGTTCCAGGATAGGCAGATAGATCATATTACCGATTGGTATTTTTGTCTTACAAATATAAGTGGTATGACTTCTAAATCCAAACATACTGTAAAATATCCTAATATTCCATCTGCACTGAGACCAGTACCTCACAGTTCGGAATTACCTGCCCTTAAACCTCCACAAAACATAATTTCGTAATCGCCATGCAGAATTTGAGGATTTCTTCTCCATTGGAGGAGCACTATTTTGTAATGACGTCCGTTCTGTTATCAAGGCGTTTGGTCATGAATATAATACATATGAGTGGCGTTTGTTCATTCACGCCTCCAAATTAAGCTTGAAAGGAAATAAGTTACCCTCTGTTCTTTCGGCTCATGCAAGCGATTTGAAAGAATTTTATGACTTCTTCAGCTTCTTTTGGAAAAAAATTAAGTGTAACGACTTTAACTGGAATATTTGTGGCGATATGAAAGTTGTTTCACTCTTGCTCGGCATGCAACTCGGTTGCCCGAAGTATTGTTGCTTCCCCTGTGAATGGGACACTCGAGATAAGAAAAATCATTATAAAAAAACGAACTTCACTGAACACCAGAAATAAGAATATCATTGGTAACCCACTTTGTTGATCCTCAGAATGAAATATTTGCCCCCCTGTGCACATTGGGCTAGGTTTGATGAAAAACTTTGTCAGAGGTATGGATAAAACTAACAATGGGTTTGCATATGTGAGGAGTAAGCTCCCTAAGATTAGTGATGCTAAGGTAAAGGAAGCTATTTTTGTGAGACCCCAGATCAGGCAGCTACTTCGAGATGAAACAATTTGTTGAGCCGCTGAATTGGAAAAGCAGCATACGTTACCTTTTAAGGAGATTTGCGACGGCTTCTTGGGAAATCGGAAAGCCGAAAACTACGTAGAGATTGTTAACAATCTACTGGCCTCGTATTAAGCCATGAGTTGCAACATGAGTCTAAAAATACACTTTCTTGACTCCCACTTGGACTTTTTCCCAAAAAACCTTGGAACAGTCAGTGACTAGCATAGCGAAAGATTTCACAAGGACATTCTAGTCATGGAGAAGAGATACCAAAGCAAATGGGGCCGTGCTATGTTGGAAGACTATTGCTAGACGCTGAAGAGAGATGTTTCTGATGCAAAGTACAGACTTGAAAGTCATATAGTAATCAAACATTTCCAAGAAAAATATACCACTTTATACGTCGTTTCTTCATGATTTCTACACATATTATAATATATACTTTCACAAAATTTTATTGCTTTGTCACTTTGAAACCCTGCCTGATTGAAAAATTAAATAAGTGTAAGAACTACCACCAAGTTCACTCACTTTACCTCGCGAGACAAAATTAATCTAAAATTTTGTAATTTACAGACAGGATGGCATCGCAGTCATTGCTCTGGCATTGATTTTGACCGTCTATGGGCGTATCTCTGCATTAAGAGGTTGTGGATGTGGTGATTGTTAAGTACATAAAGTAGAATCCAACTGGTGTTTCATTCAGCAGGATCAACGTTCAGTGTACGTGGATAAGGTGGGGGAACCCCATATTCATCTGCATCTTTAGGAGCTGGGAGACCAGCTTCTCCAGCAGGACCATGTCTGCCTCGCAGAGAACAAATATCTCTAAATCGGTTAGAAGAGGTTCATGTCATTATTTTGCCATGTCTTCTCAGATTTTCTCGTTTTCCGCCAATCAAAAGATGTGTGAAGGATTAAAGCCGAGGAACTTAGCGAATTCTCTGCAAATATTGTAAGTTCTCCGCCATGAATTACAGGTTGTTTGAGACGACACACCTCAACAGGGTATAATCACCTACCCGAAAATCAATGCTGAAGAAAGTAGGTGAATGTGAAAACGATAGAGATAGATCAACCCATTATTAAGCTGCTAAACAGACAGATAAGGATGATAAATTACCATATCGGCCACTACATCCAGATTAATATGTCTACCAAGCAGAAAAATCTACAAGAGACATCTTGCATCATCTCGTACAAACGACTCAAGCACGCTGCGCAAACCAAGGAAGGGCTTTTGTGCATATTTGTCGGTTTAAAGGGAGCATTCAAGAATGCTGCTTCAGCATCAATCTCCAAATCATCTAGAAATAAAGGGGTCGATGGAAAAACTTGCAGGTGGGTATACTTAGAGGGAGATCAGTTTACACAACATCTTGGGAGAGATACTGGTGCTTAGGTTCAAAAGAGAATGTGTTAAGGCTGATGTTTTGTCCACTGCTGTGTAACATTGGTGTGGGCGAGCTACTAGTAAAATTGGAACAATGAAGGATATAAAACTTCGGGATATAGAGATGATCTTATATTTTGACCCAGGATATTTTATAGTGTAATGTGGGACAAAATGCAAAAGTTGTAAAGGACGGACCGAGTAAGATGCTTTCACGAACAGAACGAACTTAGATGGTCTTAGGACTCAAAACTCTAGAGTGAGAATAAAGCGGTCAAGGAAGTTACATAAGATAATCTTGATGTCATTTAGACTTCGTTTACTTGGAATTGATAGCTTCAGAAGACTAGAACCAGAAGAAAATGTTGGAGTTAAGACCTAACACGATTTATTCGACATACATCACAGTAATCAATCCATGATCATCTATTACGTCTTTAGTGCAGTGCACAAAGGTGCAACAACAGTAGCAAAATAAACAGAGGCTTGTGTGCTTAGGAATAAGAGGAGCATGAGGTGAGCTTACATCTTTCTCGTCTCCATTGGTAATAATGGTCGAGGCAAGATGGGGCATCTGAGATGTAAGTACGTACTAAAGTTGCAGATATGGGGCAAGATTGCAAGCATCTGAGACTGTCAGTACTCTAAGTTGCGATATGCAGATTGGGGCCACAATAATAATTATTCAACATTTTGACACAGCTGACCACGCGCCCGCTCCACCCTCCACCTTGGCCTTTCCTGTGCGTTCCGACGTTGCCATCACCAACGGGCACCCATAAGGCGGGCTCCCTTCGAAGACGCTCCGCTGTTGACACCCTGGAGTTTCATATTCAACTTTGCGCCGTGACCATCCGACGCTCTAACGTGCGCGAGCTCACCTACCTCGCCATCTTTGCTACAACGCCTCAAACTAATTGCTACCAACAAAGGATCGTTTTCGGCGGTGCTGTTGGTCAAAGACAAGGTTGGGTTTGTAAACGGGACTGATCCATTGTATTGAGTAAAGGAGTTTTGGTGAGTATATAGGATGATCACCCCAGTTTTACTCAATAAATAAACGTGAGTCCGTTAAACTATCTAGACACCCTATTGATAACATGAGATAGATCAATGATTCGAAAATCTTTTTAATAGAATTCGAGAGGAAACACGATTGATAAGCCGGATCAATCCACTATAAAACTTTACAGAAAATCGTTCGATTGAAGATGGATCAAAACGTGGCTTAAGCGGAATCTATAGGAGGCCAGAAGTACACTGATCCCTTTTTTCCACTAGGAATCTTTAACCAAGACGTACGCATGTGCTACCGAAGGCGCTGAGTGAACTCCATCAAGATTGGTTTGGGAATTTATTCGAGAATTGAAAAATCCGACAAGAAGTAATTAAGTCACTTTGCTGTGGGTTCCCCGACATTTGGTAATCGAAAGCAACCATTAAAGCGATGAGTTAGAAAGAAAGGATCCATCTGGTTTCATATGTAGGTCCAGAATCTTTGTAATAAGTGTCTAAAAACACACCACGAAAGCAGGTAAGAAGTTGGGTTGAAGATACTTATATAAATTTTTATGGTTTAAGATAATTGCGCAATCAGTGTTTACACTGTCATAAAAGGCATTGGAATTGTGCAACCAGATTAATTTATGAAAAGACCTTTACTAAGCGACCATCTCAAAAGAAGACCAAAGAACCATTGCAGCTCAATAGGAGCCGTCTTCTCACGATAACAGTTCTTCTAACAAAACACTGAAACGGGCATCTACAGAAAATTGGGATCAAAATTGGAGATACCAACTGCAGATTGAGTATAATGGGATACAGAGGACGTTTACGCACATTCTTTGTGATGCGAGGCTTTGACGCAAAGAAATAGGCATTCTTGTCAGAGTTAATTACGTTCAACCAGCCAGATATCTGTACAGATTAGTGTGGGGCACTACGATCCTGGAATGACTGCCATAATTTAATGAGTAAAAGAAATGGAAGGCTAAATACAAAAACCCAAAAGGCTGCAGTGATTCATTCTTTTTGAAATTTCTATCAATTATTACCTTTAAATAATTAAACGCGTTTGCATAGTTCGTTCAAAACAAAACAAAAATTTGCACTTCTCCCCCAATATTCTGAAAAACATTCTTACCTCACTGTCAGAACCATAATAATCTGCCAACCCGCAAATATCTATCACAGTCTGCAGTCCTGCCAGAATCGACTCGTCCGCTGTAGGGCCCAGGATGTTCCTATAGAGATCCGAGGTATTACAGCACACATCTCCTAGAAGAAATGAAGATCATCATATTTTTACCTCACCAGAACAAAGCGAGTTTATCATCCTTACGATGCGCGTTTCTCGGGCATTTCGGAACGACTTGTCTCCTGGGTATTTTGGAATCTTTGTAATTATTGTGATATTGCACGTGTTCGCTGGACGACCTAAGGTAGCTGCCATCATGGTTGTTTCTTCTACGCAGCTCCTCCTTGCGTCGATCTTCTTGATCGAGTATCGGACGCAACTCTAACGGGATCAACTTTATTTCATTGGGATAGGTGCCCAGGCTCGACTTGGAGGCGTTGTGATCCAAATTGGTCGTTCGCTTCGGTGGTAGATGGCCAAGTTCTCTTGACAGATTCCTATCGTTCGCATTATTGAATTGTCTGTGAACAAATGGTTACTACTTTTCTTCCGCAGCATATGACCTTTAAGTTGAATACCTGTTCATTTAGCAGTGGTATAGTTCGAGGGATTTCGATTATCGACGGCTCGCATTTAGGAAATTCCGATAAGTCTAGTTTTGATGATCGGTATTTCAATTGAAACTAGTGTTTGTGTACGCCTGAAATGCCTGGGAAGGATAGGGGATTTTTGATGAGCAAGGGACAACTGTTGTACGCTTACCATGTGCTATGAGGATACGGTTTTTGGAAGATACTTGAATTGTCTCGAATGTCAAAATGAAGTTTTCATACATAATAGATACTTGATTAATGAAACAAAATACTAAATGAACAATTGACATGAAAACATTTATGCACACAAAAAGTCTAAAGTTGCTAAGTGCAAATAGTTCATACGACGCGAACAAGCTTATTACACGACATTTTCCAGTGACAGTATTTAATAAACTGTAGTTAAACCATTTCAACTAACAACACATTAAACTCTGATTAATTGTATTACATTCTGACAAGACAAAGTTTGTCGGTCGCATGAACTATTTGCACTTTATGCACTTTGCACACAAAATTCTATAAATGCAATAATAGTGCAAAT
This sequence comes from Protaetia brevitarsis, assembly GCA_004143645.1. Taxonomy (NCBI): domain Eukaryota; kingdom Metazoa; phylum Arthropoda; class Insecta; order Coleoptera; family Scarabaeidae; genus Protaetia; species Protaetia brevitarsis. The sequence goes on from RXPK01000361.1 coordinate 138,907, forward strand.
ATGTCTTCGACGCGAACAACTACAGTAACGTAGCACATCACCACTTAAAATAGCATTAAAAAATGAAGCAAATCTACTAGTTATCCTTAGAGTTAATTACCCTACGTGGTTATAAAGTGATTCAGATGATTTTAGTTACTATTTACACTGACAGAATACGAATGCAGCAAGATAATATATACGGTTCCAGATACTTGTGCAAGAGAGTTGTTTGAGGGAAGTCCCACTCTCTGCTACTACAAAAGAAAAAACTAGTTATAAGTGGGCCATTTTTCAAGGCTCATTCGCTTGTGGTGTTGTAATATTTATTAATTATTTATTCACTAATAAAATTAAGTAATTAATTTAAGTGGTTATTAAATAACTTAATATTATATAATTGAAAACATTTTTAGCACGCCACTAGAGTACGGTTAAAAAGATATGTCTTCTGAACACACCTTATCTTCCACTAATTTATTAATCAATAAAATAAAAAATAAATAAGTCGTTGCCGAAATAACTTTAACTAATTAATTATAAGTTAAAATAATTAAAATTTCCTTACGTAAATTATGTATTTCTAATTATTTATTGAGTAATAAAAATAAAAATAAATTGTTATTAACTAATTAATTTTCAAGTTTATTAATAGTAAACTTTTTAACTCTGTTGTCGTGGTGTTGCTTTCCTAAACATATTTATGTTTTCCTCTAAGTTAATTCATTATGAAATAAAAATTAAAGGTAATTTTATTTACTAATTTAAGTTTTTCAAGTTAGTCATTGAAAATATTTTAGCACTCTTCCCCGTGAGTTTGACAAAAGAAATCTTACTTCAACTTTTCTTGATTTATTACTTAATAAATTAAATTAAGTTAGCGTTATAAATAATTTTCTAGTTTTTTTTTTAAAAACTGTTACTAGGTGTTTAAAAAAAGCATTTGTTTTGCTACATACTTCATCTCTTTCCTCATTGTCAATCATAAATATTAAAATAATTCCCTGCGATAAAAAACTTTTACTAATATTATTATTCTTTTAATCACCGAAACATTTAAATGTTTCTCGCTCCTTGCATTAAAAAAATGATTTAATATTAAAGATTAATAAAATGAAAACAAATTAGATCTCATAATTATTTGTAATTAAGTTTATGATCTAGTGTTTGTAGTATTTCACCTATCAGATTAAAAAGAATAATTGAATCTCATTAATTAATAAATTATTTCAAATGTAATTAATAGAAATAAAATTAACTACAATGATTATAATAGATTATAACTATTTAAGAAAGATATTAATTCATCTTTTAACAGCGCTCATCGTGAAAAACTAAGAATATGTAATCTGTACTGAAATCTCAATATGTTACATTAGAAATCTTAATATCACAGATATAAATAACTACATAGAACACGAAGATTATAGATAATTTTTTAACTGTCAGCAATATTCTCGAATCATAAAATCATGCTATGAGAATCAAAGCCTATCAATCGTTTAAATGTAATTTATAACTATTTTACTCAACTATGTAAAATATAATGTTATAAAAAAAATAAGAATGTCAAGCAAAAAAGCCATTGAATAAAATCCTAAATATTAAAAATTCCTAAAAAATAAAAACTAATGGCGGTCGTATATTCAATCTAACCCAAATAATGTATATAAACAAAATAAAATCTATTCTAGTAATATGAATAAATATTAATTATTTCTGTTTTAGGGGATATACTTGATGGATACTATTGACTAGGCAGGCACAAAACTAAATGGACAGGCAATACTCTTGGGTACAGTTGGACTTTCGGGTCGAACGGCCTCAGTTAGGTCAATAGCATGAATGTAATCTGGCGGAATTTTCGTAGGAAATTTATAAAATTCTACATTGATAGAAAAAAGGATTATTATCAGAGTAATTTGATACTTTTTTTTGGTAACTTCGTGGAACTTGTACATTTGATATTGTGGCTAAGTCGTGATAGAGTTTTATCAACCGTCGTTTAGTGGAACACGCAGAATAGATTTAAACTAAAATTACCAGTAATCAACTTCGATTGTATCGACCTATCGCAAGCCAACATGAATTGATTTGATATCAGTAATAACTCAAAACACCGTCATTTACTCTAGTTTGAAGGAGTACAGCAAAATACCAAACAAACATCCGAAGAATGAAAAATTCCGAGGCAAATTATAGAACACATAAAAATATACCATAAAGCTTGAATACTAGAAAAAAATTCACATATAATTAACCTATATAACCATTATTAAGATGGTTCATTTAATAGTCTTCTAAAAAATTCAAAATTGTGTAAATAGGCAACAAATACCCTTACCTTCAATTACGTCTTTATTGCTTTGAACCGGTTTAAATGACTCTAAACTAAATTTATACCCTGATTCCATACAATATATTTACAACAGATTTTGACAGATCATGAAGGGATACAACAGTCGAAGAACATATTTTTATAGGTATGATTTTACTAAATTTATTAAAGTCTTTACAGGTAGCCATCAAATTCATGATATTCAACAAGAGACAAAAAGCGAAAATGCTGAATTTGTTTGTCAAAAATTGACGTGCATCGAGGTGCATAACTTCTGTATGTATATTTAGAAATGTTTATGCTTATGGTAATGAATTTTAATTTACATACATACAACATCAATTGCGAGCGACACATTATTAGGTACTGTTTTTCATGTAATTGTTATTTTGATGCTTAATGTACGGTAAAAATAAATTTGGAAGAAACTATGTCGTTACCCTTAGTTATTACGCAGCAAACCGCTTCCGAACAAAAAACGCACATACTTCGATACAAAAGCACCCATTGCCCGCATAAATCCTTTGCCGAGTAAAAAACCAAACCAATGTATAAAAAACTACATCGCCGCAAAATAGTGGAATATTTCAAGACAGCGATACGCAATATACATAACCTGTTTTTGAACAAACCACAACAGCGGATTGTTTTCGAATATTACGCATTGCGCGTCTTGATGTAGCGTTTTATATATTTGTGCAGCACTCAAATATCTCCGTTCAGGCTTTCATGAAAAGTAAGAATTGCTAAAATTATTTAATTTTTGATCGTTTAAGCACGTAACAAGATAAAATATATTGTATTATTATTTAAATAGTAATATACATTCTTTATTCTTGCTGAATTTATTTAAAAAAAAAAAAAAACAAGCAGAATAAAGATCAAATAACTATTTAAAATATAAAACAAAACTGAAATTTTTATCATTGATCAGAAAAATTTACATATTATTATATCAAAAACATGTAATCTTCAACAACAATAATTGAAAATGATGGTAAGTTTGTTATATCCTAGCAGCACGTTAATTCAAACGATTATCAAAATGTATAAAACTTAATAAATCCAATACGCCCCTACCTCAAACTTCTATTCAAATATGATGCAACTACCAAACAGCGGAACTCTTTTCGCTAATATGCCAATTATTTTACTTTATTCTAATTTAATAATTTGTAAAATGTAACACATAATACTTCCTAATTTTCCTTTTCAATATGAATTCTCCTAATTACATTACAATACAGAACTTTACATATAATTCTCTACTACTTCCAAAACTATGTAGGGCAATATATGTAGTGTACCCACAAGTAGATACAACCCAAATTAAAAAAAAAAAATTAAAAGAAAAATAATTAATTGAATTAGAAAAATCAATTTTATATATACAATGCATCTATTTTTATAATTATTTAGAATGTTGGTCTCCCACCATAGATACAGGCGAAAAGCCATCGAGGCGGTACATAAAAAAAATATGAATAGCTCGTTAACTCTCTATATATTTAACTAGTACGCATAGAATGGTAGGATGATGTCAATGTCCTCTCCCAAATTCAATGTTAACAGTTTAAATATCTCATAGGCAGATAAAAATCTCCTAATAAATTCATCTATAGTAAAATTAAAAACATTAATGTGTGGATAAAGTATTTTATTTAATTAAAAATTCAAAATGTCCTTGTTTAATATAGACAAAAACTATTGGGATAATTATCTCAGTAAGTCCGTGAGTCCGTTTATTATAAACTAAAAGTTCTTAAGTAATTTCCACCTTTTGCATTCAGAGTTTCAAACGTAAAGCGTTAAGTTAAAATTTAAAAATCCCGGCTTTCTGACCGTTCAAACGGGAGTTGCTAATTTAAATAGACTTGAAACAGACAGCCACCTTGCCGGTAACACTCCAATATATTTCGTAACTAAATACAATAAAAGCATATAAACCAACTACACAATTTCCCCAAAGTCACTGAGCACGCTTACTATTTACAAACGATTTCTACCTTAAAATTTTGCAGAACGATTAAAAAAACAAATCTCTTATAAGTCAATTCATTTAATTAGAATTGAAATAAACCGCTCTATTTAGCTAATTGAACGAGATATACTTTTTACAGGCCAAATTCTGCCATCATCCGTCAGTCAGATGTTCCCGTCGATACGGGCCTCGTACCTCGCACCATACTCAAGTAGAGGTGGGTAGCTCAGGACAGGAACATTATCGGAAAATGTCGGTGAAGAAAAATTACCCAAAATCGTGTGTAATTTGGAATAAAATTTAGTGATAACGTTGCTTAACAATTAACAATTATTTTAGATTGAATTGGAATAAATTGGATTTTATCGAAAATGCGTTAATTTTACGAGAACAAACGAATACGTCTGCCTCGAACAGGCGCGGTTAGTGAATGCTTCGAACTGAAATGTTCCAAAACTGACTGAAAGCGATTTCTCTCAAGAGACCAACTGTCTTCAAAATCCGTAATAACGAAATGAGGAACTCTCCATGTTTTAATATGAGAATGGCATGTATCGCCAGGATGTATCATTTTCACCGAAGTGAAAATAAATAAAATTACCAAAAATCTGAATCACCTTACCCTTTTAATAACAAAGGTATGAGTCTTTGAATTATGAGAAAATAATTTGAAATTTTTAAACACTTATTACTATAAAATTACAATCTTAAAATTCATACTGTGCCCCAAAAGTAGCAACCATTTATACAATAGATTGTTTTACAGATTCCAATTTCACAATTCCATGTCTTTCTGTGACATATCAAAGCAAATGGACTGCCAATGCATATCCAAACGTATAGACAAATTTCACGAAATTAAATCTCTTAAAAGAATAAAACTTTATTTGAATTAAAGGTGGATCCAAATTTATCTGTCAAAATCATATTTAAAGATTTACTATTCAATTCTATATTCGTTTCGATTGTAGGTATTACTGCTTATCTTGCTCCTGAAGGGCAATTCTAAAGAAAATGCCTGAGGACTTGCCAAATCAGAGATTACCACATCACTGGATCTCTACTGTTGCTCTACATATATATCCTTTTCAATTATATCTATAAGTTTTAAATATAATTCAGTAAAATAGTGACCATTCCTTTTAATTAATAGTAGATATCAATACTCTCTCCAAA